>LNAC01000075.1:3791547-3811396 GCA_002007465.1 Ailurus styani
GCCTGGACACATTGCCACCCCCACCCTGACCACTCCACAGGCCCTCGGCGTTCAGCTTCGAGGGTCCTCCCGCTCCGGCCCCCGCTGCCCACCTCCTCGGGGCCTCGCCCGGCCCAAAGGCTCTGGCCACAGGCCCTCCCACCTCCCTGCTGCTCCCTTCGTCTGCCCAGCAGAGCAGCGGGGTTAGGGGGTGCCTGCGTGGGAGTGCCAGTTCCCACTGCTGAGCTCTGACTCAACCTCTCGGGTCTCAGCGTTCGCATCTGTAAGGTGGGACCGTCATGGTACCCGCCTCCCTGGGCTGTGGGATTCGCTCGTGTGAGACCCTTAGAACAGCACCTGGCACCTAGTAAGCACTCGGTGTGGGCCACCATCTCCGCCCCTGCACCCCCCGGCCACCGTACCCTCTGCCAGGAGCCCCTCCCCCTGCCCCCTCATGCGGGTTGAGTTGGCCTGTTACCCGTCCACACCGCCTCCCTGCTCCACCGACTGTGAGCCGCTGCCTAGCCATCCCCACTCTTTGCACCCTCTTTGCCTGTCACTGTGCAGTTTCCCCTGCCAGGAAACCCGCTCTGCTCTTCTCTCTCCATCACCTTCACTAGCCACCTCCTCCGGGAAGCCCTCCCAAGATCTTTGTGGTGGCCCCGGGTGGTGTACGAGCTGGGGACCCAGGATGATCTGGGTTTGCTCCCTGACTGTGTGACCTCGGGCAAGTTGCACCACCTCTCTGAGCCCCAGTTCCTCATGTGTAAGATGGATTAATAAATGCCAAAGTCCCCGGCACACAGTAGGTTCACAAACAAAGGCTGAGGCACACACACCTCTTCCCCCATGAAGGGCACCCCCGTCCTTCCTTGAATCCTGGACTTGCCTGTGGCATGGAACTGTGCCCCCCCACCTTGACCCCGCACCGCCCCTGGTGCAGTGCTGAGCGTTCCACATCTACCCACACTGGAACCTTCTACAGGCAAATACGACAGCCCATCCTCCCTAGGTTTGCCGTGGAGCCCCGTTTCTGCCCCTGGAAGAGCTCAGGCCTACGTGTGAGTTGGGCACTTCTCAGTGCTCCCATGCCTGGCGGCCAGGCCCCCGGTGCAGGGTCAGGACTGAGGGCTGGCAGGGGTGGGGACGGGGGGGCACCAGCCTGGCCAGGGCACCCCCTCAGGCCCTCAGAGGCCCTGGCAGCTGCTCTGTCCTCGCCCCTCTCCCCCTCCCACCTTCCTCCTCTTACTTCTCTCTGGAATCGCTTCTCTAAAAGTTCATTTTGAAAGAAATCGATTTCCAAGCTGCTTGGAGATGCAATTTGATTTTTCATCTTGAAGAAATGATGGTTAAGGAAAAGTTTGGAAACTTAATCACTGTGGAAGGCCATGGGAAGAAAGAATTCCTCTGTCTTTGGCCAGAGGCCGTGGGGCCCATGGGCAGCTGTCCCTGCGACGCGGAAAACAGGTGTGTCCAGAAAGGCATGGGTACCGGACCCGCGGGTACGCGCTGCATGCACACGCACTAGGCGCATGCACACGTGTGTGCACACTGCCCACACACACACACAGACCCCACTCTGTGGGCAACCTGCACCCACCCCTCCAGGGGCCTCGGCCCCCTCTCTGCAGCCCCCTCAGCTATGCGGGCCAGGGGGGTGTGCCGCCAAACCCCCTCTAACGCCGGCTCTCTCCGCCTCTACTCCCCCTAAACCCCCAGGCATCCTGCTCTGGGACCAATCTCACCTTCGTTGTTTCTGGAAGGGGTTGACTTCCACGCTTATTGCAAATGTGCACATGTTCACTGTCAGACAGCTCGGCTCCATTCCTCAGCCTCCACAGGCTTCCAATCGCCTGGGTGGACAAAGATCACAACCCAAACCATGGACACAACAACCTTGCCTCCGGCCGCTGGAACCCAGCTGTGCTCAGTACCCATCTGCCCCCATAGCCCCCAACAGACCCGGCAGCTCCTGGGCCCGGGCCTGGGCCCGGGCCTGGGCTGGCAGCCTCCATGTCATCGGGGAACACGCAGAGCTCAGAGAGGCTGAGGCACTCACCCAGTGCTGCACAGCAGGTAGGTAGCATTAGACAGGCACGCACGCACGCTAGTCACCAGGCCTCCGACTGACCATCATCCATTCTTCTGCATCTGGAAGATTCCTCTCTGAAGATGCAGATTCTCTTGGAAAAGGCATGATGTCTGATACTCTAAGCAGAGAACCCCCAAATTCCTTGAGTCTGGGACCAGAAGAAACCCTAAATCCAACGTCTCTACTATTCGAAGCCCCTTTACGACATCCTTGCCCGGGGTTATTGGGCCTGCACGCCGGGGTTGGAGAGCTTACCTGCCTTGTCCCATCTCCTCTGAAGGTCACAGCTGTGTGACGGCCTACAGAAGACTGAGCCCTACCATCTCAGAGGCCACCGTACAGACCCCGGCCCCGCCACGTAGCTGTCCTGCGGTTGGAGATGGGCTACTTTGCTTCTTGGAGCCTTGGATCCTTAGGATGGAGCCAGGGTCCACGAAGGGCTATGCACTCATGAGGGCCGGGGACTAGCCAGTGGGGGGACAGACGGCCCTGCCCCGGACTGCCCCAGCAGGGGCAGGCAGCAGAGAGGTGCCCACGCACAAGGCACAGCCCTGGGGACCAAGCAGGCCCTCGGCCCAGATTCCCGGCTCCTGCCCCAGTTTGGGAGACCGGCCTACTTCTGCTCAAGGATGCTTGGAGGTTCTGGAGAAGCTCCCCAGGGGCCCTGCCCACCGCCACCTCCGGCCTCAGCTCCATCCTAGATCCCCACGCCTGACTTCCCGCTTCACACAGGGCAAGCCCCGGCAGGGGAGACCCGTTCACAGAACCTCCAGCCTCCCAGGTATGTGGGATCCCTCGGTCCCCTCCCCCTCTCCCTCATCCACCAGAGAGTCACCTGGCGTTTGTGGCCGGTGAGGGTGGGGGGGTCCCCGACGCATGTGAGGTTCTGCATGGGAACACGTGTGAAGCCGTGCTGGGCTCACGTCCCCCTCTCACCACTACCGACTTCTGCTAGCGGCTTTCTCCAGCCCAGAACATTCCAGACTCACCACCTTCAGGGTGTGATGATGCCCACAGAAGTTAAGGCTCAGCTTCTGAGTTTCTAAATAAAAGTCTGAAGCGTGTGTCTGCGCGCAGCCCAGGGAGGAAGGAGATGCTCGCCCAGTCGGTGGGCACGGAGGAAGCCCGCGCTTCCTGAGATGCCGGATCGCGTGGGGGCGGACAGGCAGTTGAGAGCTAAGTAGCCATGGGGCTCCTGCCCCCGAGAGGTCCCCCTGTGGGTTCTGGGACCCCAGGGGGACGAAGAGGACCCCCAGCTCTGCCCCCCGGGGGCAGCAGCCAGCAGTCAAGAGCACCCTTGTTGGAAGGACACGACCCCCCTTGGCAGCACCCACGTGCCACACCCCTGCAGGGGGGCTGTCGTCCCACTGTCCCCGCCAGAGCCCGGGGGCCCAGACGCACCCCAGGAGAGCAGGCAGAAGGAGAACTCGGTGCAGCACAGTCCCTTGTCTGGAAGGGGCCAACCAGCAGAAGCAGAGAAAAAGCAGGAACGGGGTGGAGGCAAGAAACAGAGGACGTTTCGTTCCTGTAAATCCCACGAAAAGTCACTGCCTGAAGAAGTTCGCCGGGACACGGTGACCTCGGCGGAGGGTGAGGGGAGCGTGGACACTCTGGACCGAGCGGCTGAGTGAATGAATGCCCACGACCGACCCAGCGTGGGCCGGGGAGCATCCTGAGGCCGGCCCAGGGTGCCTGAGGGGCTGCAGGGGCTGGGCGGCCCCTCCCCTCGCCACTCTCCTCTCCCTTCCCTCCATCTGCCAGCCCCTCTGGTGAGGGCACACCCCGAGGGCTGAGGGGGTGTGACACCCAAGCCCCTAATCCTCTCATTAGTGGTAATTACTCCAGTCCGCACCAGGGGAGCGGGGGGGGGGCCTTGGCCCCCCCTGGGGCATCTGCCCGTCTACCCAATGTCGCAATGCCAGGATCCCTGCTAGGCCCTCCTGCCATTGCCGGGCAGAAGGCCTGTGGGAGGTGGGGCGGGAGGCAGGCAGCTGCTGCCCAAGCACTCCCCCCAGGACCCCGGCAGGAGGCCAGGGCCACCCCCAGTCTCCGGGGAATTCGCCCCAGAAGCCTCTCCGTCTCGTCTCGTCTCAGGGTTCCCTCCCGTGGCCCCTGCCTCTTGGTGTACTGCTTCCGCCTCCTGTTGGCTGTGTGACCCCAGGTAAGTTGCTTCCTCTCTCTGGGCGTTTCCTCCTCCCTGAAACCAGGGGCTGGATTTGATTGCCTTCCAGCTGCTTCACCCCGCAAACCCTCTTCCCACGGGGCCTGTGTCCACCTGCGGCCCCAAGGATCCCATTGCTTCCTACCCCTCTCCCCTTTACCCCCCCATTCCACTTCCTCCCCGCTCTGTCCCCCTCCTCCTTTTCCCTCCCTCCCCTTTTCCTTTCCCACCCCTGCTCCCACCCGCCAGCAGTCTCCTCTCTCCCTGTCCATTAGACTGGCTCTGGCAGGGTGCTCAGAGAACAGGCTAGGGCACCCAGCTGGAAAATTGGGTGTCGGCAGCTGCCTGGAATCCTAATGCCCCCGGCCCTGCCCTCCTCTCCCTCACCTCGCCCTGCGCTGGGCTGGCGGGGCTGCTCTCCACTGCTGCTGCTCCCCCTCCTCCGAAGCCTGCAGAAACCTTTCACTTCCCGGAACCCCACTCCCCCACACCCCACCAAGCTCCTCCATCCCCTCCCTTGAGTTCTGGCTATCTGGCTGTGGACAGAATGCAAAGCTTGGAGGAAAGAGCACTGGGCTGGTAGTCCAGAGAGCGGCCTCCCTGCCCATCCCACTCTGGACCTCAGTTTGCCCATCTGTAAGATTCCTCCTCGAAGCCCGGCTGCGTGGCCTCCACACCTTTTCAGTTTTTTGGCCAAAGCAAGAGGCTGGCAACAGTTCACTCCAAACCTGCTCTGGTGGCTGGCCTCATGATTTATTTTGTGTTGTTTTTTCTAAGAATGGGTTCCTCACAGACCTTCCCTCTGTCCTTGGGACCGCCTCACGCATCTTGGCTCCTGCCTGGCCCCCAAGCAGACAGTGTTTCCGTGCCTCCTGGGGCCCCCCAGGCTCCCCGACTCTGAGCTGGCTGGGCTGGGGGGCACTCAGGGGACCCCAGCCCCTGTCCGCCCTCCCAGGCAGCCCAGGGGGGTACCTCTGGCTGGAACTGGAAGATGCGTTCTCCTCTCCCCCCACCTGCTCCCATCTGAAGCCAACCGGTGTCTCAAGGGCCCAGCGCTGTGCAGGCTCAGACCCCGGACACGTCAGACACTGGCCAGGGTGGAGGATCAATGGTTCATCCAGCTCAGTGGGTTTCTTTAGTCATTAATATTCCTTTTCATAATGATTGTTTAATGACCCAGGTAATAAGTAACTCTAGCGCGTAGCCTCTTAGCGTCCTTCCCAGAACGCACATCACATTCCCTCAGCCGGTAGGGCCTATGCAGGACCCCAGGGGACCTCCCATCAGTCTAGACTCCAGCAGCCTTCAGGGAAGAATCCTTATCAAATACCAGCTGTGTGCCGGGTACGCGCTGGGTCTCTGGGGACATAGTGAGGAACCCGGCAGACAAGTCCTCTAATTAGAAAAGTAGATCATTTCAGTGTGAGTATAAGGGAAGGAAATCTAAGAGTGAGGGGATAATGACTTGGGGCAGGGTCGGATTCGAGAACTCTGGGAAGGCACCCAGGGGGAGGGGACACTAAGAAAGAGCCCCAAATGATGAGAAGCCAATATACAAAGGTTTGCGGCCTATCCTTCTAGATGGTGAGAACAGCACGTGCAAAGGCCCTGAGGCTGTGGTTGTCTGAACCATGGGTAGCCAGCGCCGAGGTCGGTAAAAGACACAGTCCAAGCTAGACCATGTCTTGCCTGGTTGACCGTAGAAATTATGGACAATGCATTCTGAGCACAAAAAGCAGCCCCTGGAGGTTTTACGCACAAGAGAAATGTGTCCTTTTGTTCATTTTAAATGATCTCGATATTCTGGCTGCTGGCACAAAGTGGGTAGATAGGGATGGGTGGCAAGAACAGAAGCTGGGAGGCCAGTACGAGGGACTAGCAGTGATGTGGGCAAGAGACCCTAGTGGCCAAAGTGGCTCTGGCCATAAAGTGTCGTGGGGTAAGGTTCCATCCACAACAGTGGGAAGCGCTTTCCAGGACCTTCTGCCCGCTTCACGCATCTGCTGCCCGCCCCCTCTGGCTTCATACCTTGGTTCTTTTTAATTCCTTCCTCCCACCGGAGCTCTGCCTCCTCTTGCATCCAGCCTCCAGCAGGGACTATCAGGTTCTTCTCAGCTTTGTCCCTTCTGCAACTGCCCGGTGGGGAATGGAGGGGAGGCAGAGGGCGCTGAGGTCCTGGGGGGAAGGAGGTGCAGAGGCGCCCCCGCCCCTGAAGGGTGTCTAGTCCCACAGTAGCACTTATAAAAACAACCAGACCTTTCATACCATAAAGGTTGACCTCCAGCTGTTCTTTCTCTGGGACCTTATTATGCTAAGAGTGTCTGTGACCTCCTCGGCCCTGAGTCACTTCACAATAGTCCCCATTCTATTACCCGAGTCTGGGTGATGTCAGGGTCCAGAAAAGGACGCAGCCCTGCAAGCGAGGAAAAAGGCAAGCCACACAAGGGGAAGAGATATCTGCAAACAGGACTCAGTTACTAATCCAGGCGAGACAAGGAGATGACCAGAGAGGAAAGCGGACAAGCGATTGAACGGGCACTGCGTGAAAGGGGGTGCCCCAGGGGTCCCCAGAGATGGGAGCAAGGGCTTGGCTTCATTATCAGGATCACACGGATTACTAGTGTGTGCGCCCCCTGCCCCGTCCGCCCCGGAGGAACTACAATGAAAGAACTAGACCGTATGGAGGGTTGACAAGGAGGCCGTACGATGAGAACTTTCACGAACGGTTGGCAGACGTGGAAATCGGGGCAAGGACTTGGGAAGCTCTCTGATCATAAAGCTGAATGTCCACACCCGCCCTGGCTGGATGATTCCTGCTGCGGTGAAGAGCCATCAGGAGCGAGCACATATGCCCCCCGCAAAGACCAGCAGGACGATGTTCATACCAGCTCGAAGCCTCGTGGTCCCATTCTGGAAACAACCCACATGTCGGTCAACAGGGGAAGGGCTGAATAAACGGTGGTATATTTCACAGCCGTGAGGACAAGCCACGTACAGCACACTCAGCGTGAGCGACTGTCCCAGACACGCTGCCGAGGGCAGGAAGCCAGACCCAGAAGACCACCTACTGCATGATTCTGTTCATAGGACATTCACAAGGGCCGGGAGTCGGGAGAGCCGTGATCCCAGCGGGGCAGCCAGAGACCCGAAGGGGACACAAAAGGCCGTGTGGGAGGCTGGTCACAGACCGTGTCTTCCCCCGGCGGGCTGTGTTGTGAGCCTGTGCATTTTGTGAAAAATCTCACATTTTGATCTGTGTACTTTCTGTGTGTGTGTGTCCGTATATAGTAACTTCAAATGTGTTAACTTAAAAAAAAAAAGAAAGAAAACACTGCAGTAGTATTTAAATGGAGAGGTAATTCGCATTCCCTACCCCCACAGGACATCGGGAGTGTGACCTTCCATACCTTTTTCTATGCAATTGCTTAGCTTGGTTGTGATTTAAAACACACACACACACACACACACACACACACACACACACACACACACACACACACAAACAGGATTCTACCATATCCTACTGGGTGGTTGTTTTTCCTATAATACAGAGGCGCTCAACCTTGGCACTGGCGGCATTTGGGATGGGATCGCTCCTTGTTGTGGGCTGTCTCCTGCACGGAGGGCGTTCAGTAGGGTCGTGTCCCGGTCTCTAGCTGCCAGGGCTGTTCAACCATCAGAAGTGGCTCCGTGGCTGATTGCCAGATAAAACACAAGACACCCAGTTAAGAGGCACCATCTGAGATTTTTTTGACTTTAAAAAAAAATTATCCATTGTTGATCTGAAATTCCAATTTAACTATTTGCCCTGCATCCTTATTTGCTTAATCTGGCAACTTACCGTGGGGACCAAATCGTTCAGGTTGAGAACCAACGGCACCTCCTGTGTGACTGGGTCCCTCTCAGGACACGAGGTTACCCCTCATTCTTCGCGATGGCTCTGCTGTATTCCGTAGCTCAGAACCGGCCCGATTTGGTGCACCCTCCGTTCCGATGGACGTTTGGCTTGCTGTCCGTCTGGAGGTTTCTGCAGCCGGCAGCCGAAACCGGGCTCCGTCGCATGTGGACCACCAACACATCCCCAGCTGGCACGGCAGGAAGCAGGAGTGCCTGGGGTTCCTGGTGCAGGACCAGCCTCTTCCCTCTTTCTGCAGGCTCCCCATCTTCTCACAGGGGTCACCCCATGCCAGCTATGCCCCCCCAAACCTCCCCAGAATGCCCGCTGGTTCTTCCTGCTGTTTCATCGGCTGGGGCTGGTCATGGACGCACTCCTGGCCTTCACTGCCAGGGGCTGCGGTCCCCCCTAGACCAATCAGGAGCACCCGTGGTGGTGGCGGGTCTCACTCCCGTTGCCGAGAGGGCGTGGATACTATTGGAGAGGATGTGGGGGTTCGTGTGGGCAGCGAACACCACTGAGCTCACTCCGAATTGGTCCTGTTGCTAATTCTCCCATCTACTCCGGGAGTGTCAAGCAGAGGTGGTGCCCCCTCCCCCGTGCCCCCCCTCTCCAAGTCCTTCAGTACACGCCTCTGCTCTTAGACGCTAGAGATGCTCTAACCAGGCCTGCTCCCATGTCCCTGCCAGCTCTTGTGCCTCCCCGCATGGCTTCCTTGCTCCTCCTCAAACAAGCCCAACCCCACTCTGCCTCAGGGCCTTTGCATCTGCTGCTCCCTGTCCTTAGATCAGTGTTCAGGGCTCCTTCTCACCGGTCAGGTCCCTGCTCAGACATCGTCCTGGCAACAGGCCTCCCCTGAAAACCCCGTCAAATGCAGCCTGGTCTCCCCACCTCGGGACCCCCTTTCCCAGTGTTGCCAGAGGCTAAAGCACCTTCTGTACCTTGGCTTAGTGACTGTCTCTTCCCACTTAGGAGATCAGCTCCTTGAGGGTAGGAGCTCAAGGTCTTGGTAACTGCTGTGTCCTTGGGGCCTCCTGGGAGCAGTCCGTGGCAACGGGAAGTTCTCAGCTCCCCCGACTGAACCAAGCAGGAGAGGACGCGAGCACGTGAGTAGAGGCTGGTCCCCTACCCACAGCTACGAAATCCAAACACTCAGAAAACCAAACCCCTTTTCTTTACCTTTTTGGCAGCAAACCTGACCCAGATTGTTAGACTGTTTAAAGTCTTTATCTTACTGTGAATATGGATGCAACTTGCTGAAGAAATCGTGTGTTTCGTTAGGGGGCGGTCTTGGGCTGGGCTTCCCCAAAAGTAGAACCAGAGAGAGGACTTGGAGGCCAGTGGTTTACGTGGAAGGTGATGCCAGGAAGCAGGAGGCAGCAACCAGGGAGAGAGTGCGAGGAACAGGGAAAAGCCCAAAAAAGGTCACTGTTGGGGTCACGGCAGAGGACCATGGGGTACTGAGCAGGAAGGTCGACCCCTCTGGGACCACATGGGAAAGGACTGGAGGCATCCGAGCACTCATGAACCTGCTCTTGGACCCAATCAGGCGAGGCTGTCCCCAGGGGCGCTCACTACCCAGAACTTCCCATTTGCCCTTGAGGGGGGCCACTGTCTGCAGGAGGCTGAAATCAGACAGGGCTGAGGACCTCGAGGAGTCCCCAGCAAGAAGCATCCCCAGACCCCGTGAGGGAGCACCCCGCAGTGGGGCGTATGCACCAGATCGCTAAAATCTGGACCATACCTGACCCCCAAAGGCTTCAGGTTCCTAGGACAATCGCCAGGTTCCAGGGGCCACGTTGAAGAGAGTCCCATCTGGACTTCTGAAGTTTTTATTTGGCCAAGAGCCCTCTGAACCGGCTGTCTGCACTGCACACTCCCTCTGACCGAGTGTGAACACGGCCCCATCTACCCCACACACACGACAGTGGGATGGTAGCTCTGTGGTGACAGGAAAGGCATACGCTTGCGTGCATGCCCTGTGCCGGGCACTGTTCTCAAAATTTATTTCTTGCCAACACTCTACAGATGAATGGATTTTTTCCCCCCAATCTTTTTTTTTTTTTCAGGTGAGGAAACACCCAAAAAAGGCACAAGGCACTGAAGGGACAGATCTGATCCACGCATGCTGGTAAGTCCACGGCAGGAGTCCAGCCCAGGTGGCCTATTAACCACGGTGCCACACAGTCTCTTGTGGTACAACGGTCTTCTCCTTCTTGCCAATCTCCTGAATGAAAAAGGACAGTTCATGGTCTGACTTTGCATTTCTCTATGGTCATTTTATCACTTAGGATTAGGAATGGGGACAAAGACCAGAGACCTAAAACAGAGATGTATCGAACAAGTAAAATCTCGAGGTTGGCCGTCTAGGGCTGACATGGCACCTCTACTTCACGGTGGCATCACCCAGCCTCTTTCTCTTGTTACTTTGCTGTGTGTGATCTCTTGCTCTCAGGATCTCATAGTCCAATATGGCTGCCAGAGCCCCAACCATCATGTCCTATCTTCCAGCCAGCCAAAGAAAGGAAGAATAAAGGAAAAGGAGACAAAGAGCACCTACCAGCTGTCTTTCAGGAAGTTTCCGGGAATCTGCTGCTTCTCTCCGGCCAGAACTTGGGCACGTGGCCTCACCTCGATGCAAGGCTAGGGAGTGCCTTTATTCTAGATGACCCCATGGCCAGCCAAAAATCAAGGATTCTGCTCCTACGGAAGAAAGGAGGGTGGATATTGGAGGACAGCTAGTGATCTCTGCCACACTGGAAAGTTTCTTGGCCATTTTCATTTTACCGCCTAAGAATTATCTTTCCAGTACCCTCCTTTTCCTATGGTATGGGTTACCCTTGTCTTAGTTTTAGTTATGCTTCATACTGGGGACTCACTACTTACCAAAACAATCTGTAACAACAAGGCTTGGCCCTGAGGATTTGTGTCAGTATCAGATGGGCACAGCTTAGCAGCGGACCAAATGCTGGCTTCCTTTCCTTGTAGTCAGAGGTTCCCCGATGCTGGAGGCTCTCACCATCCCCTGGAGTATTAAGAACTCAGAGGCCAGACTCGTTGAAAGGCAAGGAGGGCCTGGGCCTTTGTGCTTTTACCGAGTTCCCCCAGCGGGAAGGACGCCCACTGAAGTTTGAGGTTGCCCTAAGTCCTTAGCCGAATTCTCTATACTGTCATTTACTTCCTGGTCCACGGGAGCAGCTCATGCGTGGCTTCCCCCCCAGCCCCCGCATTCAGCAGCCCCATGTGCATCTTTGCCTCTTCCAGAGACTAATGAGGACTCCCTTGAGCCTTCGCTCTGCCAGGCGACACAGCCCTGTCCTCTCACTTGTCCCTTGCCTGAGGAAGATTCCCAGACCCTTCCGAATGGGATTGTTCTCTGCAGACAGACCGCAGCAGGTCTCCCCAGGTGCGATCCGGGCAGGACAGAACACCACAGAAGCTTCGCCTCCCCCAGCCTGGACCCTGTGCTTCTGTGAACGTGGCCCATGGTTGCCCTCAGCCCCAGAAGCGGCTCTGTCACTCTGTGAGCGCACACGGAGCCCACACCGACCACCGTGTCCAAGAAGAGCAGGATCACGTCAACGGCGTCTCTCTGCATGTGGCTACGAGAACACAGACCCCCGACTCCAGTGAGTTCCAGCCAAAGGGACATCGTCTTGCAAGTAGGTAGGGACAGGCAGGTCCAGGCCCGGTGGGACCCGCAGCTTCGCCGTTTCTTCAAATACAAGCCTTGAGCTCTTTCCCTTTGGCCTCCCCCAGGTGTAGGCTGAGCTCCTGGGAAGGGTCAAGTCCTCATGGCCACAGGTTAGAGGGGTTCCGAGTATCTGTGTCCCAGTTAGACCCAGCGGAGACCCCCCACCCCACCCAAAAGCCCACCGGCAGCTTTCCCTTCTCTGGTGGGAACCGGGTCACGTGGCCATCCCTAAACCACTCACTGGCAAGGGGAGTAGGACCACCACCGGGTCGGGGTGGGGGTTGGGCAGCCCAGTCCAGCCTGGCCCCCGGCTGGGGACGGGGCCCTGTCCGGCGCTGTGTGTTGGTGGCAAGGGCTCTCTTGAACGAAAGGAGAGGGTTCTTTACAGGAAGGTAGACGGGAGAAAGGGAAGTCCAGCAGGGAAACCCCAGCAGGAAGAAGAGCGTGACCAGGTGAAGAGCCCCCTGAGTGGGTTTCCTTCCCCAGACCCGGACACAGCCAGATGCGTGCCCGGAACGGTCCCTCCCTCTGGTGGCTGCAAGGCGGGGGGCGGGGGGGGGACCGGGGCTCACGGCAGAGTCCAGAGTCGGGGAGGCCAGTCTGGACGCTCCTGCCATCACCCCGGGGAGGCCCCCAGGGGGAGTGGTGTCCATGGAGGGGGAGGGGACAGTCAGCTTGGAGAAGGCTTTCCAGGTAAAGGCTGCCGCTCCGCCTGTGGCAGTGAGGGGACAGTTCAGAGGAAAGACCACCTGTGATGCTGACTGGGGCAGCTGAGCCGGGCCACTTACAGCAAAGCAGGAGGTCTGGGGGGGATCTGAAGCTGAGAGTCATCAACATATGGATGGTGGCTGAAGCCCTGGGGCCCGGAGAGCAGAGCGGTGCGGTGCCGGTGCTGGTGCCTTGGAGAATCAGTGAGTGCACACTTTCCACACATGCATGCGTTTCTCCAGCCACTGAAGGGGTCCAGCAACATGGAAGATACAATCTGTAGGACCTCACAATCCAGAGGCAGGCAGGGAAGGAGACAAAGGAGCTAAGTGGTGGGAGACCCCCCAACAAGGGGCAGCCGCCAGGGCCCACCTCTCCACGCCCCCAGCGCTCCCCTGTTTCTTTGCTCCCACCCTCAGCTTCTCTGCCTCCCCAGCTCCCCCCACCTTCTCTGGGGCCTGTTTCTTCTGGACAAAGCATGTTGTTTCCCTCGCTGTGTCCCTCCTCCTGCATTCGGCTGATATTCCTGGACGCCCTGGCTGGCCGGGCCCCGGGGGAGTGCTGAAGACCTACTCAGTGAGGTCGGTGTGGCTGGCTCCATTTCGCAGAGATGGAAACTGAGGCCCCGGAGTTCCGATGAGCCCTCCGAGTCTCAGCGCCCCAGACCACCATACTCCTTCCCTTTTCAGGGTCCCCCCCGGTGGTCATTTCTACCCTTGGCTCGGAGCCTGGCCTGAGACAAGTCATCATCTGTTGAAGGGTGTTGGGAGCGACCAGGCCTGAGGCGGGGGCATGAGCTGAGGGAGTTCGACCTTCTCTATACTAATCAGCGTTTGCTGAGCCTCGGTCCCCTGGTCTATACAACCCGGCAAAGAATAACTCTGCATGTCACTCACATACTGCAAAGATCTAATGACCAGATGATTTCCATCCCATGGCAGCGTTGGGAGGTTTAAATGGTGACCATCGTGTGCAAACACCTAGTAGGTGCTTTGTCCCTAAAGTGAGGACCTCTGGGGCAGGAGCGGTGGACCGCTAACCCCCTACCCCACCAGAGCCACCAACAGCAGGCTGGGCACAGTGACAGCTCAGGCACTGACTGTGGTGGTTGGTTGGCAACTGTTAACGGGACTTTGTTGGGGCGACTTCAGGTCCACAGCCGGGATGGTCCTTAGGCCAGAAAGGCCTGGGAAGGGGAGCACCCACGGGCCAAAACTGGGGGGTGCAGCAACACCAGAGAAGTGGGAGGGAGGGGGTGAGGGAGCGATTTGTGGGCATGAGACAAACAAGCAGATTAAAGAGGGGACTTTACCTCCGGAAAGGATTGCCACGAATCCTAAATGCAACCCTGACGTCGTTCAAGAGAGGGAGGCAAGAGTGGCGTCCCCTTCCCTTGCTATCTGATGGTCGGATGGGCTTGGGGAAGGGCATTCGCTGCACAGACCGAGCCACGTGAGGCCCCATCAGGTACTAGGGTTACATTTTGCCTCTAATCCTCCCCTAAAGCATGTGAAGGGAACTTCAGAGGTAGCGAAGGGATGGCCACTTGCAGGCAGCCCCCCGCCCTGGCCCTCACCCGTGTGCTGCCCCAAGCCCACTGTCCCGCCCTGGCATCTCTTGGCTCCCAAGGGACAAGGCCGTGTCTCCTCTACGCATCTACACTGCAGATGCCGGCCAGGACCCGCGCCCCCGATGGCACATAGAGCAAGGCTGGTGGGTTGACTCCCGGAGTAAGAAACTAGGCAGGCTTAGGGGGGATTCTGCTGAGCAGCAGAAGAGGGAAGAAAAATTATCCATTTTTTTACTTAGCTGAAAAAGGCTCCATGAGGCCAACACCGTGNCCCCTCCCTCCCTCACGACCCGGCTCCATCATCCCACTTCCTCTGGGAGACGAAATCCAGCTCCCCTCTCCCCGCCCCCCACCCCAAGTCCTGGGCCCAAGCTGAGCCATCTTTGCTTCCAACCCTACCTCTCCTTGCATGGGCATTCCCTCCTCTGTGACCGACTTGCTCCTGCCCAGACACAAAAAAGCAAAACCATTTCCTCATCCGACACCACTTGCAGAGCTTTTTCCTGCAAACAGTGGGCCCATCCTGCACTGTCCGCTGCCCTCGGTGGGCAGCCAGAGCCCTGAGCCCGGGCACACCCCTGCTGCTGGCCAGGGCTGGGCCAGAGAGCACAGGGGACCTCGGATCCCATAGTCTAAATATTTGGCAGTTAGAAATCAAGCTAACAAACTGTGAGGACACCCTCCTGCCTTGACACAGAGACACCTTCCCCGTGACCTCTGATGGACGTGAACTTCAAATTCTTGGACTTTTGAATGTGGTGGCTCAGGAGAGGGAGCCCCCTTTTCCTGGCCCCGAGCACACCCCCTTCCCTCGTCTCCCTCAGCACTAGCCCACAGTTTAAGGAATCTCGTGTGGATGCCTATGATCCCCAACCCACACCTCCAAGCTCTGTCTACACCCCACCACACACACAGCTACCATTGGCCATCTCTCCTGCTGGAGGCGGCACAGTCCGCCCCTGGAAGGACAGAGTCTGGAAGAAGGTCTAGAGCCAAACTAGGCGGTCAATGTTGGGATCCCCGGTATACAGAGCAGGGTCTAGAAGCAGGAGGCCCTGCAGACTTGTTGAGCTGGGGGCTAGAGGCCCAGAGCAGACCCTCTGATGTGCGTAGCCCAAGCTAGAGCCCCTCTTGAACCTGGACCCATCAGCCTCCTCCCCTTCCCATCTCTGGGTCTGGGTCGAAATATTGTAAGATCTGACCTCCACCCTCCCAGGTCAGGCCGTGCTCCCTGGGACCTGAGAACACTCTCCCCATCCCCTCTTTTCTGGACTTCATTCTTCTCATCTCTAAAGGAAGGATCCGTGACAGAGAGCCCGGCAGTCACCAGGATTTTAACAGCAAGAATCAGGATGCAGGGTCTGGCGGTCCGTGGGATGTCTTCATGGGAGTTCAAGCCTCGGGACTGTCCCAGGCCCTGGCCTCTTTCAGAGCTGGCCCTCCCTCCACTCTCTGCTGGCCTACAGATTGGGAGGTCCTCCAGTGCCCCCCACCTTGGCCTTGGGCTTATGACCCTTGCCTGCAGGGGACATCTGGAAGAAGCTACCTGCAGGAACAAGCAAAGCTCGGGGACACCGTGGGGTGGGGCTCCATCCGAGCCTGACCTCGACGGCCTGTACCGGCTCAAGGAAATTCCTATTTCAGATCCTGTCCCCCAAAACGTACGACAGAGCTGAAGCACCTACTTCACATGGTTGCCATGGAAATTACAGGCAACTTGGGTCCACGGGAGAGACGGGAGGGACCGGCCCGGGGGCCCCCTGCCGGCGCTGCGGAGCCAAAGCTAAGGGCCACCTGCCAAGGCCACCCTGAAGCTGAGGGTCACAGGTGGTTTGGCAGGTCACATGGGCCTCAGAGAGGTGTGGGAGGAGGTCATGAGGCAGAGGGCAGTCTTCTGTTTCTGTGCTTTCCCTCCTGCTTCAGTGGCAGTTTGGGGGGGGGGGGCGGGACCTTGGCCCGCTGGGGTCCCGGTGCCCCAGCCCCGGGCTTCCTAAGGGCCCGCGGGGCAGCAGCCACCTCACGGGTAGCCTGGGGGAGAGCCCGTCCGGACAGCGCAAGCTCCGGTCTGGGTCCTCTGCACCCCTGGCTGGGGGCCTCTCCGGACTCCTTCCCTGCTTCAGTGAGCTCTAGAAAATTCTGCTCCCTGCGGCAGAGCCCACGCCAGAGTCGACACATTCACCACCCTTATGCCTCGGAAGTGGGTATATCTCATTTGACAAAACAAGAAGAGGAAGGGGTGGAGAGTGGAGGGCCGGGCCGGGCCGGATTCCGGAAGCTCTCTGAACGAGGGCACGGGAGATTGCCAGAAGAGAAGGTCGGGGGAAGGGTAGGCAAGAGTGTTGAGGTCAGGGCCTTTGAGAAGCTACAACTTCCCCTGTACACACAAACACACACACACACACACACACACACACACACACACACACACACACACACACACACACGTGATCTTGCTTAGCTCGGCCAGAACCAGGACAGGAGACAGGCTGTCAGAGATGTAGGGAAGGGCTCTCCTAGCCCAAGAAAGATTTGGAGCAGGCCTTCCAGCCTCAACCGAACTGGGCAGGAGCGGGTATGGCAGACTTGGTGCTGAGGAGAGAGGGCCACAGACAGTAGGCTGGGGCCCCTGAGGCCTAGGGAAGGAGAAGGGGGACTCGGCCCAGGCCGGAGAGGCAGCCCCGAACCTCACCTGGACATTGGACCCTGCGGATCAAGTCACAAAACTCCCCAGGGAGGAGTGGAGGGGAGGCAGACAGCCCTGAGTCAACCACTACCGGGGGCTCCAGTGCTGGAGACCCTGGGGTCTGGGACTCACGTCGGGATGTCCTGGGACCCAAGACAAGCATGAAGGAGAGGGTGTTCCTGGAGCTCGGGGCCCAAGGAACGACACCGCGGCTGAGTTCCTGGGGGCCAGGCTGGTGCAGGGCCAGGAACGGGCCCCAGGGGTGGCCCGCAAGAGGAGGAGAAGATACAGTGAATGTGGGAGCCCAGAACCTTCACCTCGGCCTTGCATCTGGCACCAGGTCTCCTTTCTTGCCGGTAAAAGGCCCTGGGGAGGTGGCTCCCCAGGGCTGAGCGTTCACCCGCATGGAAGACAGCAAATGTAGGGGCCGACAAGCTAGAGATCAGCACCTGTAATCCAGGAAATGGGGTGATCTGGGGCCAAGAGCAAGTCCAGACCCAGAACTGGATTCTCCAACCCCAGTGTCTAAAAATTCAAGAAAAACACTTCAACTGCTGTGAAATCACCTCAAGTTCCCTACAGCCCGGGAATAGACTTCAAGCCCTTTCCTGGAGGAAGGGGCGAGCCGGGGTCCATACTTATAAATGAAGCAGGATGCAGCCTCAGGCAAAGGAAGGGGCAGGTGGCTGGGCGGGGGTGGCCCTGAGCCTTGGCCAGGCTGGGGGACCCCGGGGCAGCCCCAGCCACAAGCCCTGCACCCCCCGTCCAGTCCCTCCCGCAGACATGCCCCCCTCTCTTCCTAGCCCACAGTGCAAGTTCATCCTGAACCTTCCCTCAGAAAACAGGACGTGAGCCAGGGGCTGCCCGGCAAGGGCCGGTCAACAGAGGTCCCGGGAGACCGCGGGCCAGGCTGTGCCCATCTTGAGACAGCAGCACTGAGGGTGCCTGAGGCCCGCTGGGAGGAGACGGATGCCAGCTGGGGCTCGGACAGGGGCTTTCGCAGAAGGATGACCCCACCACCACCCACCCTGCCACCAGTCCGCACCAGCTCTCGGGGAGCTGAAAGGGATCACAACAGACCCATGGGCCAAGAGCCACCAGGGCCCCAGGGACCTGTCGTGGGGTCAGAGCTGCCAAATGGCACCGTGTGACATCACTTGTAGGAGAACAGTTCCGTGCCAGGGAGGCCACTCAGAGGACCCCACAGCCATCCAGGCTGAATCCAGGGGCTTCCCCGAGGAGGGTTTGGCCGCAGTTGGAGAGCCGGGGTCCGAGCCAAAGGCAGCCTGGGCAGACAAGGAGAGGGGGGCCTGTAGGTGGTCCCCAGGCCCCACCTGAGCGAGGGTGTCCCTGGATGAACACCCGAACTCCATGCCCCACCAGAGAGACAAGCTGCGTATCTCTTGATTCCAGAGAAGGAGCAGGGGTGGTTCGTAGCTGTGGAGACAAATGCAGCTGGGGGCGGGGCGGGAAGCCGGAGCCCAGGTCACGGCTCTGCCAGGCCTGACGCTGCCCTGGCTGTGGCCTGCAGGGGGCCACCTCTGGGTCCCACAGACACTTCGACCACTCAAGACAGAAACACGAGGCAGGCAGGCCTGTGGGTCATGGACCAGGGGCTGGCGTGCCCAGGACCGTGACTTCTGAGGCTCGCCTCTGAGAACCAGCCGAGACCCAGTGATGTCCCAGTGCCTTTCAGGCACAAGGGCTCATCTTTCAGTCATTTCCAGAGGAAGAGATTTTGCTGCTGCTAAGTCAGGGAAGGGGGAAGACCCAGAGGAGAATTGAGTTTTGCAACTGAATAGAAGAGCAAGTTCATTGGCCCGCAGCTCTGAGAAGGTCACAGAACAACCTTGAAACTGTGAACACCTTCAAACCAAGCCCGGGCAGAGCCCAGGGAGCCATTCTGGGAACACCTTGCCAAGAGGAATGTTCTGGAATCTTGAGGCGGCAGCCATCCTGAGCTGACGGCTCAAGGCCAGGGGGACATGATGGGGTTGTAGACTTCCTGGAGAAGACAGAAGAACTGGGTCAACTGTGGACACTGGTCTGAGCGAGCCCGTTTAGAGGGCACAACCCAGAAACAGTAAAAGTGGGGTTGCCTCTGTCTGTGGCACCCAGATCCCAGCCCCCACTGAAATCTGCAGTACGTGGGAGCTAGCGAGCTGCTTTTACCCAAAAGTGCCCACAAGACAGACCCACTGGGTGACATGTGTCTTGTCACAGGAAGAACACCTCCTTACCCCAGGAAGGATTAGAAGTAGGTATAAAACCCACATGTCACGTTTGTACAATTAATGTTTGTGTTAAGATATCTGGGTGTATTTAGTGTTTCAGGTTCTTTGTGCTGTTTGCTCTTTAAGGCACCCACGTCCCTGAAATTCAAATTGATTTGTTTGTATAGAAGGAATTAACTCAGAATTGTGATTTTCCTTGAAAATACCACTCGTGTGATAAGAAGATTGGTACACGATAAGAACCCAAAGTCATCCTGGGAGCGAGTAGAAATGTGTCAGGGTATAAGGTTTTGGTTGTTCTTCAAATAAATGAAGTATTTAAAAAGGAAATCAGATAGACTGAACTTCTGGATAAAGTTCGGGGCAGTTAAGGACATTTGATTAATTGCATTTTGTAAACAGGACCTAAATTAACCCAAATCCCCTTAAATGTGAATGTGAACATTTACTAGATCTATAAATAGAATAACCTCTGTGCCAAAATGAAAAGCTAAAGGTCTTTGCATTTGTACCTGAGTAATAACAGAATGAGTCTTTCTGTGCATAAAAGCAAAGCTGTCCTTGAAGACACTTCCAAATTCCCAGTAACTGCAGATGACCCTTGAACCCATGGGGGAAGGAACTTGGGGGTCTGGGGCGCTCAGGGCCATGGGAATGGAAGGACCTGGACTGGCCTGGATGCCCCCCCACCGCCCCAGTAAAGGCTCAAGCCCACTTTTGGTCATGGCTTCCTATCCTTGGAAATAATGGGAACCCTCCAAGAGGAAAGGCCCGTGGCAATGGAGGCACTGGAGCAAAGTGTCACAGGAAGGCGGCTGGGGGGGGGGGGGGCG
>LNAC01000075.1:3824356-3846549 GCA_002007465.1 Ailurus styani
AGGAATGAGCAGAGGCAGGCCCCCCTCTCTCCTGCCAGCACAGAAGAGAAACGTGGCAAAGTTGGGGGGGGTGCAGCGTACTGCAGACGGGTCTTGGGGTGGGTCCCCCGTCTAGCTGGCTACAGATGTCTCCTGCCACGGGGACACCCTTGGATGGTGAGGAGGAAGAAGGGTCAGCAAGCCCTGACAGGTCTGAGGGGCACAGCTCAGATGGGGGTCTCTGTTCAGAGCCACAGAATGTGAGTCACTCTCAGCAAATTCCATGCCACACACGCCCCCCTGCCGCCCATCTCTGGGCCTCAGCAACCGCCCCCCAGAAGCTAACTGGTTGATCCAGCTGGCTTCTGTGCCCTTGTCCTCCAGATGCCACGAGGCTCGGGGCGCCTCCGTGGACTCTGAAGCCTAGAACTTGAAAACGAGAAGGACGGGGGAGGGGGGGCCTTGCTCCACCCAGTCCCAGCCCTTCCCAGAGGGGAAGCAGACGCCAGGACCGGGGAAGGGTCCCATGCCGCTGGGGGCACGTCAGGCTCAGGCCCCAGGGCGGCAGTGGCGGCCCTCGATCTGCCAACCTCACATCCCTTCTGGGAGCTTCCTGCCCCACGGGGGAGCACCCCCTCGGCTTCACCCGGGACACTGCTCTGGAGGCAGAGCACATTGTCCGGCACACAGGGCTGCTCCCCAGAGCTCCCCCTCCCCGGGATGGGTGCGATGTGCGGCTGAGGGGGGAGGGGCGGGAGGCGGGGGAGCCAGGGTCAGCAGGGAGGGCGAGATGCGGGCCTGGCTACCCGCATGGCCTGCTGAGTGCCACCTAGCCATCTCCCCGGGCTCCCCTGAAACCGTGGGCTGTGGCGGAGATGAATACACCAGACAGGACAGGAGGCTCCCGTGGGGACACCACTGGAGCGGACGTTGGTGGGAGCTGGTAAACAGGTGGTGGGGCGGGGGGTGCAGTCCATGTTCCCACCTCCCAGGAGCAGGGACGTGAGGGTGGACCCAGGAAATCTCATTTGCAGCAGCTGATAAGCCCTGGCCTGGGTTCTTCCCTGGGCCAGTCTGGCCAAGGTCCCCTAAGGTGCCATTGTCACTGTCTGTGTCAATGCCATTACCCAGGATGAGGAGGACTCAGGACTCCTGGGACCCAGCCAGAACTCATGGGGCAGGCAGCCACCTCACCTCTGTCTTCTGAAAGACAGCACCAGGCCAGGGGTCCCCTCTGTCCTCTGGGACAAAGCCTGTCACCTCTGGGGGGCCGGACACTGAATCTTGTCACTGCCTCCACCGCACTGGGGTTCCCTGGAGGCAGGCTGCTCTGAGCCTCAGTCGCTCATCTGGAAAATGGGATAATTATACCTTCACCATGGAACTGTCGTTTGGTAGGTAAAGGATTTGGATTTCAGGTACAATGAGCCCCAGCTGCAAGGCAGAGAGTAAGAAGTACGGATGTTGAAGGCAAAGAGTCCTGGGATTGAATGCTGTGTGACATACAGCACATTAATTAACCTTTCTGGGCTTCAGTCTCCTCACCAATAAGATAGTCATAACTATCCCTTTGGCCGACACTGCACAGTCCTTGAATCTTATATCAGTCCTCCGTGAATAGTGCTATGGGCCTCATTTTACAGATGAGAAAACTGAGGCTCCTTCCCCAGCCTCCTCTAAAGAGCTGGGCCCATGGCAGGGACTGGACATGCATGGGCTGCCCAGGGGCTTTCCTACCCCTCGTGTAGGCACCTTCCTCCCTATTGGGAAAGTGTCCACAAGCCAAGAGAAACTTCAATTTCTCCATCATTAGGAAGTACTTATTCTAGACCAGCTACGCTCCTCAAACCCCCAGGCACAATCCTACCTCAGGGCCTTTGCACATGCTATTCTCGTGCCTAGAATGCTCCTCCCCCAGTTATCTGCACAGGCCACCACTCTCACTTCATTCAGGTTTCTACTCAACAGCTCCCCTCAAGCCCACCTTCCCCGACACCAAATATGAGATAACTCACTGGTCACTCAAACCTGGCTTTTCTCCCTTCGGAGCACTCAACAATGCCAGACATCACTTAGTTCTTTATTATCAGCTGCCTTCCCCCCCCACATCATGAAATCAAAGCAGGCTTTATTTTGTTCGCAACTATAATTAACCTCCATGCCTGGAACAAGGTCAGACATGCAGCAGGTGCTCAGAACACAATGTGTGGAATGAGAGCTCACAGCTGGGGACGGGGACAGAGGGCAGACAGAGATCCTGGGGTCCCTGACTCCACTGAGTCAGGATGTTACATATCAGAGGGAGGGACCCCACCGATGGGGTGCTCATGGGGTGCAGGAAATGTGCTGAGCCTTCCTGTTAGCCTCATGACTCCCCTTATGCTTCTCATTTATAGATGAGGAAACAGGCTCAGAGAGGTGCAGTGATCTCCCCAAGACCACACAGCAGGGGAACCTGGCCCTGCCTGAGCTCATAGAACAACCAGACTTTTCCAGAACCCCTTGTGCTAGGGATCTCAGCATCCAGCTGAGGTTCCTCATACCCTTCTCGAACAGATCTGATTGTTATAAATTTCTTCTTCTATTACAGAGCCAACTCTGACTCCTTGTACCTCTGTTCATTGGTCCGAGTGCTGTCCGGAGCCACTGAGAACAAGGCCAATAGCCCCCGCCCTTAAAGGCCCCACCACTACCTCATGCCCCTACAATCCACTTCTCCAGGCTACACAGTCTCGTGTCTTCTACTCCTCTAAAATGTGTCACCTGGAGCTCAGCGTCACGCCAACATGGTCCGAGCCGTGAGGGGCACCAGGGCCCTCTGCCTCCCTCGGTTTGGCACCACACCTCTGTTAGAGCAGCGGGAGTGTGTGCACCCGCCTTGTGTCCTCACCTCGTCCTGGATGTCACCCAAAGCCCCGGGCCCCTTCACACATTCCACCAGGGAGCCCCAGTGCCCCCGACCAACCTCAGGCAGCTCTGGGCAACAGGAGTCTGGGCCGTCCCCGAAGTGCCAGGCTCCGTCCCCCCCACCCCCATTCAATCACGTCTCATTAGGCTCAGCCCTGCATGTGGCTGCCCTACCTCTCGGGGAAACTGGCTTCTGCCCCTCGATACCTCGGCACCAGCTCCCGGCTCTGCGCCATCCAGAGCCGAGTGAGCCGACCACGGCTGCATCCACATCAGTGTCACGGGGGACACGGGGAGCAGGCAGGCCGCTCACCCCTGGGGACCCGCTGCCCGCTCGCCCACATTCCTGACACATCGACGCGAATTCACCGCACACCTACTGGGGGCCTGGCACCGGAGCAGACACGCACACCCTGCCTTCACCGAGCCTCCGGCTTACCCAGCGGAGCTGAAGCAGAACGCCGCACCACCCCCAGCAGCGAGGGCTGAGGGCTACAGGGGTCGGGTGGGGGGCTGTTTAATTGGGTTTGCACGGCCTCAACACACAAGCACCAGCCTCCAAGCCCGGCAACCTCGGCTAGGGGCCCGGGCTCATCTGCTGTGCCCTCGGCTGTCACATCATGCTGCTGGCTGGCTCGCTGTGTGACCGTGGGCAGGTTGGCGCCTTACCCCTCTGGCCTCAGTTTCCTTATCTGTGCAGGGAACAGCCAGATGCTGGTGTGTCTCTGGTTTACCGGGACGCCCCCCCACCCACCGAGTCATCGCCCGTGAACCCAGCTGCTCCCAGGCCTGTCGCACCCATCATTAGCACCTGGGCCGTGTCCACGCCTCAGCGGGAGGAGGTAAGCAGGAAGATGGAAGGGTTTTACCGAAAGGCTCTGGTCTTGAAAAACTACCCTGTGGCTGACCAGAGAGGCCCGACACCGGTTCTGGGGAGAGCTCTTCGCACATGGCCCGCTCCCTGGCTGGCACCCACTGCCCAGCCCCCAGCAGCCCAGCACCCAGCCCAGCTACTGCCAGGCACTGGGGGGAGCGCAGGATCCTCCCGCCCAAAGCCAAGGGTGACCTGTGTTAAAAGTTCGCCTCCTGGTCCCACCCCAGGGGTTATCTCTGACTTTCCCAGAATCCTCCAGGCTATTCAGAAGATTGCCTTTCCCAGCTCACCCCTGCCTCCTCCAGCTGATCCCTGCCCTCCCTTGACATACCCACCTGCCCCCTGCCCCCTACCTAACCCATCCCCCAACCTGACCCTTGACCCCCTCCCTTGGTCGCTGCCTGACCTCTGTACCTGGTCCCCACCTCCCCCATCTGACCCCTGCCTCCCGACCTGGCCCCTGACCTCCCCATACCTAGTCCCTGACCCCCCACCGGGCCCCTGGCCCCCCCCAACCTAGTCCCTTACCCTCCCCCCACCTGGTCCCTGTAGGCCTCTTGGCCTTGGCTCCAGCAAACCCCAGGCCCCGCTCAGCTGCAACCCCAGGCGCTACTCACCAGTCTCCACTGGACCCGCTCTTTCACCAGTGCCTGCACACGCGCAGCTGCCTCTGCCTGCATGGCCTCCATTCATTCATTCAATAAACATTTATGGAGCACCTACTATGTACCAGGCACCGGCTAGGCCTGCCCTCCCAGCTCTGCCTCCTCCGCCTGCTCCTCCTCCAGGGCCCCAAAGGGTGAACAGTCCCTGCCTTCCAACACCCTGAGGGCAGTCCCAAGGCGGGGTGGCCCACGAGGAGCCCACCGGGAGAAGGGGAGGCTCTGGGGGCCGCCGAGGGTGGCCTGCTGAGAGGCAGCCTGGCGGGGGAGGGATTAGCAGCCTGGGGCAAGGGGAAAACAGAGTCCTGGCTCCCTCCCGGGCTCAGCCCTAACCACCTCTCGCATTAGCTCCTTTACCCTCGGCACAACCTCAGCAGCCAGTACCGTTATCATTCCCACTTTACAGAGAAGGAAACTGAGGTCTCACAACTCCTACACAGGGGCTTTGACCCTCCGTGGCACCAGGCTCTGGGTCAAGAGATGCTGTGGGATCCTGTTTCATCTGGACAGTGCTTTTAAAACATTTTTTTTAATTGAGTTGCCAATATTGAAAACTTGGATGACTTCATTTCAAAAATCCCCATTTCTGAAATCCACGGAACAACCTGGAAGCTCTGGCTGCCCAGGATCCGCATCCCCGCAAGGACGGAGCAAATGCCGGTCCTCCTCCCCTGCCTCTCTGGCTGCGGTTGCCCTCTGACCCTGGAGCACCGGAGATTAGGAGACCAGCCACAGACGTGGGAACAGTTAAATCCCAGCCCTAGGTGGGGGATCCCGCGAGCCTCCTGGTCTAGGACCTGAGAGCGCCTTTGTCCCTGCCTCCTTCTGACCCGTCCTCCCTGTTCTGTGGCTCCGGGTCTTCCAGCTCTGGGACACCCTAACAGCATGGGTCTGTCACCTTGGGGTGCCTCTGATCTTGAGTCTAGGGCTCGAGAGTTCTCTATCTACCTATAATCCCTTGGTCCTAAAAGTCTACTGAGTCTTGGTCTCCGTGGGTCACAATTCTAGAACAGCAAACACCCACTAGCTCCAAGCAGGCCCACTGGGGTGGGGACCCCAAACTAGGGGAGCACCCATACACTCTCCCAAATCTGCTTGTCATCCTGGGGGACCAGCTCTCCAGTGATGTTGCCTGGGTTCCTTGGTCAGGTTTGGGGTTCCTGCTGAGGTTTGAGGTATACTCGCTCCAAACACAATTCCTACCCCATAAAACACAGCTGAGGCTGCTGTGGACACTAGGAGGCCTGAGGCCTCAGTTGCAGAAGCCACCCCCCCGCAGACAGCTTTAAGATCACAACCCCCCCCCCCAAGTAGGGCCTGCAGCAAAGGGCTCTGGAGTTTCTGGAATGGTCCCTTGCTCCCACACCTCTCTCCACAGACTTGGGAGTTCCCCTCGCTCTGCTCACCTGGGACTCCCCCCCTCCGCCCCGACCCTCCCACTGCCTGTCGCAGGCCCCAGCCCCAGGGCCTGTAGCCAACCAGGGGTGCAGCGCAGCCCAACCGTGAAGCAGGCAGAGGCAAGGGGTTCCTCTCCTGGGCCTGGGACCAGCTTCTCTGGAGCGGGTGGGGGAGCCCCCAGGGGCCTGCAGCTGTGGCATCGGAGAACAAGGAAGCTCTGTCCATGCTGGAAAAGCCCCGGAAATATGGGGCGGGGGGGGGCACCCCATGACTGCCGGCTGTGCAGAAACCATGGCCCAGGGCGCGTGGCCACCAAGCTACCCTCCGACAGCATGGGTCTGTCATCCTGGGGGGTCTCTGATGACGAGGCTGAGGCTCAACAGTCCTATACCTAGCTACAGTTCCTCAGTCCTGAAAGTCAAGGGCAAGCCGGGGAGACCGGCATACCCACCCGTTCCGCTGGAAGGGCGGGCCACATTCAGCTCCGATCCTGCCTCTGCCACGGACCCCACAGGGTGGCCCCCGAGTCTCAGCCTCCTCTTCTGTAAAATGAGACTAGAAGGGCATTACCTCGGAGGGCGGAGAGTGAACAGATAGGGAGCAGAGTCTGGCCCACAGTAAGTGCTCCAAGTCAGCTGCCCCTAGCAGGGTCATGGTGGCCTGGCTTTGGCAGGGGTGGGGGTGGGGTGTAGGGAGGGGTCCCCGGCACACAGAAGGTCCTGGCCACCCGCTGCCCTACCGATGGCAGCCAGGAAGGGAGGAGGCCTGGCCCCCCAACAGCGTCTTCCTTTCAGTCTCAAGGGCAACACGCTCCTCTTTGCCTGCCCCTGTCCCCTCTCACAGGGCCGGCCCCCCAAAGGCCTGCACCCACCCCCGCCTTCTGCCTGCTCCCCAGCCTCGGTTTCTCTCCCATTGCCAAAGCACAATGGCTGTTATAATTAACGGATTATCTCAGTGCGACAGCTGTGGTCCTTTGAAAATTGGGTTGAATAACAAGATCCTGGCGTATGGTAATTTCTTTTCATCTCCTGCTCCCCCTTTCTCGCTCCCTCACTTCAGCCTTGTTATGCATGCAAATGCTCTTCCCTCTACCTCCTTCCCAAACACCTTCCTCCTCGGCCAGCATGGCAAGGGGACAGACTAGGTTCTGCTCGCTGGCCAGAGACTCGTGGGAAGGGACCCTCCTGGCCCTCCCGTGGGCCTGGCGCTGGGCAAAGCGCCTGACACATGTGACTTGTGCCCTCCCCTCCCGGGCAGGGCAGTCCAAAGTCCCTACACCTGGCTTCTCCTCCTACCTCCCGTGCCCTTCCCGTCGTCGTCGGGCTCCTCTGCAGTGGCCACCCCCGAAGTCCAGGTCCTGGCCCTCGGCAATCCCCCCCAGCCTGCTCCCCGCCCCCACCCTGCATCTCGGCCCCTCCCAAGCCTTCTGTTATCCCTTAGGTGCTGACCAGGCCCAACCCCCGGTACCCCAGCTGCCTCCTGTCCCCCTCCACTGCCCGCCCACTCCCCACTCCTGCTTCTGCCCTGAGCCAGCCCAGCCCCTCCACACCTGGAAGGCTTCTTTGTGCGCCCTCCCACTACTCTGAGCTGGCTGCCTCAGCCTCCTTCCTCGCCCAAAATGAATTTCTCAGCCAGCATCCTCACTGGTCTCTCTGTCTCCAATCTAATGGCCCCTTCAACCCATCCTCCGCTGGCAGAGGATAAGCCTCCTAAAGGGTAAGTCTGACTGTGGCACTCCCCTTCTCAAAAGTCTTCAGGGGCTCCCTACTGATCTGGTAAGATTCCAACAGCAGACCTCAGAAGCCAGCCCCTGGGGTCCTGCGGAGCAGGTTCCTGCTCTCCTCTCCTGCCTTCCTGCTTTCTCAGCCAAGTAAACCAGTCTGGTTAGGGTCCCTCCTGTGGGTTCCCGCAGCTCCCCGGGGTTTTCTCCATCACTACCAGAGTCAGAACTGCTCTTTTTACTCCTGGACTGAGTTCTCTGAGGGAGGGCCAGATTCTCCATTAAAGCCCAGCACCAGGCACTCAGTAGGTGTTCAATAAATATCTAGTAACAACTGAATGAAGGAGGCCTGCTCTCTCCCTTTACAGATAAGGACACCGAGGCTCAGAGTAATTAACGACTTGCTCAAGATCACACCGTTTGTGCGAGACAAAAACCCAGGGTCTGGACTCCAATGCCAGTCTTTTCCACTTCCTGGGGAGGGCTGCAGTGGGCACCTTCTGCACAGATCTCAGGGAAACTGAATCTCCCTCCAGCCTCAGCTGGACGATAGGAGATGGGGCTCCCTGCTCAGGCCGTCACTTCCTTGAGTTTTATTTTCAGCTAGCCGCATGACTCCCAGGGCCTCTGCCTGCTCATCTGTAAAGTGGGAAGGAACCCCGCCTCACCCCCATCTCAGGGGGTGGCTGAGGGGGCAGAAACTCCGGTCTTGGAGAAAGTCCATCCGGCTAATAACGTCTGGGGGTCTTCCCACCCTCTCCTCAAACCCGACTGTGGTGCCCCTGGCAGGCACTCCTCAGACCTTGGAGTTGTGGGGCAGGGGGCGGGGTGGTGGTTCCTAGGATGGAAGATGTCACACAGGACAGAGAAATTCCTCAGGGAGACCGGTAAGAGGAGCACAGGGCATTTGGGGAGCAGATCATGACACTAGGCGAGAAGCTTCCCTCTCTTAGCCTCCACATCCTCATCTGTGCATTGGGCCCATTAATGCCCACTTTACAGGGTTGCAAAGGGGACTAAATGTGCAAAAGGCCCGGCACGGTGCAGACACTGCCACGGCCACAAGGTGCTATGGAACCGTGACTGTGAAGTGTCCCCCGGGGGGAAAGGAGAGGAGAAGGGGCAAGACAAAGCAGGACCATTCGTTCCTGACTCTCCGCCCTCAACAGCCCGCAGAATAGAGCTCACACCCCAGCGTGTCGCCCTTGGGCCCCTCCCCCACCCAGCTCATACCCCATGACGTCCCTTCATAACCTGGACAGCTGTTCCTGAGCCTGGGGTGCCATTCCCACCCTTCCCCACCCCCTGTAGCCCAGACCTCATGCCTCTTCCTCCAAGAAGCCTTCAGATTTCCTCTGTGCGGGGAGAATAGTGGTCTCCCTGCTCTGCCCCCATCCCTTGACTCCATCCCACGGAATCCTGGAAGGATCCGAGAGATCGCCTCACCCCACCTCCCCTCCCCGCCCCGTTTTACAAATAGGTAAACTGAGGCCCGGATGAGGGACAGCAGCTCTCCAGGGATGCACTCGAACCCAGGTATCTTTGCTGCTTCCAGCCCTGCGTGCGGCTTCTCTCCTGGTGCCGAGCCATTCAGCCCTTGCCAGTCTTCTCCAAGCCCCGCACCCCCCAGCCCAGAGCTACCTGAGGACGGGACCCCATCTTCCTTTCTGCTCCCCAACCCCAGTGCCTAGCCTAAGGCCTGGCGCATAGTAGGCACTCAGTAAATGTCTGTTGAATTGAATTGCGCTCAGGGCGGCCAGTCGTCTCTGCTCTGTAAGAAAAGCATAGAGTTAGTGGAGCTGTCCCCGTAGCAACGGGGGTGGGAACCAAGCTGGTGGGGCGAGGAGTCCGGCCTGCCCCCCGAGGACCCCAGGGGCCCTGAGAAGCAGAGGGGGGCTGAGAAACTAAGTCTGAATTGTGCCCCAGTGGGCAGCATGGCCCTGGCAAAGTCAGGGTACCCCGGGGCCTCAGTGGCCTCAGCTGTCCAGTGGAGAGGACACTGCAGTCCCCTACAGACTCTGAGGACCGTTTGGGACAAGGACCGGAAGAGACGGGAGGAGTGTAAACACTGACTCCCAGCTCACAAGCGTCCAGTGCTCCGTGCCTGCCACGCAAAGCCGGGTGAGACTTCTACCCAATTCTACAGATGGGGAGACTGAGGCTCAGAGGGGGGCGGCTTGCCCGAGGCCACGGGGCCCATGCCCTGGGGCCCATGCTGTGTACACGGTCTCCCTACAGAGCTAGAGGGCAGGGGGATAGAGACAGCCCCAAAGACCTCGAACCCACCAAAAGGGGGCTCGAGCCCAGGCTCAGGCTGGGAAAGATTCTCCCGGCAAAAGGCCCAGCAGGAGCCCCAGATCCGTGAAGGGCAAGATGAGAAGCCACTTCCCATGGGGGGGAGCTCTGATTTCACGGCCCCCAGGGGGTTCAAAGCCGTCCTCAGATGCAAAGGCTGCAAAGGCCTCTTTTGCACAAGGCCCCGGTGTTAATATAGATCAGCAGAGACTATAAATACCCAGCCCGGCCTCGCACGGCCGAGGGCTGTACCAGGAGGGGCCCGACGGGGGCTCTAACCCCGGCCTGCCCCACAGCCCTTCCCCCACGCTTGGACCTCAGTTTCCACAGGCTACACCACGACCAGGACAGCTCGGGGTCTTTACCCAACAGCCTACAGCTCCGTGGCCCAGCCAGGCCGGCGAGGCGGGAGAGGGGGTGCCTTTCAGGGCCCAGACCGGAGATGTGGGAAGGAAAAGAGGAGGCCCCGAGACGGCCTGCCCCTGGATGCACCTGGGACAGCCTGGCCTAGAGCCCAGGAGCCCGGGGCAGGGGCGCAGACAGCAGTCACCCATTCACTCCCTCCCTCCTTCATTCCTCCCGCCACCCTGCGAGTACCTCCCGCTGGGAGCCGAGGACCCACAGCCAAGACACAGCCTCGGGTGGCAAGCCTAGCGGGGAAGCCCGCAAGATGAATGAGCACGTCTCCCCCGCCCCTGCCCACGCCTGCGCAGGGGCCATCCTCTGCTCCCCAGGCCCCATCCCGGCCGGCATCACGGGACACCGGTTTCACACCTGCCTTCCGCCTGGACCATGACCTTGTCAAGGGCAGGGACAGGAAGGGCGGTCTCAGTCACCCTGCAAACCCAGCGTCCAGCAGGGCGCCCAGGAGGCGCTCCATAAATGTTCACAGGCTCAAAGGATGACTAAGGTGCCATGGGGCATAGAAAGGGTACCCACGCGCAGGGCTGTGATGTGGGCCCGGTGGGAAGGGGGGGAAGGGAGCGCACTGCACCCAGCACAATTGAGTGCCAGACCCGCACGCGTAATACACAACAGCCATGCTGTCATGCCCACTGGATGGATGAAGAGACGGAGGCAGAGAGAGGCTCAGGGCTGTGCCCAAGGACCCAAGGCTACAAAGGCCCAGCACCCATAGTCCCCCGATACGAGACAAGGTTGATGCAGCCAAACTCCCAGGACAGCTGTTGCAAACAACGAGAGGCGTCATTTGCAGAGCCCGGGACCCCCCAGAGACCAGATACAGGTGAGGGGTTAGCGTCCCATTTTCTCGTCGACTCCTCGGAACAGCCCCAAGAGGCAGACAGACCCTCACAAGCCAGGCAGAAACCTTAAGGCTCCGAGAGGGGGTGTGGGACCCCTGACCCCAGGCCCAACAAATACCCTGAGGGCCTTTCCCGGGCAATGCAGCCGTAGGACCCTCCACCTCTGCCTGCTCCGAGATTCATGGTCAAGTGCTGGAGACCTGGACCCTGGCCCAACTCTGCGCCTGCTGGCTGGTGAGCTGGGCAGTGACCAGCCCTCTCTGAACCTCAGCTTCCCTGAGACCCATCTCTGCCCCACGCTGCTGCTGCATGGAGCCAAGGGGTAGACCAATGAGAGATGCTCCCTACCCCCTTACAAACTGTAAAGTGCTCTCCATAATCAAGGGAACTTAACTGTCACCGTTATTGTTTTGGTCTTTCTCAGCCATCTCTACCTTCCTTTGTAAAAAGGCTACAAGGATCTGTACCAGCTGTTTGCACAGTGCCCACCCCTACGCTCAGGGCCCTGGGCCCAGGTACTCTTTTTATGCCCCTTCTGCGAATGAGGAAATTGATACTCAGAGAGGATAAGTGACTTGCTCAAGATCACACAGTCAAACAGGAGTGCACTTAGCCATGACATGGGACATCTGCCCCGGAGCGTCTATAAATTCAGCCTTGGTGGCCGCTCCAGCCCTCCCTGGAGCATTAATGCCCACCTGCTCCCCAGTTTATCCGACTTCCCAGATGTATGCAATATTCATATTCCCATTAGCAGCTCACGCACCCCTCTCCAAAGCCTTGGGAGCCCCATTAATCATTCAGACACACCTGCATATTCATTAACTTCCGAATTAATACAGGGCCCCTTATTACTTCGGGCCTGCTGCCTGCATTAAAGACACTTCGACTTCATTCATTATTAAACTCCCCTGATAAACTATCACATCCCTCCTTCACAGAGCGGGCGCCCCAGGCCCCCAAGCCAGCAGCTTTGCTCCCAGCACCAGCTGCTGTGTGACCTTGAGCCTGGCCCTCACCCTTCCTGGGCCGCCTGCATGGTTACCTCGTAAAACCAGGCAAAGGACAGTCTCTAAACACCGCCCGAGCTCATCAAAGTCGGCCCCATCCACCCTTCGGCAGACTCTTCTGTTGCTTGCCTGCGCTTCTGTGCCCCTCTCGGGCTCCTGCGACTCTTGTAAGTCTCTAGTCTCCAGGAAACAGGAGCCCGTCCCCACTAGTTTTCCTGGTCCTCCCCTCCCCTACCAGCGGCCTCCCCTCCCACCTGGGCCTGAGCCTGCGCCTGCAGCCGGTGGGCCTCGGGTCCAGGCACTGCCCATCGTCTCAAGGATACGGTCTGCCCCTGCACTGAGCTGGCTTGGGAGGCCACGGCGTGTCCCAGATCAGAGAGGCCTTGCGCTAAGTCCTGCATTGTCCCACCCATCTTCAAACAATCTCCACTTTACAGATGGGAACACTGAGGCCAGTGGGGCCAAGGCCAGCTCTCTGGGAAATGCTGGCGCCAGCTGCAAAGCTAGGTCTCTCTCACTCGGAGTCCTGAGCTCCTCACCATCACACTCGCCACCTGAAGGCGGGATGCTCGGCCACCACTCGTGCCGGCTCCACTCTCCCCTGCTTGGTTCCTCTACCCGCCGATCCCTGCCTCTCGGAGCGGTGGGCAACACAGACCGGACCCCCCCATTCCCTGGCAGGTGCCCCGATCTATCTCCGTTCACCTGGTGCCGGGCAGAGCCCGGGAATGAAGCAGTGAGGATGTCACCGCTGGCTCTGCCCCGCCTTCCACCTCCACGCCACGGACGCCCCTGCACAGGGCTGCCTCCTGCAAGCCCCGGGCCCGAGGCTTCGCTCCCTGACCCGTCGGCTGTGTGACTGTGGGCCCATTACCAAACTTCTCTGCGCTCAGCCCCATCATCTGAATCACACTTGACTCTGCCCTCTGCCTTGTCCACCCCTCACCTCCAATCCATCCCGACGCCTGTCCAGGCCACACACCTGTACATCCAAGCCACTGATGGCTCTTATTCAGACCACAACAAGTGCCTCCCAGGGTCTCGAGCAACCCCTGCATTCCTCCCCACCCCTCTGCTCGACTGCCAGAGAGCCTCTCGAAATGCCATCTATCATGGACCCACAGGGAAACCCTCACTTAAAACACTTCCAGAAGCTTCCATGGTTTCCAGGCTGAAGCCATAAATCCTCCTGAAGGTCAAAGCAGCCACGAGGCCGGGCCGGATTGCCCACCGCAGACCCTCCCTCCAGCTTTCCTCCAAGGCGGGTCTCCCCTCCCCTACACTCTCTCCATTCTTGTCCGTGGCAAGTGTCTGTCCCCCGCTCGCCCCCCGCCCCGCACCACTGGGGCCACCTGGCAAACACAGAGTGTTCTCTGATGGGGTTCCAGCCCTGCCCCGCTCAGCACAGTAATCCTGTGGCCTGAACGAACACCTCAGTCAAGTCCCAACAGCAAACCCACAGGGCTGTGGTCAATGCCAACAGGGAGCCTAGTAGACCACAGAGAAGACCTCACGGCTCTTGGTCTGTGTGCACACACAACCCCCCACCTAACAGGATGAGACAATAAATCTCATCAGACCCCTTTCTCAAATGAGGAAACCGAGGCTCAGAAAGACACAATGGCCTCCCAGGTCCCTGCTGGTAAGCAGCGCTCCAGCCGGGCTGCCCATGTCCGAGCACTAACTACGTGCCAGACCCCAATCAGCCTTTTACACAAATGACCTCGGTCAATCCTCTCCCCAGCCCTGTGGGACAGGCTGTTAATTATACCCATTTTCAAGGGTATAATTAAGGCTCTGAGGCCCACAGCTCAGAAGGGGAAGAGCCTGAGCCCAAGCTGTGGCCATGGAGCCATTCTGTCCCACCAGCTTGCCTCAAATCCTCCCAGGCCCTTCGCAGCCAGAGGCGCTTGGGGTGGGAGGCATCCATCTCCATCCCAGCTCCCTGGTGGCAAGGACCTGAGTCAGACCCGCCCTGCCAGGCCCGATCGCTTCTTCTGGAAGGGGGTGGACGAGACTCACGGAGCAGAGGCACGCTACCCACGCACCTGTAGGCCTAGAGCTTCCGAGGGCCTGGGTTGGCAAACTGGTCTCCCTTCTTCAGGGGTGGGAGACCCAGAGTGGGAGGGGGTAGGGAGTTCACTCAGGGTCCCGGGACAAGCAGGGTGCAAGGCCCTGCCTGTAGCCACAGGCACCCAGAAGAGAGGCCAAGGTGGCGGATGCCCCAGATGCCTATTAACTGGGAGGGTTTGGCACCTCGGAGGGTCTGCAGGCAGCCAAGGAGGCAGGGGATCCCCGCAGGGGGCTGCACTCTGCCAGCTAGACTTTCCACACCTATTGAGCACCTACTGTTTGCCTGGCCTGGGATTCCAGGCACGTATGGTGGAGAAACAAAGATGAGCAAGGAACTCACAGACCAGCAGGGGACTCAGGCAAACAGAAACCCCCGCCACACACACCGAAGATTACTGCTTCTAAGGAAACCCTCCTCCCAATTATTCTGTAAAATAAATAACCAGCCTCTAATTTCTCATATAAAAAAAATCTCAATTTTCACAGACTGAGGCTATAAAGGGAGGTAACAGCCCCGGCCTTCTGGATGTCTCCTCGCCACACGCCCCGTGTGAGCCCAGAGACTGGGACCCAGGCCTCGTTCTGCTCTGTCCCAGCCCCAACCTGGGAGCCGGCACGCAGAAGGGGCTCAGTAAAGTCTGGCTGAGTGAACCCCAAGCACGCACTTGGATTCAGGACCAAGGCCACTGTGTGTGGGGACCCCCCCCCCAAGCAAACCTCACTCCTTCCACTTTCTGACCCTCTGGGGGACTTCACAGAAGGTCGGAGCTGGAAGTTCCCTCAGCCTGTCCAGGCCCCAGGCGTGGAATACAGGAGACTGAGGCCTCTCCTTCTGGGGGGCCCCCTCCTGTCCCAGCCCCTGAAACTCGACTGCTCCTCCAGGCTGTGTCCCCAACCTGCCCACAGCTGCTCTCTCTTCCCCTGTGCCCTCAGATGCCCCAGACCTGCCGGGCCAGGTCAGCTTCTAGAACAAGCCCTCGCCTGCCCACACGTCTCCTCCTGCTCAACGTCACCAGCACCCACCTGCTTGCTCACGCCACAGACCCCAGCATTATCCTCAATTTCCCCCTGCCCGCCCTGGTAGACGATCTGCCACTTCTGTCCCCAAAATGTCGCACGTTTGTCCTCTGCTCCCCACCTCACCAGGACGGGCCGCCATCATCACCGCCCAGCGGCCCGCCGTGGCCTTCTCCAGCCCTCCGTAGAGCAGCCAGAAAGAGTCTTCCAGAGGGCAGTGCTGAGGCTGCCTCTCTTGCTCACAATCTTTCTGGGGCTCCCTGAAGGCCCAGGGTTAGAGGCCAAGCTCCTTGCTGGCATGAGAAGCTTCTGTGAGGTGGGCTGTACATTCCCCACCTCTCGCTCCAGACTTGACCCTCCTCACGTTCCCTCAACCCCACCCCACACTGGCACAGGCACCCCCTTCTCCCTGCACTCGGCCCCACACTGTGAAACTCTACCGTTTCTAGCTCAGGCATCACCTCCTCCAGGAAGCCTGCCCTGAACCCTAGGTCTGGCTTCACCACTCCACAGCAACCCTGCGTTCACCAGCACCAAGTAGCATCCCCCTAAATGGTCACCATCTCCCTTTCGGAGGGCCAAGACAGCACCATGTCCCCTCTGTGTCCCCGCTGCCAGCAGGGGGACTGGCACAGAGGAGGTGCCTGGGGTGTGGGGACTGAAAAAGCAAAAGACCCACAGAGCGCCCCCCAGAGATGTGTCACTCCTAGCTGGTCCCTGTCCCCACACCCCAACACCTTCCCACTTGCTGGGGTGTGCCCGTTATTACTACTGGTGACGAGACGGCCTCCTAGCTCCTTACCACTGTTGTTATGACCATTAGGGCCTCTACCATCCCTGCGGCCCCCGTGTCCACCCGGGCCTCAGCCCACTCAAGGCAGCATGGTCAGGCAGGTGCAGAGAAGCCAGGAAAGGAGCGCTACCAGGGCCCGACAGAACTGACCTTATGGGGCACGTGGGGCCCCCATTAACAGATGAGAAAGCTGAGGCTCTGAGAATGAGCAGCAGACCTGAGCTCTCCCGCCTGGTGGGAGCCAGCCCCCCGAGGGACCAGAGGCTGACTCCTGCCCACTTGTTCTTGTGCTGGACCCCTGGAGCTTTCAACACGGAAGGAGGGGAGGGAATGTTCACGCAGCACGCTGGGCTGGGCATTTTCGGAGACCACAGCCACGAAGGACAGTATGTGCCAAGTCTGGGGTACCCTTGCTCTGCACCCCTCCCAGCTGCATGGCCCAGGGCAGACTGAACCCTCCTCGGAGCCCCTTCCTCACCTGTCCCCGTATTTCAAGGCTGCCCTGAAGGCGTGCTGCGTTCAATGACATTGTAATGACCGAAGTCAATTAACTATTAACTACAGAGCATCTCTGGCCATAGTCAGATTTGCTCACCCAATCCTCACAAAGACTCCACAAGAGGCAGGTTCGAACAGTCTCCCCATTTTACAGACGACACAATGGAGGTGCTGGGAGCAAAGGAGCCGCCCAAAGCTGAGCAGCTGGAAGCACGGAGCTGGGTGCTCAGCACTGGGGACAGAAACCCGTGCGCAGGGTAGATGCTCACTAATGATATTCCTTCCCTGCGCAGACCTTCCCTTTCATCCTTCAAAGGCATCCTGAATAGACGGGCCTCCCCTCCCGCCTCCTCGCCTCCTCCTCGCCTCCTCCGTGCCAGCCACCTGCTGCATCCTCTTCTCCCCCTGCAGAGCAGAACTCTCTCGCCCTCTACAGCCCCGATCAAACGTCACCTCTTCCGCTGTTCCGCTGAGCCAGCCCTGTGCTCTGCTGCCCTCCCTCCTCGCCTTTGCCTCCGGCTCATCAAAGTCCCCCAGACAGGTGCAGTCTCCTAACGGGCCCGCCCAGACTACCCTGCCTCCGCCCATCCTCTGCCCAGCTGCCGGAGGAAACTTCCAGAAACACAGCAGGCTCGTGGGTCACTGTCCTGCTCAGAAGACTCTGATCGCCTCCCTGGTCCTGATTCTAGCATTCAAGACCTCTCGTGATCTGGCTCGGCTCTGTTTCTGCAAATCTGCCCTCCAACACCACCCTGTAACCAAGACACCATCAGAACAAACCAGTCCTGTCCGTATGCACACGTGTGCACACACACACATACACACGCACTCGTGCAGGTGCCCACACATACACTGGGCCTCCTTGGCTCCGCCCTTGACCCCTCCTCCAGCCTTGATCCCACCACCAGCCTCTTACCCAAACCCAGAGCGGCACTGCCCAGAAGTCCCCTCCCCAGCGCCTCGGCTCTCCCCACTCCATGTTCCGTCCTGGGACGCCTCATCCACACCCCTCGTTTCCAGGTGCCCAGCATGCTCCCCGCTGCTGGAAGACGCACAGCCCAGACTCTTCTCCTGGCCCCGAAGGAGCTCCCCAGCCCTGCCTCCTCCCCAGACTCCCGAATCCTCCTTCCCAAACCCCAGACCCTAGCACATGAGCTTCTCACCCTCCTCTGAACTCATAGAGTCTTTTCACACCTCTTGGCCTTTCCCCTTGAAATTCCCACAAACCCTTCTGTCCCACCCCCACCTCATGAATGCTACTTCTGGTGCAGAATTCAGAGCCACCTCCTACAGGAAGCCCTCCAGCCTGCTGGGGCATCACTCACCCTAGTCGGCCTTCCCCCTTGGCTGGGCAGTCCCTGATGGCAGAAACCATTGTCACTGACCCCCAGATCCTCAGGGCCTTGCAGGACGCTTGGCTCATACAGATGCTTGAGAACTCTCTGCCAAATAAACGCACTTCCCTCCTGTGCCTTCCCTGAGCGCCTTCCTCCCTGCCGCCCCCCTCACGTGGCTGCGGGCTCCCATCAGGTCAGAATAAAACCCACAGCCTTCCTGACCTCATTTCCTTGCCTTTCTGTTCTACCCCGCAAGGTGCTGATCTGATCTGAGGTCCTGCAACCTCAACCTCCCCCCAAGACGCCCTCCCAAACGGAACAACCCCCTTCAGAGAAGCTGACCCCCCAACCCACCAGCCCTCGGGCCCCTTAGCTCTCCTTCCCTGCACCCCTGCCCCTAGCTCCAGGCTGACTGCAAATTCCATCCAAAGACAGACCCCCACAGTGCGCAGACAACCACCGCCATGGTCACAGGCCCAGGGACAACAGCAGGGCAGCCACTTCTTCCAGCCCTCGAGGCCCAGACACCTGTGTCTTCAGGGACCCTCAGCCTCCTGGATAGGCCAGGGCTGCGTGGACAGGGCTGGAAGATGGGTAGTACTGAAGTCTTAAGGCCTCCTAGCAGGTGTCTGGCGACACCCCCCCACCCACCCAAGAATCTCAGCCCATCAGAACTGGAAAAGGCTGTGAGCCTCTGAGCTGTCACCCATTAGACCAGATGACAGATTGGGGACTACAGAGATGTGGTGATCCCCCACACCCTCCTCAGCTTCCTCCTGTCTCCGCTGTACCTGCCTTTCGAGGGCAGCCTCTGAGTCCCTGGAGAGCAGAATCCCACCGGATTCCCCCCAGGGCCCCTATGACCTAGCCCAGAGCAGGAGTTCAGAAGTTCCCTTGAATGAACAAATGAATGGGTGCTGGATTCAAATCCCCCCACTTCCACCTGCGCCTTTGTTTCCCCATCTGTAACTTGCCCTGCCTTCTTCGCAGGGGGACTAAAAGGTAGAGATCAAATGAGGGCATTAGCCCCAAAGTGCTTTTAAAACCATACATCAGGGGTGCCCAGGTAACTCAGTCAGTTGGGCGTCCGACTCTTGACTTTGGCTCAAGTCATAATCTCAGGGTCGTGAGATCGAACCCCAAGTCGGGCTCCACGCTCAGCAGGGAGTCTCTCTCCCTCTGCCTCTCCCCCTGCCTCTCAAATAAGTAAATAAGTAAATAAATCTAAAAGAAAAAAAAACATATAACTCACGACACACCTGGAAGGGACTTCTAATTCCAAACATGGGAAAACCAAGGCCAAGATGCTAGATTTCATTCGCTCGTTCACTTAATACCATCTCTCATGCCCTGGGGCGGGCACGAGGCATCTGCAGGGATTAGGACAGACGCTACGCTGCCCTGAGGAAGCTCACAGCTGGAAGGGAGTAGTAATTACAGGAGACCAGTAATTGCAGGGGGGACGTGGGGGAGCCATGAGGCTGCCAAGGCCAGGTAGGGGTGTCCAGTCAGGCCTCCCGGAGGAAGGACCATCTAGTTCTGAGGGCCGTTGGAAACAAAGGGTCCCCAAGGAGCCAGGTCAATGAGCAAATAGGCCATGCCACCCCACGAGCCGATGTCATCTCAGATGAGCTGTGTCACGAGCAGGACACCATCCCGTGAGGTGTGCATCACCACCGTCCCCATTTCACAGATGAGAACATCGAGGCCCGGAGAGCTCTAGCAACATGCCTCAGGCCTCGGAGCTCAAAGGGCAGCAAAACAGGTGGTCTCTGGGTTTCCAGCACCTTCTGAACCCGCTTCCCACCCCGCCCATAGAAGCGGGGAACAGGGTCTAAAACATTCAGCCTCTGACCTAGGGGCCAAGCTGTTCTGCCGGCAGCCGGGTGGGCTGTTCTTGGACGCAGCAAGGCCAGCCCCGGCCGCCACAGGCTAGGACAAGCACACAGTGGGCCGTCAGCAAATGGCCACAGCTGGATCTGAAGAAATCCCCGCACACAGCCCAAACTACCCTTCCAGACGTGGACACCGCTTCATGCGAGCCGGTCAGGGGGGCGGGGGCGGAGCCACTGGGAAGCGTGAGGTTTCCTGGTAACTACGCAGGGCCCAGGCGGCCCTCTCTTTAATGCTTGCAAATGAAGGGCATATTTTTCTGCTTCCTTAACTTCACAAATGTTAACAAGCTCATAAAAAATAAGTTATTCTTCCTCAGCTCCACAACACCCTTCGGTTGCTTAATTTTGTTTCTCCCCCTCCCCAGCCTCGTCTTGCGAGGGAAGCGAAAGCTGTGGGTCCCCTGCCCAGTGGATCTGCCCTCCTCCCCTCCACAGAGGAATCAGAAGGCCCCAGGGAGACCCTGCTCCAGCCCCCACAGCTGTGTGACCTGGGGCTCTGACTGAACCTCTCTGATGCCTCATCCACAAAGTCCGAATCACAACTGCACCCTGCCTGCCTCTGGGCTGGTGTGAGGATCAAACAAGATAATCCCAGAAAAGTGTTTAGTTCGCTCCTGGAACTAGCCCTCAATAAATGTTAGCCCTTGTTATTATGTAAAGGAGAGCTAAATACCCCCCAGTTAATCCATTTGTCTAGTTTGCCTTCTGGGGCAAGCTGGCAGCTCCAAAAGCCCACCCACAGATCAGTTTCGTTGGCCTGCTCATCGTTGACAAAAACCAGAGCTGGATACCATCGGGCAGAGCCTGAGCGGGCGGTCACCGCAGGCCCCACCACGCCCTATTGCCTCATTCGGACCAGATTCAAACCTTTAAGTGACCTGAGCCCTGTGGGCACCTGAGTTTGCCACCCCTGGTTTCGGCCTCTCCCAAGTTTTTCCCACTGGTGAGCTCACTGAGCTCATCGTTAGGCCAGAGGACCGATGAGGAAAAAGGCTCACCGAGGGCCAACAACAGGACCACAGTCCCTGGGGGAGGGACTATGGGGCCGGACACCAGTCTGAGTCCCACTGTGCCAGCTCAAGAGACACCTCCCTGGCACATGGAGGAGCAAATGGCCCATCAGCCAGGTGGCAGGAGAGATGGGCTTGGTTTCCGTGAGCTCAGTGTGTTCGGGACCAGGCGGGTGGCAAACGGGAGCCAGGGCCTGCCCTGAGCCTCACCCCAACCTGGCGATGGGCGTGCCAGCCCCCTGCAGAGCCCAGCATCACAGGCTCCGAGGATGGGGGACGGGGCTAGAGCTGGCCCATTCCCCTCGGGGCCCCTCTATACCCTCTCCTCCAGCGCACCTCCAGGAACCCCTAGGCCAGAAACCGCAGCTCATCCATCCACACTAGCCCCTCTTCTGACATCACATGGCATAAAAAGTTGCGGCCCCAATCTGCTTTAGCCAGACTTACCACCAGTTACACCCCCATGAGCCCCCATCTCACAGAAATGGAAACTGAGGCCCAAGCAGGAGGAGGAATGGATTCCCTATGGCTCCACAAAGGGAGACTGGCCTTCCAAGACCTGTCTTGGGCAACCCTCCAGCCAGCACCAGCCAGCAAGATCCAAAAAACAGGGCCCAGACAACGCCAGAGGCCAGCCCACTGCCCCAGCACCCTCTCCAGGCCTCGACTTCCCCATCTGCAGTAGGGCTGACTCCGACACAGTGAGCCGTTCTGAGACGGAAGTCAGTGGGGTGAGGGTCCTCCACGCCGGTCAGCGTGGTCATCCCTGTGTGGGCCTCAACTTCCCCAGGAGAGCAGGGGGGGCTTCTCTCCCCTCTGTCTTCCCAGAGTCCCTCTCACTGGGCCACCCCTGGCCTGCATCCAGCGGTGGCACAAGGAACAATCGAGTAGTCACCAGAGACCAGACACCATTCTGGGAGCTGGGTTGCTGTTCTTCCCATTTTTCAGACAAGGAAGCAGAAGCACAGAGAAGCTAAGTAATTTGCCCGAGGCTATCTGGGAAGAAAGAGCTGGTGGACTGATGGGCAGACCAAGGAGCAAGGACGGAGAAACCGAATCTGGCTATGGGTGCACAGGTGAGGCAGAGGAGAGGAACGCGGTGGGGATGGAGGAGGACGGGGTCCTGGGAGGCCGCCCCGTCACTGCCGTGGACCACAGAGGTTGGCCGCTCCTAACGGCCCCCATGGCGGCACACCTCAGTGGGGTCTCAAGTTCAGGCCACAGTCATTCAGTCATTCTTCCTCTCTCACCTGCCTCAAATGGCCCCCTTGATGCCCCTCCCCGGTCAGGTCCAGCCATTGCCCATTCCTACGGAATCAGGCATGGCTCCCAGCTTTGCAGGTCTTGGCCAATCTCCCACCAAGCCAAGCGTGGTCTACTGCAAACTCGAACCCAGCTCTTGGACATGCCCACCCACCACCTCCTGAGTTCAAGGCGTCCCCAGCTGCGGAAGGGGGGGG
>LNAC01000075.1:3846868-3859615 GCA_002007465.1 Ailurus styani
AAGGCTGGATCCTGGGCTCAGTTGCCTTGGCAACCTGACTAATTAATTCCAATTGGGGCTCCATCTGTGCCTTGGCTGGATGGGTGGTTTGGGCTCGCGGGGTGTTTGTTTTGAAGCTAAGGGGTGATTAGTGGGAGGAGCTGGGAGGCGGTGGTCCCGGCTGGAGAGAGCCTGACGCCCCGCCCCATGTCCCCACCCCTCAAAGGAAGAGGCAGACTTGGGTCCCCAGAGACCATCCCAGAGCCCCTTCTCCCAAGGGGGGCAGCTCATCCCAGCCCAAACACCGCCTGGCACAGACAAGAGATGGCAGCACCAGCGGTTGCACCGAGAACACGGGTTCCACAGTGAGAGAGCCTTGGGATCGGATGCCAGCTTCCCGAGCCTCAGCTTCTCCATCTGCAAAATGGGCAATACCACTTCCCTCAAAAGGCTCTTAGGAGAATCAAAGGGACGGCTCCCGCATACCTGAGGACCTTGTTATCCTGGGATCAGGGAAGGCTTTGTGGACGGAGAGCCTGGCGATGCAACCACCTATCGGACCCAGAGGGTGGCAGTCTGAGGAACTGGAATGAGGCCAGGAGGACTGGATCGTGGCCTGTGAGAGGGGAGGGTGCCTCCAGGCAGGAGCACTAAGGCCGGGCCAAGTCCCCGCAGGTCTCAGAAGCCAGGATAAGGATTCTGGATCTTGGCCCAAGGAGAGCGGGGAGCCAGGGACACGCTAGGGAGTCCTGCCAATGGAAGGGTGCAGAATGAACTAGAGGGACAGGAGTGGAGACGGCAGCCTTTTGAGGAGCTGTTACGATGGTGACAGGATGACCGGGAGATGGGAGGACCTGAGAGCAGGGCTCGGCGACACTCTGGTCACCTTCAGGATGAGGACAAGAGCCTGAGCGTGGTGTTCAGGGATGACTCCCAGGGTTCAGGGGGGTAACTGAAAGACGGCAGTGCCCACCCCAGGACAGAAAGCCTCGGAGAAGGAGCCATGGAGTCAGGATGCTGGATTGGAGGAGTCCAGGATGGAATGAGCTGAGTTTTAGGGGTGAGGGGGACCCCCACAAAGGACATGTCCAATCAGCAGGTTGTCATACCCGACGCCTACCCGCCAGCCAGAGGCAGGGCACAGTGAAGGATGGAGGCCTGGGCACCCCGCCCCCCCCATGCATAGCTGCTGGGAGGAGCCAGACACGTGGAGCACCACCCGCAAGAGCAGAGCCTGATGATCAGGCCGGGAAGCTCACTCCCCAGCGACAGGCATGCCTTCCACATGGCAGCACTTGGAGCCAGACCTCCGGGGTTCAAATCCGGGCCCCTACACCTCACCAGCCATGAGATCCTAGGCAAGCCTCAATTTCCCCCTCTCTAAAATGGACATAAAAGTAATGCCTATCCCACAGGTTGCTATGAGGAGGGCTCCCCTCTAGGTGCCCCCGTGGTGTGGGATCTCAAGGAACCTGCTCCTTCCGGGAGAGGGGCAGGATGCTAACCTTTGCTGAGCACCTAGCGGGAGCCAGGCACCCCACAAGCGTCACAGACCTGTGGTGGTGATCAAGGAGGATGGTCCGGGGCTGAACCCCGAGTCCCTGCTTACTAACTATGGGACCAGGAGCGGCCCCTCGCCTCCCCTCCAACCTCAGCTTCTGGGAATGTGAAATGGGGATCCCGGCACACAGGAAGCACTAACTAAATCATCCCTGGGGCCATCATTACAGTCTTTGCCTATGTCCCTCCCAATAACCCGAGAAAGCGAATGCACTGATCCCCGTGTAACACATGAGAAGGGCAAAGGCCTCACTTACCCTGGCATCCAGGACCCGGCCTGACCACCATCTGATCACAGGCTCCTCCCTCCCCAGCCCAAATGGCCCTCTCAGCCCAAGACAGGGCCACGTGAGACTGTCTGGGTCTGGGTCTGAACCCTGCCCTAGATGCTCTGAGCTGTGTGACCTTGGGCAAGTCACCTCACCTCTCTGACCCTTAAGTTCCTGCCTTAAAGACTGAGGAGTCCTATCCCTGCATCATTGTCTGAGGACTCAACAAGGAGATACACAAAAGGTGCCGTGTTTAGTCCAGGGAATGCACACAGCAGGTGCTCAATAAAGGACAGCAGTTGTGATCAGGAAGGGATGGGAAGACCTGAAGGAAAGAATGATGGCCCACAAGCACTCCAGTGGGGTCCTGGGAGTGATGCTCCCACCCCCAGCCAAGCAAGCATATCCCGAGGGCTGTGGCCTGGGGGTTCACCCCATGTACAACCCCCACCCCGGCATTCCTCCATCAGCCCCACCGCCGGACTGACCGTCCCCAACCATGCCCCTATCCATCCCCACCCGTCACCCCCACCACCTCCTACATCGAGCACACAGCCACAAGGGCCCCCCACCCAGCCCCGTGACCAGCCCGCAGCCCCTCCCCTCCCCCCACTCCGCATCTGCTCAATTAGGGAAACTGGGGAGCGAGGGAAACAAAGACTTAATTTCTGAGCTAATCAGCCTGCCTCATGCTAATTACCATCCTCCCGGGCATTAGGGCAGGCTTCCTGGGGGAGGCGGGGGAGGCTGGTCCCCAAGAATGACACCCCCTTCCCTCCCCCAAGCCTGAGACGGCCCAGAAATGGCAGGGGGGGGAATCGGGATGCTTAGGCAGGGATTTCAGTGTGCCACTTGGTGGATGTGGCCAGGAGGGAACACAGCAGGGAACGTGCCTGGGGCAGTGTCCCTTGGGCAGGTCCTACCTCCCAGAGCCCCCTTCCAGGATTCCTGCCCCATCCTGGGGGCAGCCACAGATGGGGGAGGCCCCAGAACAGGCGTCCCATTAGGTGTCCAGCCCACGGCCTTGGCAGAGAGATGGACAGATGGATACTTTAAAGCTAGAAAATTGAGCAATGATCAGAGTGAAGCTTTTGGATCATGGCATGGAGTGAGCACATTGTGTGTCTGTGCGCTTAGGTGTGTGCACGTGCACTTGTACGTGTGTGCACGCACGTGCTACACGCATCCATGAGTGCACAGAACAAGAGGGCTTAGGATCAGAAGCCAGGACATCTGGGCTCCATTCCCTGCTCTCCTCTGGTCCCTGCCCCTCTGAATTTCAGCCTTTACCATGAGAGAGGAGGAAGAGCTGATTACTAGGGTCAGTTCGTCAACGAGTGAGTGCTGAGCGCCTACTACGTGCACAGCAGGCTCCATGCTGGGCAAGGTTTCTGTCCCCCTGGCTCCCACTGTTCAGTGTCCCATGTTCCAATCAACACAGCATGGGATGCCTCCTGCAAGAAGCCTCCTGCAAGGCCCTGATCCCTTGGAGACAGGCCCGGGTGTCCAGGACAGGCTACCAAAGGCAAGGCTTGTCACTATATTTCTTAGACAAGGTCCTGAATAGCAATGAAACTTTAGATACCTGGAACTCACTATGGGTCCCAGAGCAAATCCCTTCCCCTGTCTGGGCCTCAGTTTCCCCACCTGCAGCAACGAGGGAGCAGACGGTGTATCCCAGCCCTCACCAGTGAGGATTCTCGGTTTCCCCTTTGCAGTGCGTGTGCGTGGGTAACACCAGGGGTGTCGGTATGCCCCCAACACACACACACACAGCTGAGCATCCCGGCCCTCAGTCGGGGAGCACAATAAACACACCAGACGGACAGATGCACCCAGCGATGGGGGGGGGGCTGCCTGTGCGACCCCCGGAGGCTCATCCTCCTCCAGTCAAGGCTCCGAAGTCTGCACGCTCAGCTCTGCTGGCACAGGCCACCCCTGAAACCGCCTCCCTCTCCCCTTGTTGTGAAGCCCTCACAGCTGGCCACCACCTCCTGAGCACCTGCCACACGCCTGGTGTCCCCTATGCCCCGCCGCACAGAATTCCCACCACAGCCGGTCAGGTAAGTACTGTGACCCTGTTCGACCAATGGGGAAACTGAGGCTCAGGTCACATGACTTGCTCGGTAGGTGACGAGCTGGGCACTGGAATCCTGCCTGACCCCAAGCTGCCAGGCCTACCGTGGCCCTGGGACCACCTTCCTGGACCACCCTCAAGGCTCAGACCAGGGCACCAGGCTGGCCCAGACCCTGCTGGAGCATTGCTCTCTGCAGACCCTCAGGGGCTCCCACAGCAAGCTGCTAGATGGGGTGGGGGGGGAGGGCAGGAGCCAGATGGCCCAGGTTCAAATCCCAGTCTCACCACTGACTCGCTCTGGGACCACAGGCAGGATCCTGAACCTCTCTGCACCTCAGTTTCTCCACCTATAAAACAGGGATCGTGACATTTGGTTGGATCGTTGTGAAGACTGAATTTCTGTAAAGTTCTCTGAACAGTGCCTGGCACGTGGGAAGCATTCCTTGGGCGTTGTTAAATCAACAAAATGAATGAGTCCCTTTGAGTCTATGGACAGCCAGAGAATTGGGTCCCCAGGGGGACAAGGGTACAGCTGAGATTCCAAGTCTGGGTCCAGGACTCGCTGCCCAGTACTGTCTCCTATGGCACCGAGGTAGCTGCAGCTCGGCCAAGAGAACCAAGACGTCCCAGGACCGACCCTGGCTCGGGTCCCAGGAGGTAGGCGGAGGCTGTATGGAGACAGAGGTCAGAGCACCGGCTGGGAGCCAGCCCCTGTGCCACCCTCTCTGCCCCACCCCGAGCCCCAGAAGGCCACCCAAGGGCCCTGGGCAGCCAGGTGCCAAAGCAGCTCCCCTTGGTGCCAAGGGCCCGAGACCAGCGGTCCTGGGCCACAGCAGGCAGGGGCGGCAAGGGACACTGAGGCCTCCCAGCAGCTGCTCCAGCGTATTCCCAGTCCCCTCTGCCCCAGGGACAGCCGAGGTCCCGCGGAGCCCCAGAAGGGGGTCCTCCCTGAAGCCCTCAGCCAACAGTAGCAAGGGGAACCCAGATGTCCGCACGCACCGGAAGCTAATCCCCACCCACGAGCTCACCCCCATCACAGGGCAACCCACCCGGGTCAGGGATGCGAGTGTCTGCAATCGTGCCGTGTTGGTGAAAGTGGAAAACGTGCAACCAACCCAGCCCCCCCCCAACAGGGAAATGGCCGTGCAAGGGGACCCTCTGCCAAGGCAGAGCAGGACAGGCCCCCTCTGTGTCCCCGAGGGCAGAGGCGCAGAGTGTGGAGTCGGGGGCGCGTGAAGGGGTAGAGGCTGCGAGGCGAAGCCCACGGAGGTAAGAAGAGAGGGCACATGTGAGTTTGCGGGGGGCCCGGAAACACAGGGAAGGGCCCCACCAGTGACGGGCAGGGGCCCCAGCTCGTCCCTCTGTTTTCTACCCAGACAGCACGTGTCCGTTCCTTAGTTAAGAAGCGGGGGGTCTACACTCGCACGTTCCCCTTTACACAGATACACCGCAATACCCAACGAACACACCAGAATCACCCCGCACTCACATGCGCACACCCAGCCGGCCACCTTCCTCACGTGGCTGGAGGAAGGGACGCGAAAGCTGCCGCGGAGATGGGCACCGTGGAGAGACAAGAGACAGAAAGGAGACGGGGAGACACAGGAGTGAGAGACAAAAGGCAGAGCCAAGAAAGCTCCGCCTGGCCCAGGGGGCGACCTGCTCCAAAGTGGCCCAGGGGGCCCAGGAGGGGACAGTTCTGGGTCCACCCGGGTTCTACCCTCAGCCCCGCCACTCACCACCCAGTGACCCTGGGCCAGTGCCTCTCTGGGTGTCAGGCTGCCCAGGAGGGCAGGGCAACGGATGGAGACCCAGTGGGCTCTGACCCTCCAGTGCTCCGGGGTCCTGATTCGCTGCCGAGGCCTGGCTCCCACCTCTCCCCAGGCCCCCTCCGTGGGCCGGAGGGTCTCTGGGGACAGCTCTATTCCTCCTCCCTGGAGCTCCCCGTGAATCCAGAATCCAGAACAGAGCATCCCCGTGAGCTGCCATCACAGCCAAGCCAGGAGCCCCCTCCCCGCGCCCCCCACCCCCCGCAGCCACCGGGGCCAGCAGGGTCAGAGAGGGGAGGGGCAGGCCAGTGACGAGGACTGCAAGTACCACACGTCACGCGTGCCTGTAGGGAAGTGGATGATGCTGCCTCCCTGCTTCGTCTCATTGAACCCTCATGAAGAATCTCGATCCCGTTTCGCAGATGGGGAACCTGAGGTTTGGAGAAGCAGCCAGCAAGGGGACGAAGGAGCTGGTGGGGAGCCCAGGCCGCCTACTTCAAAACCCAGCAGCAACGTCCACATCTTGTCCAGCAGGTACTGGGGAGAGGGGGAGGGGCCGGACCGGCGGACACCCCCACATTTCCTAACCTGGCGCCCCAGGCCTCAGGATGCTGTGAGCCACAGCCCGTCCCCAACAGCCTGAGGGGGGCAGATGGGAGGGCTGCTGAAGCCCTGGTCCCCTGCTCCTGCCACCAGGAACCCAACAACAGACAGAGTCAGCATGTACTGAGCACTCACTGTATGCCAGGAGCCGGGCCAAGCAGTTTAGAGTATCAATCCTCGGAGGCGGGTACTATTTTAATCCCCACTTTGCAGAGGCCTGGCAACTTGTTAGGGTAGAATGGGGAGTGGAACCCAGGCCTGGGCCCACAGGCTTGACCACTGTGTCACCTCACCTTACAGACCCCGGACTTTCTCTGCTCTGACCCACCCCACCCCCACCAAGCCGACACCCCCGAGTGTCGGACAGAGGCAAGAAGGGCCTCCTTCCTCCCATCTCTGCTCAGCTCCAGGGCTCCCAAGCCGCCATCATCTGGGCTACCTGCTCTCCCCTGCCGACCCCTTCATGGCCTGTCTCTTCTCAGGATGCTCGGGATCCCTGATATGCTCCCATCTTCATCCTTAAAGTGCAGCCCTGAGCGGGGAAGGAAAGGTCTGTGTCTCCCCACAGGCCTCAGATGGTATCCTTGGGAAGAGGAGCTGGGTCTCAGCCTGAGGCCCAGAGAGGGTGTCGGATGAGCCAGGGTCACACAGCAAGTCAGAGGCAGGAAGAAGAGCTATGGCCCTTGGCTCCCCCTCATAGCTCAGCACATAGTCTGCCCTTCCTCCTGTGTTTGTAAACATTGAAGCTCCGATGGTTGAGCTGTGACCCAGCGTGGAGGCTAGGTGGTGGGGGGCAGCGGTTGGATTTTTCGCAACTTCTAGAATGCCTCAGGCCTTACCAACCATGCAGCCCCAGCAGCCCTATGGGCCTGCTTTGAGTAAACAGTCCTCCCCGCAACCCTGTCTCATTCCATCCCCTGCAGGAGCCCAGCACTGTCTGTAGGCAATGTCCCTAATTTCGCAGACGAGTAAACAGAGGCTCGGGTGCACAGGACCACTCAGGATAGGGATGGAACCCACTGTACCTCCCACTGTACCTTGCTTCTAACCACAGAACCCGCCCTCCTGAAGCCTCTGCCCTAAATCTAACCCCTTCCTAATCCTAGGGACTGCCTCTTCCAGGAAGTCTTCCCAGAACTCAGGGAGCCCCCACTCAGAGGAACTGTGCTTTCCTTCTACACTCATGAAGCAGATTGAACCTCTGCCCTAAGACTAGGGCTCCTGGGAGACAGGGGACTCCCTGAAGTCAGGGCTCTGACTCCCCAGACAAGGATATTGATGGCCTAGTCTTCCCCCAACCCAAGCCCAACCCCCCCCCCGCTGGAAGACTAGGGAATCCCTGAGGTCAGGGCCACCACGCTCTCCTTCCTTCAGACTAGGAAGTAATGGGGCTGAGACTCCCACGTCCCTCCTCCTGCACCTCCACCCACACAGCCCCCCACCCAGAGTATAACACTCTGCCCCAATGGTATAAGCAGGACCCCTCCTCCTGTCCCTCTCCCTCCTGGCAGTCTGCCAGGCCTGGCCCGTACCAGGCAGCCTACTCCCCTCCCCCGGGCCCCGTCCATGAATCCCACCTCTGTTGGGCACCACAGACCCCCCTTTCTCCTCCCCAAACAAATGGGGTTTGAGTGAACCACTGGGATCACACACAAGGCCAGATCTATTCCCTGGGCTAACGTCGCTGCCAGCAGGGGGCTGGGAGGGGCGGGGGGAGCCAGGCTGGGGCGAGCAAGCTGTCCATGCCACAGCCTCTCTAGAGGTCCAGCCTCCGAAATCAGGGCCAGGGCTCTCTAAGCTAGGTCCTGGTGGGGCTAGGGTCAACAGTCCACTCCCTGGGCCACCCCAGAGCAGACCAACCCAAGACAACTCCATGGTGCCTCCCCTCGCCCGACAAGTACAGACAGGAGCCTCTGGACCCAGGTCCGAATCCCTGCTCTGTGCCCTATGGAGAATTTCCCCAAACCTGAGGAAGGTCATCTGTAAAATGGGCATAATAAGTCCTACTCTGCCTGGGCTGCTGTGACCGTGAATGCGGACACAGACGGCAATGTCCCCAGCACACACTAAGTGCCCTAAGAAAACCAGTTTCCTTTTTTCTTTGATTTTTCTCTTTTGGGGCAGGGGGTGGGAGGAGTAGGGCAAGAGCCAGGGCTGGCAGAGCAGAAAATGGCCTTTTCCAAGCCCTTTAAACATCTCCTACTCAGAAGTCAGAAGCTCAGTTCCCTCAGGAATGAGTGGTGTGGCCTCCCAGGACTGGGGTGATTCAGCAGAGGCTGCTGGTCTACCCTGGGGAGAGGGCCTTGGAGTCAAAAGCCTGCAAATCAAAACTCCCACTGACTCCCAGAAGCCCATCAAGATAAACCAAGATAGCATCTCCATTTTACAAACAAGTAAACTAAGACACAGAGTGGGTAAGTAATTTGCCTAAGGGCACACAGCTAGTGAGCTGCTGAACTGATGCCTTTTGACAACTCAGGCTGCTGCCAAGAGCTCTTCCTTATGGCAGGAGCCTTCCCTACTTCAGAGCCTTCTGCGACGTTGCCTCTGTGGTCAGATGAAGTCCAAACTCTCCAGCTTAAAAGGCCAGGCCCTCCACAAGGTGATGTAGCGCAGCAGAAAAAGCACTTGACCCAGAGTCAGCGTGCAACGGGGGCTCCGAGGCCAACTCAGCCACCGACTTCCCGCTGTGTCGCATCCGGGGCCAGTTGGCCAGGCCTCCCCAGCCTCGTGGCCCTTGTGGCTAAGATGCGAATGATGAGACTGGCAGCCCGGGGTGGCCGGCAGACTTACCCACCCACGCCATCATCACGTATTTACTGAACACCTACTATGTGCCAGGCCCCGTTCAAGGTACTTGAGTTAGAGCAGAGAATAAGACCAAGAATGCTCCAGCCCTTGCGAGCTGACACTCTGCGCTGGTGGAAGGGTGGATAATAAAATAGCAAAACAACAACAACAACAACAAAACAAAATAGCAGTTGGTTGTGTTAAGGGCTAAAGGGAACAAAGAGAGGGAAGAGGCCCGGGGCCACAAACAGAGCGCTCAGGAAGGAGTTCCCTGGGGAGGCCACATGGAACAGGGCAGGGCGGGGGGCAGCCTAGTAACAAGTCCGGGGAGCAGCAGGGAGCCCAGGTGGGCCAGCAGCTCCTGCAGAAGGACGGGCAAGAACAAAGGCCGAGGACTTTGTTGCAACGCAGAGCCTTGGGGGAGCACCCAGCACACAGCAGAAGCTCCAGAAAAAGCCGCGGGTGGTGTTGCTACCATAAACCCCGTGAGCTCCTTGTGCCTTGCTTTCCTCTTCTGGAAAACAGGATGCCAGGCAGCTTCGAGGGAAGCCCATCTCTTCCACACACCTGGATTCATTCTTATTCCTCCCATTTTGCAGGTGGGGAAGCTGAGGCCCCCAAGACCCCACAGCCCGTGAACGGCAACATGAGGATGGGAAGCAAGGCCTTGTCATCCCAACCGTAGGTCGTGCCACCCTTGTGTGGTCTCACAGATCACGGGGTGCTCACTGCCTCTCCCCCCAGGTGACCCCAAGGCCGCGCTGACCGCCAGAAAGTCTCTCGGGAGGAATGGAGGTCTGTGCCTGGTTGGTCTCCCTTCTACCACCTGGGGCCACGCAAGACACCACTCCCCCCACTTCCCTCAGGTCACTGGAAGGGCGGGGAAGGGCTCACGGGTTCGAAAGAGCAGCTGCTGTTCCAGGGAGCCCCTGCTAGGCAGCAGACCCGGGCTTTACCGTGACCCCCCTGCCACACACGGGCAAAGTGAAGCTGCGTCCTATCACATCCATCGTACAAAGAAAAAAGTTGAGGCTCCCACAAAGGTAAGAAACATGCCCAGGGCCGCCCACCTAGAAAGTGGCAGAGTGAGGCTCTGAACTCAGGTCTGTGTCACTCAGAGAGTCGTCGTGCGGCTCACCCCCCAAATCCCTCAGATGTCCCTCCTTGGACATCCTTTTCCATCCCTGTGCCCTGGTAGCGAAAAAGACTTGCCCTGAATCTGTTGCTCCCGGGACACCACCTGCCACTCGCCTGACACGCCATGTCGTGGGCTGGAGTTGGCTGGGCAGGCTCAGGATGCTCCGGCCTCTTGAATGAAGCCAGGAGGCAGGGGGCTCGGGCAGCAGCTGGGGACGAAGGTCTGCGTGAGCAGAGCGCGCACACAGGCCCCTGGAGCAGGCAGGCAGGGGGCGCGGGACGCGGAGACAGCCACACCTGGTTCCGGGCTGGCTCAGCAAACCGAGGTGCTGCGTGACCCTCCGGAGGCCCTTCTCCTCTCCAGCCCCACTTCCTGCAGCCGGGTCATTGCCTCCAGGACTCAAGGGTCACGGACAAGGTTGCAGGGAGACCAACCTCCGACCACCGCTGTCCTCCCCGGGCATGACAGAAAATCATTTTTCAATCATTTTTGGAAGGAATTATGATGATGGTGATGGGGGCTGACATCTGACAGCAGCTCTACACGCCAGGAACCACACCAAGGGCGCCACATACATTATCCCCGGTGACAGCAAGCCCAAGACGCACGTGCGTCATCTCCATTCTACAGATTGGGAAACCGAGACCCCCGGACCATAGAGCTGTCAGTGCCGGAGTCAGGATTCAAACCCAGGACTCTGCTGTCCCATGCTGCTGCCTACTGTAATTATCGAAGTGAAATGTTTGCTTCGGAAAAGTACCTGGGGACTGAGGGAAGAGAGAGACCACTCTCAGTGGGGTGGTCACGGAGGGGCAGGCTCCCAGGGGACGGGTCGGGACTGGTGAGTTGGGTATTTGGGGGGACAGGTGCCCAGGGCTCAAATCCCAGCCTCGGGGCTCTGCTCCCAGGCTCGGTGCATGCCTGCTGTGCGACCTGAAGCAAGTGACCGCCCCTCTCTGGTGCCTCAAAGGCAGGTATCAGTGCCGGGTATCCTGGTGCACAGCAAACCGAGGGATGGGGACCGAGCCACTTGGAGACAGGGAGGGAACATGCATCCGGATGGGGGACTTGCATGCTCAGAGGAGGAAGGCTCCGGGAAGCAGAGGTGGGGGTGCCAGGCCGCAGGAGTGGGAGGGAAGAACAGGATGGACCTGGCAGTGAAGGGCAAGGCTCGGACCCACCCACTGGGCCTCCCTCCCCGTCAAACAACCCTGCTTCAGCCTGGGCCAGCAGCACCAAGCCCAGGGCCGCAGCCCCTCCCAGTCCCACCGCCCCCGCCCCCCCCACGGAGCCCCCACTACCCCACTGGCTCCCTGGACGGCCCCCCTAGAGCCCCCAGCCCCGGCCCAGCCCGGGGCCCTCAGCCCCTCGGGCAGCCACTGCTCCTCCACGTGGGGACCACCTCGTCCTAGAGACGGCATCTCCCTCTCCTTAGCAACCACCAACACGGCGCTCAGACAGCCAGCCTCCTCCCTCCGTCTCCTCCTCTCTCCGTGGAGACCACAATGCTACAGAGCCAGCTCCCTCGCCAAGGCAACCACTCAGCACCCGCCCGGACCACAGCTCCCTCCACGTGGCCACCACCAACACCGCCGCGGTGACAGCGACAGCCTCTCCTCTCCGGGGCAGCCACCAGCACCGGCGGAGACCCGGCCTCCGGCTGCCTGACTGCTCCCCGACCAAACTGCAGACGCCCGATCAGGCCCGGTACCGATCCTGCCTCCCTCCCAGCCCCTCGGTCTGCCCCTCTCCGTAACGGAAAGGCCCCCCTCCCCGCCCGAGGGAAGCAAGGAGACCCTGTTCTCCCAAGCCAGACCCCAGAAGCCGGCCCCCACCCCAGCCCCGGCTCGGACACCCCGGTCCCCCGGGCTGGGGTGCAGGAGGCCGGGCCGAGGGGCAGGAGTGCGACTCCCCCCACCACCCCGGGGGGCCTGTCCCCGGCCCCCAGAAAGGCCCCAGGAAGGGAAGCTGGGGAGGGGCGGGTGGGGGCGCCCACAGCTGGGGGCGGGCAAGGCGGGAGGGGACCGACGGGAGAGAGACAGGCCGTGCAACACAGTTCGCAAGGCCGGGTCATGTGAGCCAGGCTCACACGCAGCCACACGCTCGCACACAGTCAGAAGGACCCCGTCCTTACCGATGTCTGCGGGCTAAGGGGGCCCTCTCTCCCTGGCCTGGTCTCAGGGGGGCCCCCGCGGCGGCGGCGGCAGGAGCAGGAGCAGTGGGGGCTCGGGTCCGGTCCAGCTCAGGCGGCAGCTTCTCACCCAGGTCCTCTCCTTCTGCGAGGAAGCGAGGGGGAGAAAGGGGAGGGAGGGAGAGGAGAGGAGGAGAGAAGGAGGGGGAGGGGGGCAGCAGGAGGGAGGGAGGAGGGAAAATGCTGAAGTCTTGAAGGGTACACTCACTTCTTTCTTAGGTTTCCCATGGCAACCGAATATACCACAAATGAATATCAGTGTGAGAGAGAGGGAGGAAGCAGAGAGAGGGGAGGGATGGACGGAGATGGAGGCCGAGATGGAGAGAGATGGGGGGAGATGGAGGCAGGGAGGTGGAGAAGTGGAGGCGGGG
>LNAC01000075.1:3871337-3921010 GCA_002007465.1 Ailurus styani
CCTCGGCCCCGCCGCCCGCGGCCGGTGCTCCACCGCGGCCAACCCGAGACGTGCGGCTGCTGCGTTCCCATTTTACCGGCGAGCCAACTGAGGCTCGGGGAGAGGAGCGACTCGCCCAAGGTCACACAGCGAGCTTGACCGCAGAGACAGTGTTAGACCCCAGATCTCTAGCCTCGTGCGGGGGCCCTTGGCAGCGGCTCACTACCCTTCACCCCCACCCCCCGGAGGTGCTTCTCAGGCCCTAGCCCCTCCCCAGCTAATGCCCCCACACACCTGCGCCACCCGCAAGAGGATAGAAGCTAAGGGGAGGCGGTAGGAGGTGCAGAAAGAAAGCTCTGGCATCCGGGCCCATACCCCTGCACTTGGGCACACAAGCACCTGGCGGGGACACTCAGCTCGTGTCCTGCATCCACGAAGAAACGGGCGCCTTCGCTAGGCCCCCGGGATCCGCTAACCCACACACCGAAGCCCTGCCTGGACCCGGTCCTCTGCGTCTCCATCGCTTTTTACGGGGCCGCATGCGCCAGTGCCTGTCCTCAGGGGGTGCACAGCGGAACGTTAGGTCCGGGCTGCAGGATCTCGCAGCGGGAACATGCCCTCCAGGCCGGGAATGGCAACGACTCCCCGGAAGGAGCCACTGCCTAGTTGGACGGAGGTGTAGGAGTCGGTCAGCTGGAGAGGGTGGAGAGGAATGTTTCAGGCTGTGGGAACAGCCTGTGCAAAGGCACAGAGGCGTGAAACAGCCTGGTGTGTGTGTGTGCAGGGAACTCCACAGAGCTGGGCATCACTGGAGCAGCAAGGACGTCTGTTCAGAAATTCCTCCCTCCTGTCAACGGAGAACGGGAAAGCAAGTCCGGGATGGGACCTAGAAGAGCTGGGACGCAGGCCACCTTTATCTCCCCAAGTAGGAGACGGACAACAGGGTTCCGCCTCTGCCCTCCACAACCGCACCGCAGGCTGCTGGGCACACTCCTACCCACCCTTCAAGGCCCCTCCCTGCAGATCCTAAAGTCATTATGCTGTCTCACCCCTCTGAACTGAGCCCTCCTAGAGGGCAAGGGCTGTCCGGAACGCGTTGTAGGTACCCCCGCCCCGGACAGAGCTGGGCAAGAAGCAGGGTCCCAGGCCAAAGTCCTTGCGAGAAGAGCCTTCCCCCACCGCCCCGCCCACCTCAGGAGGAGACACAGCGGCCCCTGCGCCCTCTGGCGGATGGAGCTCGCAACTGCAGAGAGCTCCCCGCCGCCCCTCGTTTACCCCCGTAAACGCAGCTCTTGAGAGCAGGCCCTCTTCAGAGGTGGGCACTGGTGAGGCCCACCGAATCCGCTCCGGCTCAAGAAACTGAGCCACGATCTCAAGGAATACCAGGCAGCGAGCGGGCAGCCAAACAGCATCTTCTGGTTCATCTGCCAAGGGGCAGGTCACACCCCTCTCTGGGCCCCTTTGGTGAAATGAGAATAACAAAAACAGCCCTGTCCCCAGCACAATGCTGGGCTCACTACCTGAACACTCCCTTACCCCCCTGGGACCTCCAGGTCTAGCCAGTTTAGCTCTGGGGTGCTTTTGAGCTCTAAAATGTTCTAAGAGTCTCTCCCTGGAGACTGCCCTTACTAGGCAGACATAGACTGGGAAGACTTTCAAACTTTTAACTTAGTCACTGCCCCTAAATTGAAGATAGAGTTGGCCTGGGCTAACCGAGGGTCATAGTGGACCACACTATCTGGACACCCAATTGGGCTTTCTCTAGATGAGCACTGTCCAATAGAATTTTCTGTGATGGTGGAAATATTTTTTTAAGATTATTTATTTATTTGAGAATGAGAGCGTGCACAAGCAGGGGGAGGAGCAGAGGGAGAGGGACAAGCAGACTCTGGGCTTGATCACATGACCCTGAGATCCCGACCTGAGTGAAATCTAGAGTCAGCCGCTCAACTGACTCAGTCCCCCAGATACCCCTTTTAAAAAAAAATTTTTTTTAAGATCGTTTTATTTATTTACTTTAGAGAGAGAGATGTGATGGTGGGAATGTTCTACCTGCACTGTCCAATGCCACTAACCACGTGTGGCTGTGGAGTGCTTGAAATTGGGGCTAGTGTGGCCAAAGAACTGAATTTTTAATTTTTGTTTTATTAATTTAGATTTAAATAGCTGTATGTGGCTAGGGGCTACCATATTGGATAGTGCAGATCCAGAAAGACAGCAATCTCCTCACTAAAATAGAGCCCATAGGAAGCTCACACGCGCGCACGCACACACACACACACACAGCACCCCCAGCCCCCTGGCCAGGCTAGAGAGCAGAGATGATAAGAAGACTACCTAGAATCTCTCTAGATGGACTGGTACAGTCGAGACAAACATGGGCAGCAATATGTCCACCCCCGTAGTCACTGTCCTCGGTCAGACCTTGCCATCTTTCACCAGGACACCTGCAACCACATTCTCCCCACCCTCCAACAGTCCCCCGCAGGGATGCCACAGGTTTCATTTCTCAGGATGATGCCAGATGATTGGCAGCAGCTGCCTGGGAGCTCCCTCTGCCGGAAGTGTCACATCGATTGGTAATGTCTGCCTTGGGCAGACACAGGGACAAGTGGTGTGCCCTCTCTGCTAGGGAATCAAACCCCAACTCCTTAACTTGCCCAAATGAGGCCCTTTGCAGTCTGGCCTTTACTTACCCCTCCAGGATCCTCTCATATCACCCCACACATGCTCTGGGGCCAGCAACACCAGTCCCTGCCCTTTCCAGAACATGCCATGAAACTCACCCCATAATCTTCGCACCATTCATGTTTTGGATGCTGCTGTTCCTTCAGCCTGGACACCTTTCCTCCTCTCATATTCCCTCCCCACCTGTCTTTGAGTACTGCTCAAAGGCCACCTCCTCTGGGAAGCCTCCCCTGGCTACCCCTAAGCTGAGCTGGCCAAGTTACTTCTTCCTCCACCAGTTCCTGGAACACTCTGTGTAGGTCTGAATGACAGCATGCATCATATCATACTATTATACATTCTCACATGTGTCCCCCCCGACTTACTCCTCACCCATCACCTCCATCACTGTAGCTACTGTGTATGGTGGCTCACTCGGGATCAAGCACCGTGCAGAACACCTTTCATACATTATTCACATTAATAAGCCAACAAAGAGGACATTAGGGGGCTTTTGTTCTGGGCACCCAGCATCTATCTCCCTTCCCGCCAACACCATGTTGGCCTCTCTCCCCACCTCCATGTGCCATCTTGGTGGAATGCGAATCCAGGCACGTCCCCCTACCTCCACTGGGCTAGCTGAGCCATCGGTGGAGTGACACGTGAACAGGAAAAACCACCGAAGCTGAACCATCCCAGAAGCCTTAGTGCCAGATGACAGGCAGGTATTTCCAGCTGCCTGGACCCCTGTCCTGGATCCCAGACGTCTGTTCTGGAATCTCTCAGCAGTGCCCAGGAGCTCGCCTCTAACAGCCCACCAACAAGTACCCCTTTTCCCTGAGTTGACCAGATGTGGCTCACATCCAAATGAGCCCACTGCCCTGGCCACATCACCACAAGGACATTTTTTCCAGAAGCAATTCCTTCCGGCAGGGCTCAGATTGCGGAGCAAGCGGTGAGAGCCAGAGGAACACAGGAATGCTAAAAGCTGCCCAGGCTGTCCAAGGTGAACAGCAAGATTCACCCTTTGTGCTTAGATGAATTGTTTTTCACTTGGTCTACATGGCATTTTGAGTTGATTAAGAAAATTAGGTTAAGCGATGCTTTTAGTGAAACACACACATAGCAGAGGTGTCCCGTTCCTGTTTCGGATCCAAACCACAACGCAGATTTCCTGTTGTGCCTCTGGGGCTGGAACGAAGGCTACAGTCACTGGAGACGAGACCCAGTGATGAGACGCAGGACCCAGAAGGGAACGCTGAAGCTCCCCTTCCTAAAATCTCTGCACCTTGCCCACCATGGAGCCATCCCAATGGAACATGGAGATGGGGGGCTTGAGCTTCTCGGGAAGGGGAGGGGTGCTTTACGTGGGAGGGTTTCATTTGGCTAGGCACTGTGACAGGTCACAGTAGGGCAAGGTTGAAGGCAGTGAGCAAATTCCCAGGCCTAATAAGGATGAGAGGATGTGGGGGTGCCTGGGGGGCTCAGTCATTAAGCGTCTACCTTCGGCTCAGGTCATGATCTCAGGGTCCTGGGATAGAGGCCCGCATCAGGCTCTCTACTCAGCAGGGAGCCTGCTTCCTCCTCTCTCTGCCTGCCTCTCTGCCTACTTGTGATCTTTCTCTCTGTCAAGTAAATAAATAAATTCTTTAATAAATAAATAAATAAACAAAATCTTAAAAAAACCAAAAAGGAGCTGGGGCTTGAGGGAAAGGGGGTTGGGGGTGGAGAAGAGATTGCTCTCCTGTCTTGAGAGGAGGGATGCAGGAAAAACCCCCAGAGGAGGCCTTGTCCTGAATGGATTTTGGAGAACACACACATTTCCAATAGGGATTTTTAAGTCCTTTCGCTGTGGAGTGCTGTAGAATCCCCTCTCCCCACTTCTGCCTGCCAAACACCTTCCCTGCCCTTCTTGTCTACAGGCTCTCCTTTGTATGATCACTACTCATTTACAATTACCTATATATTTATCACATTGCATTAATTCTTTCCTCTCATGTTTTCAACTAGAATTATTTTGCCCATGATATTTTGCACCAATTCACTTTTGTGAGCATTTGCTATTTCCCAACTCTCTACCCTTATTTATCTGAATTCATTATATTTAGCTGCAAAAGAGATTTTTTGATGGTTATCGACTTCTAGGTCATCGGTTGTTTCCTTTTAGCATTATTAAAGGTGTGATACTATTTGTCAACCAAAAAAATAGAAAAGTCTACATGTTTATCATATTAGTCATCTGTGGCCGTGTAACACCTTCCCTCAAAGCTCAGTGGCTTATATCAGCAAAAAACAAAACAAAACAAAACAAAACACACAAACAAAAAAAACAAATAAATAAATAAAAAATAAACAAACAAGAAAAACAATTATTATTGCACTGTTGCTGTGGTCAGGAATTTGGGAGTGGGTGATTCTTGCTTGAGAAACCTCCAAAGATCGCGTCAGGCTGCGGCTGGGCCACACTCACCTGAAGGCTGGACTGGGGCTGGAGGAGAGCGCCCACAGAGGTTCGTCCACGCAGCTGGCGGGCTGGTGATGGTCGTGGGAGGGAGGCCTCAGTCTGTGTCCCAGGGACCTCTCAGCGGGACTGGTTGGCATCCTCCTGGCCTGGCACCAGCTTCCTCCAGAGCAAGAGCAAAGGGGAAGCTGCAATGTCTTCTATGACCTGCTCCGAAGTTACACATTCTCAGTGTTGGCAATTTCCTATTGGTTACACCGGTCCGCCCCGTTCACTGTGGGAGAGAACAGCATAGGATATTAATTCTGGGAGGAAGGAATCATCGGGAGCCATCTCGGGAGCCCATGGGCTTAAGATCAATCAATTATATTGGGGGAAATTGAGAGAAAGTTCTGCGTTCTGCACCCAGACTGGCAGAAGCAAAAACAGAATTAGGAGTATAGTTACGGGAGCTGGAGAACCTAATTCCATAGGATTCTATGATTCTGAGAGTCTCTAGTCCTCACATCCATGAAGCAAGGGCAGCTCAAGGCTAATGGGGCAGGAAGAATGTGCGTAAAGTTCCTGATGAGGCTACACTAGAGGCTGTCTGGGTGTGTGGCCCCCAGGAGAGGGTGCCTATGAGGGCCAGAGGCCAAGGCTACATTCTGGGGGATATTCTGAAGTGTCCAGGGGCATACCTTTGACCCCCAGATCCGGTTATGGGAGGGCTCCCAGGGAGGCTCATTAAGGGTCCTGATGGCACCCTGCCTGTCGGGCTTGGAGCTGAGACTCCTGGGACAGGAAAGGAATGGGAGCCTCACCCCACCCCCATCGATATACCTGGTGCCTGCCCTGGCAGGTGAGCAGCTCCCAGATCCAGCCATGTCTGACCTGGTCTGTGCCCTGGATGCCCAGAGCCTCACCAGGCACAGAGTGGAGTGCCCCGGGAGGGGGGGCCCGGAGGGAAGGCCCCCAGGAGCTGCCCCACCCAGTGGCACAGGGGTCAGACTGAGAGCCTGAGAGCCTACTCCAATACACGTAGGGTCTGCAGGCATGTGACAGACCCCCCGCCCCCGCAGCCTTCGGAGCCAGGAGTCCCTTCTGAAACACGCCGGAGGGAGATCCAGAAGGGGCTACAGGAAGCCCAGGCACTGTGCATCTAGCTGATTTTTTGCCGCCCACTAGCCAGTCTGCTAAGCCCCACGCTGTCAAGGCATCTGCCATTTGGGTCTAAGCACCCTCACACGGGGCCTCAGAATTCTGCCTTCCAGGGACTCCACTGGGACCTGAGGCCGGGGCCCTGCAGCCAGAGCAGGGGGGTGGTGGCGTGAGTCTCCGCTGGCTCAGCGGCCACAAGGTCAGCCAGGCGGCCTGTGTTATTAAACCATCTATCTGGCTCTGCCCCGAGGGATGCTGGGGGTGGGGGCAGACTCACTTCTACTGCCTGGGTCCAGAACTGGGGCAGCCGGCGGCCCCTGGGAGGCTGGAGGTCACCAGCGTTGTGGCCCGGCTCACCACCGCTCTCCCGCTGCCGGCTCCAAGGCTCGGGATACTGCAGGGACTGGCTGCTTTCCTCCTGTTCATTCTCTGCTCGAAAACTTCCCGGCTCTGACTCCATGGGGTAAAGCGCCACCTCCTTACTCTAGCATCTGGAGTTTTCTGCAACCTGGCCACATTCTACCTAGAATCATAATAATAGCTCGAAATGGGGGCGTTTACTATTTCATTCAGGCTCAATGCCAAGTGTTTCCCATGAATTAGAGTCTCAGCAAACGATGACAACAGTCCTACGAGGTACTTACTGCTCTTACGCCCATTTCACTGATGAGGCCCAGAGATGCTGAACAATTTGACCAAGACGGCCCAGAGGGGAAGGAGCAAAGCCACAGTCCACCCAGGTTTTCCTGCTGAGGGAGCCGTGCTGTAGCCACAGGATGCTTGGGGCGTTTGAGGCTGGTCGTCTCATTCTGAGCCTTTATACTTAATGTTCTCTTGGCCTAAAATCTGGGTGTCTGAGGGTCCCGGGGGGCAGGAGAGCAGCTGTGTGTTCCCGAGGTTCTGCGGGGAAGGGACAGTGTGTGGCCACCACCGATGCCACCTTGATGGCCCCCGGGCTCCCCACAAACCTGATCCATCCACAACTCCTCCGAGCTCTGCCTCCAAAGCGTACCCTAAACCCAACCCCTCCCCGCCCCGCACCGGAAGAGATACCCCAGCTCCGGACCAGCCTGACAGGGGCGGAGGCCCAGGCAGCGCACCCAGAAGGAACGAGGCGCAGAAGCGCGACGTGGCCAGAGCAGCGGGGGGCACCTGAGACCCAGGAAGGCAACCCAGGCCCCCGTCTCATCCCTCTTCGGGCGCCGCAAGGTCCTTCCCAGCCCACGTCCAGGTTCCCCAGGCAAGGTGGCGGCTCATCCTCTCTGCAGCCCCCGGATTTCCCCAGCGGTGTCTCTCCCTTCCTGGCCCACAGCCCAGACCTCAGATGAAAGAGCGACTTCTGCCCCGGCTCATGCACAAATCCTTCCGATTGCTCTGCCTGTGGCTTCCCTCAAGTCTCCTGCTCCCCCCACCCCAGCCCCCGCCACCTCTGGCTTGGGGCCCGGGGAACCAGGTCCCCACAGCCCCATCATTTTGTCCTAAGAACAAGCACTAGACGAGCCTCCACATCCCCCGACACAAGCTGCCTCTTGGTTTCACGGGGTCTGGCCAGGCCGATGTGGGGTCCCCCCCCCACTACTTCTGCGGAGGAAATTTTCTGCCAGAGGCCCAGGTCCCTGTCCTCCCCTCCGATGCCCTTCCCAGAGCACAGCCCAATCGGCGGCACCCTCAGCTCCCAGCCTGAGAAGAGGGGGCCCCGCGCAGGGCCCGGAGGAGGGAAGGTGTGCAAAGTCAGGGAGCCCTGCGGGAACCAGGAGGGGAGCCACGGCCAAGCAGGCTGGAGTTCAGGGCCGGCCCCAGAGCCCTTGGAGAGGACGCCAACACCCTTCACCATTCCCAGCGGGCCTGCCTTGGGCCCCGTGATGTACAGCCCGTCAAGTCCTCACAGCGATTTGAGGCGAAGGTATCAGTCAGGACTCACTGGTTGCAAGTGACAGAAACCCAACTCGGGCCCAGTGAACTGGCTTAAACTCAAGAGAAAGACATATTGGCTCCCAGAACGGGGCGGGCTGGGGAGGCTCTGCCTGAGGAAGACTGAGGAGGAGGAGGAAGCCATCTTGAAAGCCGTCAGCATCCTCTCTCTCTCTCTCTCTCTCTCTCTCTCCCCACCCCCTCTCTGGCTTAGTTCCAGCCGTAGTCCCCCCTGCAGTGGAACCAGGAGCACCCACAACCCCAGGCTGACAGCCTCCCAGGTTGACGGGGCGACTGAGAGCCCCTCTCCTCCCGTTCCAAGCTGAACAATTCTAGGGAAGGGCTCTGATTGGCCCAGACCGGGTCACATGCTTACCCCCTGGACCAATCACAGTGGCCAGGATGGTGAGGGCAAATTAATGGCCCTGCTTGGGTCAGGTATCCCCACCCTTGTCACCGGGGGAGGGCCTGTCAGCGGAAGAAGGGAGGACCGGCACTGGGCAGACAAAAGCAATAACAGCAGCGCAGGTTGTGTTTGTTTTTAATCAACGTCTTATTTTGGAATAATTTTAGGTCTCGAGAAAAAAGGCAAAGGAACGCAGGAGAGCTTGGCTGTGTACCCTTCACCCAGCTTCTCGTGATGTTCACGTCTTACCTAACCGCAGTACGTTTGTCAAGACTAGGGAATTAGCGCTGGGACGTTGCTATTAACTGAACCCCAGACTTCCCGCGGAGTCGCCCGTTTGTCCGCTAAGGTCCTTTTTCTGCTCCAGCATCTTGTCCCGAGACCACGTCGCATCCAGTCATCCCGCCCCCTTCGCCTCCTCTGCTCTATGACACGTTCTCATTTTTCTCTTGCTTGTCATGACCTTGGCAGGTTTGAAGGGTACCGGTCAGGGACTCCGTAGCCTGTCCCTTGGGGCCCGTCTGATGTTTTTTCACATCATGGGTCGTGGGCCGCGGGGAAGAGGACAGAGCTGTGATGCCCTTGTCGTCGCTGTATATGAGCCGGTCCAGGACGCCCACACGACTGGTGTTGCCAACCTTGAGCCCTTGGGTAAGGTGGGGATTGACTCCCATTCAACAGAGGGGGAAACTGAGGCTTGCAGAGGTTGAGCTGCTTGCTGTAGAGTGAGCAGCAAGACAGAATGCGAGCCAGGCCTGTCTGACTCCCATTATCCCACAGTTCCTTGGAGTTTTAGACAGGGAAACTGAGGCAGGAGCCCAGCTCTAGGGATGGGAAGGAGAGAAAGACTGCACCATGGAATCTACATGTGAGGTTTGCAGCAAGAAGACTGAGCCCAATACATTATATGTTGATATAAATAAGTAAATAAATAGAGAAGAAGACTGAGCGCAAAAATTCTTCTTGAGGGTGTAAGGCCCCATCAGGATTGGCCTGGGAGCCTGGAAGCCACAGTAGATTCTAGCCAGGAGGGGCAGGGAAAGGACACAGGCTGGCACAAGGACCATGGCCCAGCCAGGTAGGAAGTGTGAAGGAAGAAGGGAATGGCAAGTGTGACTAGGCCAGAGCAATCCAGGAAGGCTCCCTGGAAGAGAAGGCTGAGGTTGTAGGAATAGTCGAGAAGGCAGCTCCCGTGAGAGGTCTGTCCCAGGCAACAGGAGAGCAAAGCGTTTAAGACCAGGTACCGTAAAATCCAACAAGACTGGGTTCAGTTTCTTGAGCTATCACTGCCTGAAAGGTGGCCTTGGGCAAGTGACCGCTTCCCAAGCTGATTCTAGGCTTCCTGGCTCCCAGGCTTTGCCTGCCCTGCTCCCCTGAAACGCTCATTCCTGTGCCAGCTCTCAGACCTCTCCATCCTGGACCAGCTTCACACTTTGCGGGCCCCAGTGACAAGTGAAAATGTGGAACCCCTCGTTCAAAAATGATGAAGGCTTTCAAGACAGTGAGGCAGGACATTAAAGTGTGGGGTCCTTCAAGGCAGGGGTGACAGCAGGGGTCACATGCCCATGAAGCTGACTCAATCCCCAGCCCTCAGGGACCAGGCGGACCCTGTGATCTGATGGCCATATTTTCTCTACAGTTCCCCAGTCATTCATTACCAGTTTCCCCCTGGCACTGGTGGGCCATCCCATTGAGCAGTTGCTTTGCACGTGGCTTGTCCTTGTCTTGCCCCAGGTGGAAGGTTGGAGGAGATGAACTCCAAGGTGCTTCCAACAGTTAAACTGGATGTCCTTTCATTTTATAGCTTTAATATTTTTTGTCGGGAAGCTTCCCCGCTCCCATACTTCAGATGCTAAGAGGCGAGGGGTCAGGGTTTCCCTCATGCGGTCTCAAAACCCTGACGTCCCCACGCGACTTGGAGGTTTTAGAGGAGAAAATAACAGGTGGAAGAATTTCAGCCACTTACATTGTGCAAATATGAAATGTAAAATTAATTGCAATTTTTGTAGAAATCACCGGGTTCTTGGGCCACCTGGGTGGCTCAGTTGTGAAGCATCTGCCTTCGGCTCAGGTCATGATCCCAGGGTCCTGGGATCAAGCCCTGCATGGGGCTCCCTGCTCTGCGGGAAGCCTGCTTCTCCCTCTTCCACTCCCCCTGCTTGTGTTCTGTCTCTTGCTGTCTCTCTCTGTCAAATAAATAAATAAAAATATTTAAAAAAAAAAAAAGAAATCACTGGGTTCTTAAAAGTGGTACGTGTTTTCCAAAGTCCATCCGTCAGGGATGGAGGGTCCAAAGGGACCCACTTTCCCTCAACAGGGTGCTGTTAGCCTGGTCAGCCCTCATTTTTGCATTTTGTGCATTACTCCTCATTTGTTGAGTTTGCTTCCCCACCCCCTTATTGTCACGAGGCAGAATATTAGAATCAGCCCACCTGCACACATCTTTTCCCTCTGCCATGAAAATGTGTGCAACTTGCTTACTCTCTCTGGGATTCAATGTCTTTATCTGAAAATTCGAGACTAAATTAGTTCTATGTCCTCGGTTCCTATTCTGGCTTAAAAATTCTAGTGGTGGGGGGAAAATCCCACAACCATCTGATTCTGCTCATAGTTTTATGGGTCAGGAATCTGGGAAGGGTTCAGCTGAGCACCTCACACTTGGGGTTCTCATGGGGGTGCCGTCAGATCCATTCTGGGGCCGCCGTCATGTGATGGCCCAGCGGGGTTGTGCGGCGTGTCCAGGATGGCTCACTCTCACAGCTGGCGCCTGGCGTCTGCCCTAGGCTGGCAGCTAGCACTGCTGGAGCTGGTGACCGAAGCGCTTACCTCCATCATGGCAGAATCAGGGAGCTGGGTTTTTTCCAGAACGAGTGTCCCAGGAGAACCAGGCAGAATCTACACAGCCTTTTCCTACCTGACCTTGGCAATCACAAGTCATCCCTCGCCCTGCTTTCCATTGGTGATAAGTGAGTCACTAACTTCCAGCCCAGATTAAAGGGGAAGGGACATAGATGCCACTTCTTAATAAGAGTGTCTGTCCAAATTGGGAGCATGTTTTCAAACTGTCACAATATATAAAGCACTCAGAATAGTGTTGGGCACATTAGAAGCCCTTGAACGCATTTGCTGTTGCGTTATCACCCCGAATAACAAAAATGGATTGGTAAGACAAAAATGGGTTGTTGGACCACTCAAGTAGGGATGAAAATATTAAGGGAAATTCTACATTCCAGAATGAGGCATAACCGTCCATTGTGAACAGGATTTTGATGTGCCTGTGGAATGTGCTGGTTTGGAGAGGTAGGATTTTGCACAAGGGAAAGAGGAAAAGTAAAAATAGAAGGTACAACCTAAATAAGTGAAAGTGGAACCACGTCATACCTACAACCAGTGTGAGGTCTCTCATGTCAGCGTGGCTGGCGGTGGCGAGGAGCCTCTGAAGTTTGCACATAATTTCCCCCACAAAACAATCAAGCCATCGCTCTGGGAAACCATTGGCGTGTTTCTAGAACAAGCACGAAATAAAGCTTTCCAGTACAAAATTGATGACTTCCGTCCCTAAAGGCGAAGAAGGGACCAGAAGAACAGAGGCATTATTCAAATGCATTTGCCTCTCTCAGAAGGAGAGAAGTCTCCTTCCTTCTCTTAGCTGAACCCCGGCTGCAATTGACAGGCAATGGGTCCAGTGCTCGGTCCATCCTGAGAATTCTGATCCTGCGTTCCCAGACTCCCTTGCAGCTAGGGGTAGCCATGCAAGCCCCTTCTGACCATGAAATTGAAGCAGAAAGCAGCTGGGGGGTTTCCAAGGAAGCTTTTCTTTTTCTTTTTAAAGAAATCAGATGCAACCGGTGGGCCTTTCTTCCATGTCCCCCTGCTTGGAACACTGACATAACGCCAGAGTCAGTGTGGTAGTCACCTTGTCCCAACTCCAGGCTTCTTGTTGGGTGAGGAAAACAGCCACATTGGACGCAGCAGACCGCTCCCTCCTCCTTGAAACCCTCTCCTCTTGCTCTCCTCCCACTGGAGTGTCAAGTCCATGAGAAACAGGTTGTTCGTTGTCTTGTTCACTGCTCTACTGTCACTGGTGTGGGGGATCAACACTTTCACTGGATGAATGAAGAGACTTCTAGTTGTCCCCTAATATCTACTCTCTTTTTCTTCCACAGAAGTAGAAATTTGGGGGCACCTGAGTGGCTTGGTCAATGGAGCGTCCAACTCTTGATTTTGGCTCAGGTCTTGATCTCAGGATCGTGAGATCAAGCCCCATGTTGGGCTCCGCGATGGGCATGGAGCCTGCTTAAGAGTCTCTCCCTCTGCCTCTGCCCCTCCCTAGCTCCCCCCACCATCTGCTACTGCTCACATGCACACTCCCACATGCCCTCTCTAAAAAATAATATATATATATATATATACACACACACACACACATATATACATATATTTGGAAATTTTGCTGAATACATAGCTGCTCAGATAAAAACTACATTTCCCAGCTTACTATGCAGATGGGTGTAGCCATATGACTGGATACTAGCCAATGAAATCAGAGCAGAGACAAGGTGTGCAATTCCCTATCCGTGCCCTCTAAAGGAAAAGTACATACCCCTCCTTTGTTTTTCCGCCCTTCCCACAGGCTGGAATGTGGCTGCAATGGCAGGAGCTGGAGCAACCCTCTTAAACCAGACAGTGGAACCAACTGCAGGTTGAGGAAGGCAGGTAATACAATGAAAAACTGCAACCAATCAGCACTGGTCACATCGTGCTCAGACTGTCATATCCGAGAGAAGTAAACATCTGTCTTATTTAAATCTCATTTTTCAGGCTTTTCTTATAGCAGACTTATATTCTCAGGAATGCATCTTTATTTATTAAAACATCTGTGGTTGGATTTCTTCCAACAGCCACAGCCTGATCTGTATGTATATGAGGGAGATGTCCTCCACAGTGTATCTGGTCCTATCCATCACTTAACATTGGTGCTGCAGAGGAGGACATTCCTTGGTTAAGTTCATTATTTGTGAGCCACAACATGGACTGGAAGGGGCCATTGAGATCAGGACCGACTCTCTGTTGCCAGGTAGGCTGCTAGGAAGGGCAGAGTACGTGGATGGAGACACTTGCTTGGGAATGCCAGTGCTCAGAACTTACTCACAGTGAGCAGCTGGCAGGCAACGACTTGCTTCCAGATCTTCATTCAGTGCAGAGAGAAACTGAGAATATTACAAATGCAATCAAGCCAAGGCCACTGAGTGGACGTCTTTTTAGCCAGCTGTCAAAAGTGATGGGTTGAACAAAAGTCTGCTTTTCCAACCTGCGCCACTCACGCCGTTGAATGAGGGTGCACATCAAGGTTTTTTGTTTTTTGTTTTTAAATGAGGGCCAAGATTCACAGTCTTCCTCTGTGACACAATAACACCAGTGAAAACCATTCCTTTGATTTTAAGAAACATGACTCGTCTATACCGTCAGCACCTGGAATAATCAGACTCTATCAAATGTTCACATTTGATAAAAAGATACCAGGGTTTTTGCAAGACTGACTGTGGGGCAAATTTCTTGATTCCAGCAGCCTGACTGCCCCAGCCCTTGACGATTTTCTCCACTGCTCAAGGGGAGAAATCAATGACACAGCAATGAGCATATTAAAAGCCACATCCAAGAGCTGCTGCCGAACAAGAAGGAATGTCTTCCGGCGTGAAATGCAACCAAAGCGGGGTCTGGGCGGTTGGTCCTGACAGCATTCCAGCCCAGGAGTGTGCCGAGCGTGGCATCGTCCCTTCTGATGGCACCGGAAAGAGGCCTCTGTGTGAAATCGCTTCTTCATCAGCTCGGGGGCTGTGTCCAATCCTCAAAGCCCAGGACCACCTGACCACCATCAGGCAACTGTCCCCATCCCCACCAACCTGTGGCTGAGCGATGGGTTGTCTGCTCTGGTGAAATCAAGAGACGCAGCTGCCTGGATGGGAGCCGTGAGCTGCTGAACGAGCTAGCCTGTCATCGGGCCAGATGGGGAGGCCTGGCTCATCACCCACTTGGCAAGTCATGATGGAGAGCCTACTGTGTGCCAGGAACATGGGGGCCTGGGAAATCAAAATAAAAAATAAAAAAGACGGGCGATTACAAACATAGTGATCTCTTCCAGTAAAATGAAGGCACTTTTTAATTGCGGTAAAATATGCATAATGAAATTGACCATTTTTAAGTGTACATTTCAGCGGCATCAAACACGTCCCCATCCTTACACGACCAGCACCGCTGTCCACCTCGAGGGCATGCCGACCCTCCCCAGCTGACTCCTGTGCCCATTTAACACTAACGCTCTGTCCCCAGCCCCCGGTTAACGGTTGTTCCACTTTCTGTCTCTATGGATTTGACTCTCCCAGGGGCCTCGCCCAAGTGGAATCCTCCAGAATTTGTCATTTGGTTCATTGTCTGGCTTCTCTCACTTGGCATTATGCCTTCAAGTTTCATCCATGTGGTAACACGGATCACAACGTTATTCCTTTCTTTTAAGGTTGAATGAGCTTCCATTGTACGTGTTTGTTTTACACCTTTGATATGTTTATATCTGTTTCATATTTGGTTTAGCCATTCATCCGCTGATGGACATTTGTTCCTTCCACCTTTTTTTTTTTTAAGATTTTGTTTTATTTATTTGACACAGAGAGAGATCAGATCACAAGTAGGCAGAGAAGCAGGCAGAGAGAGAGAGGAGGAAGCAGGCTCCCGGCTGAGCAGGGAGCCTGATGTAGGCCTCGATCCCAGGACCCTGAGATCATGACCTGAGCCGAAGGCAGCGGCTTTAACCCACTGAGCCACCCAGGCGCCCTCCTTCCACCTTTTGGCTCTTGTAAATAATGCTGCTGTGAATTTTGGGGTGAGTTTGAGTCTCTGCTTTCAGAGTTCTTTCAAACTCCTTTGAGTTTATACCCAGGAGTAGAATTGCTAGATCCCATGGTAAATTCTACATTTACTTTTTTTTTTTAGGATGCATTCATTCACTGTGGAGAGCGTATGCGAGTAGTGGGGAGGGGCAGAGGGGGAGAATCCTTGAGCAGACTCCCCACTGAGCACAAAGCCCCACTCGGGGCTCCATCCCACAACCTGTGAGATCCCGACCTGAGCCCAAACCCAGATTCAGACGCTTCGCCAACTGCACCACACAGACACCCCTCGATATGTCTCTTCTAGAGAAACTGCCAAGCTGTTTTCCACAGCAACTATACCATCCTACATCCTACCATTAATTTTAAACATATTTTAGATTTTTTTCTAATTATGACAAATCTTTTCTTCATTACCTAAGATTGGTGGTTCACCTGTGCCACGGTGTAGCCCAAGATGTCACGGCAGGGTGCAGGACTGCTCTGTGGGTCTTCAGCTCTGCAGTTCTGGATCAGAAAACTGAGGTGCTGAGGTCCTCTCGTGCCCAGACTGACGTGTGGCACCGTGGGATAGGGTCTGTGGGTGCACCTCCAGGACGCGGTGTTGGGCGTGGTGTCAGTCGGCTGTGTCTTCCCCAAAGTGCTTTGGAAGAAGCACGGCTGGAGGGGAAGTGGCCAAGGGCTGGCTGAGGCCGGCACCATGTTCAGGAAGGGCTGAGAGAAGAGAAAATCTTTCCTTCCACAAACATCCTCTGAGCACCGGCCTCACTGGGAGCCAGCCTATGGAGACAAGCAGACCCAGCCCTCGCGTGGACAGAACCCATTGAGTCTCTGCTTCCACCAGGTCTAATGAGCCCGCTGAAGGTCTCCCTAAAACACCCGCTCCTACACAATAATAGCCACTGTTGAGGGGGTTCACCACATGCTGGCTAACTAAGCCCATTGCACGGATTAACACTTCAACAAGCCCCATTTTACAGGTGAGAAGATAACTACAGCTCAGAGAGGCTGAGTAGCTTCCCAAGATCACACAGCTGGGAGTGAGCAGCTGGGAGGGGCCCAAACTGCCCCAAACTGCCTCTCTGAATGCCAGAGCCTTTTCTGAAGACACTGAAAACACCACCAGCAAGTGGGTTGACATTACACACTGCAGAATCTAGAATTTTCTAAAGCCCCTCTTAGAGGGGAAGCCTCCCCCAGAGACCTCTCCACCCCTCCCCGAGGTGTCCCTGGGTCCTTCCTTCTTCCTTCTGCCCAGACTCCCTAGCACCCGCCCCTGCCCCGAGTCTCCGGCTGTGACAAATGGCTCCTTCCTCCTGTAAAGCAGTGACGGACACACCCCACCCACCATGGCGGCCTCCACGGAAAGCCAGGCTCTCCTGAGAGCAGCCCCACCTCCTTGAGAGCAGGCAAGACTGCTGAGAGCAAACATTTTTCCCCTTTGTCACATAGAGTAATAGACTCTTGAAAAATCACATACTTGGAGGATCACAGCCGAATCTTATAATCTGAGACTCTCCATCAAAGAACCTTACAACCATGGACTAATAGAATCTCGGAGCCAGTGACTCGAGAATCCCAGAACACTACAGTCTCTCCGTCTCAGGCCGGGCAGGGGCTGACCCGGGGCAGGCCGGGAGAGGGAGAGGGTCAGGGAGGCGAGGGAGTCTTGGGGTGCAGAAGCAAGGGTGGGGGTGGAGGAGGAAGGCCCAGCCTGTTGTCATGCCAGAGGAAGGAGTTGGCGGGTGAGGCCTGGCTCTGTTACTGATGGTTTTTAATTATGTAAATCAGCCCAGGGCCTGCGCCTGGCACGGGCTCGGCATCCATCAGCTGGCAGCGGAATTAATCAATAAATAACCAGCTGGATGGGGCCTGGGCATAAGCACCCAGCCACACCCCCACCACCACCCCAGAGGGTCCTCCCCAGCTGGCAGGAGTAAAGGGATTACAGGCAGCTCAGGCCATCGGTGTGGTTGCACACACACGTGCCTGCACACGCACGTGTGCACACACATGCCCACACCACGCGTGTACCCGCAGCTTTGGACCCATCACGTAGACGCATGGGGGACACACCTGCCCGCGCAGACCCTGGGCTGTAGCCGCCCCTGTGTGCCCAACACACACACCTCCCCACGCAGAGCCCAGCACACGTCTGGGAGCACGGATGGCCGTGGGAGGCAAGTTCCTCCTTCCGACCTCACGCTCGTCTCAGGTGGGACAGAGCTTGGCAGCTCCCGGCCACACCCCTTCACCGCCACTACCAGCCCCTGCGGCTAGCCCGGCTGGGCTGAGGCCCTCATTTTAACAGATGACGAGGCTGAGTCGCAGAGAAGGGACTTGTCCCGGATTCTACCCTGGGGTCCTTCCTCCTCCCCCGACCGCCCTTGCCCCCACCCAAAGTTTCAAAGGGGCTCTGGACTCAAGAAAACTGGGGCAGAAAAGTGGGGGGGGAGTGCTAGGGCCCCCCAAGCTATCCCAGGCAATGCTACCTCCCCTGAGAGCAGGTGCCTTGGTGACCTGGCCAAGGGCAGAGCAGCCCTTCCCCCAGGAAGGGCCAGGCCGGTGGGGAGGGGCCTTTCTGCTCCCCCAGGGGGCAGTGATGGACGGCCTTCTCCCACCCAGCATGCTCACTCCAGCTCCCCGGCACAGCCCCCGAGAATCCGCCTCCACATCTGGACCTTGGATCTTGCTTAATCACTTTCCAGCATCAGCGCTGGTATTTTCGACCATCCCTCGTGCAGGAGGGGACTTGTAGGAAGAATCACAAAATTAATGGACACATTTCCTCTTCCCCTCGCCCCCTTCTCTGTGCCACTGGCTTTTTGCTGGCCTCTACTTCTCTCTGGTTGGGATCACTAAACACTGAACAGGGAAATGACCCAGGATGTGAATGAGTTTCACCCAGCGCGCCGTAGGCCTCTGTCTCTGGGCCTGGCTGACAGTGCACCTGGGGCCAGCTCACAACACCGCTTCCCAAAACCTCAGCCCAGGGGTTTCCCAGCTGCCAGCTCCCCAGGAAGCAGGAAGAGGAAGTGGGAAGCTGCCCTGCATGGTGTAAGCAGTCTCAGCAGACCCTGGGGGGAGGCTGGGAAAGAACCTTGAGAACCAGGGTCCCCAAGGCAGGCAGCCCTTTGGAGCGACCACTCCTTGGAGTAGCTGATCAGGACTGTGGACTTCAACGAAGGTCCAGGATGCACAGTACTGGGAATTCAAAACCATATGAATAGCGGTTGGCAGCTCAGCACCTGGACCCAACCTCCCCAAGTCTAAACCCAGGCTCAGCCACTTAATAACTGTGTGACCCTGGGCAAGTTGCTTCACTTCTCTGTGTCTCAGTTTCCTTTGGGGTAAAGTTCAGTGAGTAATAGTACCTCCATGATGGGTGAGTGTGTTCATACTCTTTAGAAGAGTCACTGATGAGCACAGTTAGATGCTCTAAAAATTAGCAATTGTTAACCGTAATTAAAGGTGCCCGTACGGAGACCTTAGTGTGCATCAGAATGCCCAGGAGGGCTTTTTAAAACCCAGATTGCTGCCCCTACTCCCCACTCCCCAGAGTTTCTTCCTTAGCAGGTCTGGGAGGAGTCTGATGTTTGCGTTTCTAACACATCACCAGCCGATACCTGTACGGGACGGCTGGTCTGCAGGCCACCCTTTGAGAACGCACTAAAGCCTACGGTGGTGTGTACCATGCAGCTCAGCTCCCCCACCTGCTCTCAACTTGGAAACTGAGACCCAGAGAGGTGATGGTGGCCCTCGCCAGGCCTCCGCAGAGGAGGAAGAAGGGGAAGGTCCTGGATGTGGACGTGGTTAGTCACTAGCACTCCACCTCCTCCCTGACCTTTCCCACTGACTCCAGGAGCAAAGAGGCAGAATTTGCCTTCCCTGCCAGATGTAATCTTTTAATCTCTCTGGTTTTAATCTTGCAGCACAGCATAAACCCAAATCCGCCCGGGAGAAGGAAGGGGGCAAGAGACACAAATCTCATGTCCTGGGGAGGTGAGTAATCCAGGCTTTTAACCCTGTATTTTATCACAGATCTTTCATCCCAGCTCTGCCTGCCTCACCCCTGCTCCTGAGAGGCTCTTCTAGTAGGAGATGAGGCTGCAGAGAGAGCAAACAGATGGCGTGAGGCCAGGTGGAGTCATGTGTTGAAATGACTCCACCTGGAGAGGCAAAGCTTTCTTAAATGGAACACAAAACAACCTAAAAGAAAAATGATACATTGTGCTTCATTACAATTAAGAGTTATATTCATCAAAAGACACCATTAAGAGAAAGAAAAGCCGATTCACAGATGTGGAAAAGATATTTCAGTACATATATCTGATGAAGGATTAGTATCCAACATATATAAAGAACTGCAAATTAATAAGAAAAAACCCCACTTTTTTAAAATAGGAAAAGATACAAACTGGCATTTCATGAAAGAAAATATCAAAATAACCAATATGCACATGAAAAGACACTCAACATTATCAACCATCAGAGATATGCAAATTAAAACCACAACAAGCTATCATTCATACCCACAAGAATGGCCACAATTAAGAAGACTAAAAATAAAAAAAATTTTAAAAAGAAGACTGAAAATATCAAATATAGGAAGGATAGATAGCCAGTGGGAGTGGCAATGATTCAACCTGTTTGATAGTTTCTTACAAAGTTAAACATATATCTATTTTCTGGCCCAGCCATTCCACAACTAGGCATTTGCCCCAAAGAAGTGAAAGCATATGTCTACACAAAGATGTGAACATGAATGCTCACTGCAGCTTTACTCATTACAGCTCCAAACAAGAAACAACCCAAATGGGGCACCTGGGTGGCTCAGTGGGTTAAAGCCTCTGCCTTCGGCTCAGGTCATGATCTCAGGGTCCTGGGATTGAGGCCCGCATCAGGCTCTCTGCTCAGCAGGGAGCCTGCTTTCTCCTCCTCTGTCTCTGCCTGCCTCTCTGCCTGCTTGTGATCTCTCTCTCCCTGTCATATAAATAAATAAAATCTTTAAAAAAAAAAAGAAAGAAAGAAAAGAAACAACCAAAATGTCCACCAACAGATAAATGAATAGGCGGGGAGCCTGGATGGCTCAGTTGGTTAAGCATCTGCCTTCCACTCGGGTCATGATCCCAGGGTCCTAGGATTGAGCCCCACATTGGGCTCCCTGCCTGGTGGGAGTCTGCTTCTCCTTCTGCCTCTCCTCCTGGCTTGTGCTCCATCTCTCATTCTCTCTCTCTCTCTAAAATAAATAAGTAGAAATCTTTTTAAAAAAATGAAGAAACAAATGGTGGCATAGCCCACAGTGGAATATTACTCAGCAATAATAAAAGAATCAACTACAGATATACGTGCCACAACCCGATGACTCTCACAGGCATTAGGCTAAGTCCGAGAAGCCAAAAGAAAAAGAACACACTGGGACGCTTGGGTGGCTCAGTTGGTTAAGCAGCTGCCTTCAGCTCAGGCCATGATCCCAGCATTCTGGGATCGAGTCCCACATCGGGCTCCTTGCTCGGCAGGGAGCCTGCTTCTCCCTCTGCCTCTGCCTGCCACTCTGCCTGCTTGTGCTCTCTCTCTGACAAATAAATAAATAAAATCTTAAAAAAAAAAAAAAGAATACACTGCATGACTCTGTTTATATGAAGTATAGGAACCAAAACAAATCTCTAGTGATAGAGGTCAGGATCATGGTGGCCCTTTGGGAGAGGAGAGGTTAGTGACTAGGAAGGGACATAAAGAGCCTTCCGGGGTGCTGGGAATGTTTAACTAACAGGTCAAATTCATTGAACTATACACTTAAAATCTACACTTTCCTTTCCTGTGTGAAAATTATACCTCAACTTTTTTTTAAGTTAAAGTAAAAAAGAAATGAAAAGACTTTTTCAGACCATCCCCCCCTCCCCTCTGGGACTCAAAGGACCCGGGGCCTGGCTGAGCTCTGCCACAGTGGGACTTTGAGCCCATCTTTCACCCACTCTCAGCCTCAGTTTCCCTATCTGTAAAAAGGACAGAATCTCCACCAACCCCACCAGTCTGTGGGGAGGACCCGTGGGATAAGGAGATGATGATGCCCTGGACAGTGAAATGTTCCCTTGGATCATCACAACCCTTGAGACCCCCTCCCAGGGCCTGGCAGAATGAGGGGGATGTGTGCATGAACTTGGTCACTGGACCTGGGCCCCCTGGGGCTGGGCCTACAGGAGTGTCAAGAGGTCTTCCTGGACAGGCTACCATCTTCTGGCCACCCACATCCTCAAGACTCCAAGCTGCCCCATCCTGAGCACCCAAACTTCAACCCAGTGCCAAGCTAGGCCATCACCGCTGTCATCACGGTTCCTTCCAGAACATATCTGCAAGGCATAGAGCCCCCTACTTGGTAGCCTTTTCCTCTCTCCCCAAAACCCTCCTGTGGTTGTCCAGCAGGACCCCTCCCCCAAGGTTGGAACTACTAAAGGACACTAAGGAGGAGATAAAACCCCAAGCTAGCAAACCCCTCCAGGGCCTGGGTGCTGGCACTCGCTGCTAGGGCTCCTTCCCCAGCCCTCTCCAGCTGTTTGGTCCAAAACAGTCACAGCACCCGGAAAAAGCAACAGCCTCACTTTCGGGTGCATAGGATACTACAGTTCTCTGTGGCAGAGACTGCGGATTAGCCTTATCATGTCTCATCTCTCATTTTCCTTAGTAACACACTCCTATGGCAATGTGCCCAGCCGAAAGATTCCATTTCCCAGCCTCCCTTGCCGCGAGGCAAGGCAAATGAGGGCAAGCATAAACTGTTAGGTTGGGACAGAGGGAAACATTCGGCTGCTCTATACCCAGCACCCCAGAAAGTAGATGTGATGATGGAGATCCAGCAGCCACATTGGAACATGAGGTGACTTTGAGGATGGAAGCCACATGCTAAAGTTGGTGGGACTAAGAGAAACAAGGAACCTGGGTCCCTGATGATGCTGTTGAGCCCCCCATTAGCCCCGGACTCTCCTGCCACCTGACATCCTTTGTGTGATGCCACCATTACTTCCAGTCTCTACTATCCACAATGGGAAGCATTCCTGACCTGATACACAAAAGTCTTGTGAGGTTGCAATTATTGTACAACCCTCACCTCTTACACCCCAGACACCCTGTCTCCCTCACAGATACCCATGATGCCCCAATGACCAGTGTTCAAATCCCAGCTCCCAGACTCTGTGGATCAGCCTTGGCCATGACCCAGAGCAGACCCTGCAGCCCGGCGTCCGGGACACTCAGGGCGGATCACCGTAGCTAGAGCTCTTCACGCAAGTGCTGTCGAGGCCATGAAGCGCCGACCTGGACAGCATGCCTGTTGTAGAGACAAAGGAGAAGCCGGAATATTTACAAATCACAAAGAGCAAACAGCGGAACACTAGCCACGTGGGGTAAAACTCTCCTTTGAGCTTGTCCTCCTCCATCTTGGCCACGTGAAGCAGAATAGGTGGCAAGAAGTTTCCCAGTGAAACTAAGGTTTGTGGTTCTCCTGCAAGAAGGGGTGCCGTTGGGGACCTGGGGGACTCAGTCTGCTCTGCTGAGCATCTGCCTTCCACTTGGGTCTTGATCCCAGGGTCCTGGGATCGAGCCCCACATGGATCAGGCTCCCTGCTCAGTGGGGAGCTTGCTCCTCCCTCTCCCTCCGAGGCTCCCCCTGCTTGTGCTCTCTCTCTCTCTTTGCCAGGTAAATAGATAAAATCTTTTTTCAAAAAAATCTCAGGGGCCCCTGGGTGGCTCAATGGGTTAAGCCTCTGCCTTCGACTCAGGTCATGATCTCAGGGTCCTGGGATCGAGTCCCACATCGAACTCTCTGCTCAGCAGGGAGCCTGCTTCCTCCTCTCTCTCTGCCTGCCTCTCTGCCTACTTGTGATCTGATCTCTCTCTGTGTCAAATAAATAAATAAAATCTTTTTTTAAAAATCTTAAAAAAAAAAAAAGAAGGGACGATGTTCAGCCACGCTGGGCCCACCCTCCACGACTGTCCCACAATGCATGGCACAGCAGCTGGGGATACAGCAAGGGCACCAGACAGCCAGGGTTCAAATCCCTGCTCCATGAACTGTGGTCCTCCTTATGCCTTAGTTTCTTCATCTGTAAAATGGGCACCGTCGGGTGAGGATTCCAGAGGCCAACCTGGGAGGGACTTGCGTGCTGCCTGCTACACACCCAGGAGGGGCTGTTGACCATCAGCCATGGTTCGTCATGTTCATGCCTAGAACTCTCTTTCTTTAGGTCTGTGTGTTAGAGGACACTGAATTTAGTCACCAGTTCTGGAACATTTCATCCCCTGACTTCACACTCACGGCTCTTATTAGAATCAACCCTACCAAGAGCCTCCTGGCACAGGTGGTGCAACCCAATGCTTTTCCTCTTGCTTCAGTTTATGTAAGGAAAAATAAGTGTGATTACAGGTGATTCATGTGTCAAACACAAGGTCAGAAATCTCAATTTGTCTGTGCCTCTCAAGCAGCTCCAGGAAGCTCCCTACCCCCCAAACTATCTCCCCTCTGACTCTGACGGCAATTCCACCATTAGAGCCAGAGCACCACTAGGAAGAGAAGCAATTTAGGAGCCCAGCATCTTGGAGTAAATGCACGTATCCAGGTCAGCAACGGGGAGTGAATCTTAGCAAGGAAAAGGAGGGAAATGCCACAGGCAAATTTTTTGGATCTTCTCAGGGCAGTTGCGAAACCTGCAGCCGCTAAAAGCTGTGAGCTCAGTCTCACCCACCTACACACACACACACACACACACACACACACACACACACACACAGGCACCACATGCCAATAATCGCTTTACCCCAGCAGTCCGGGCTTAGGCGACTATGTAGGCTAGCCCCGCCCCCCCCCCAGCTGCACCAGCCACCTCGGTCCTCGGTCCCAGCGGGGGGTTCCCAGAGGCTCTGCGAGGAAACTCTTCAGGGCTGGAGGCTGAATCCAACAGAGCCAGGAGCCAGCAGGGGTAACACACAACCTCCCCCCCCCCTCTCTCTCTCTCACACACACACACACACACACACACACTCCTGCCCAGACACACAGTCAGAGGCCACGTGCTAGACAGGGACACACACTGAACTGTCCTCCCAAAGGTACGACAAATCTGGAGAAGCCACACAGAACCGTCCTGTCCGGGAGGAAGCTACAGCCCTACGCTTCCAGAAACAAGGGAGCTGCACAGAGCGCTCGCTCACACCAGCTCCTTCCCGCCACCGGGGTCTCTCTGCCCCCACCCCGAGCCCCCATTCCTGCCCCTAGCCGAGCATTCCCCCCGCCCCCAGTGGCTCCACAGGAGCCCCACGTCTTCTCCCCAGGAGCCAAGCCCAATCGGGGTCTTCTTTCCCCCTCATCCCCTTTTCTAGCCCTGCGGGCCCCCCAGGAAATGGCTCACCCTCCTGAACTTCCCCCACTGATGTCCCTCCTAGCCCTGGGCCTATAAGAACCCAGGAACAGGGACCATGTCTGCCATGGTCCCCCCCTAGCCCTTACCACAGGGCCGCAGCCTTCCTTCCCCTCCCCTTGCCTAGGGCTCACCCCTCATCTCCCCTCCTTGGGAGCTGCTGGCAGCTCTTCTCATTTTCCAGCGAGCTCATGAAAACAGAGATTAGAGCAATTAGAGAAAAGTCAGCAGAGGGCAAGGCAGGAGCCACCACGGTGCCTAATGACCAGCTCCAGCAAGGCATGGTAAAGCACAGACTCACTCACACAGATGACAAATGTGCACGGATTCCACAGCAGGGAGGGCACGAGGGGAGAGCCACGTTCCATTTTCCCTTCTCTGGTTTTTGTTTCAACCTGCTCTCTGCTGTTTGAGCAGCTTTCTCAGCAACGCACCCAAGAGAGGCAGACGGGTCGGAAATGATTTCAATCCCATTCTATAGAAGGGGAAACTGTGGCCCAGGGGACGCGGGAAGAACCGTTTCAGAAGGCCCAGTCCACAGGGCTGGTGTTCCTGGCTGAAGGTGGGGATCAGGGTGGCCCCCGTCCCCAGGTGAGGTCCCCGTGGTCTTTCCAACCTGTTTTCTGCTCTTCTCCTCTCCCCGAAAATAATGAGCAAAGGGTTGATGTACACAGGTATGCTGTGTGGTGCTCATGGTGGGCTCAGATCTGCACGTGGGGTGACCGTGCCCTTCAGCAAATGGCAGGTTTATTTCACTGATGGCTGCTGTCCAAAACTGGTCATGTTTTGCTGAGCCTGGCAAACACACTGTGTACGGAGGGGAAGTTTTCTCAGAATCCGGGGGCAAGGGGTCCATTTTCATGCCCCTCCTCCAATGAGGCTCTTCCCAAGGCTGGGCTGGTGTGCCACAGCAGCTCCCCAAGCATCCTAACCTTCCTGCCTGGCCCACCTTGTCCTGAGCCTGGCTCCCGCAAGAAGCCAGCGGTGATGCAGGAGTGCCCCCTGGTGGTGATAGAGTGTCCTACCCACGGGGACTCCAACCGGGGGTGTAGCTAGCTAGCCCCCCTCCACACATTCACCTCCCGGACTGCTTGTTTGGGCCAAGGGATGAGTGCGTCTGTGGAAGAAACACCAAGCCCTGAGGCCTGAAGATGTTGAGAATGACTTCGTTCCTGTTCTAGCAGCAGGGAGCGCGGAGGCTCCTGGGTGGACACCCCACATAGTCAAACAAGAGGGTAGGGAGGATGCCCAGTATTGTGCGGGGCCCATCAGAGGAGCTCAGGAAATGTGGGATGGATGAAGAAAAGGATGAGTGAATGAATGAATAAATGAATTCATGATTTCCTAAAAGGTGGTGTGAATATCACTAGAATACCTAAGGTACTTTTTAGAGAATACTAACTTGTTTAAAAAATGATATACTTATTTTTTAAAGATTTATTTATTTATTTTACAGAGAGAGTATGAGTGGGAGAGACAGAGGGAGAGGGAGAGAGAATCTCAAGCCAACTCTGTGCTGAGTGCAGCCAGACCTGAGGCTTGATCTCACAACCCTGACATCTGACCTGAGCCAAAACCAAGAGTCAGATTCTTAACCAACTACGCCACCCAGGAGCCCCTGATATACTTATTTTTATGTGTGTTGCTTAAAATCCATCTGGCCCATCTAATCGATTATACAAAGTAAATAAATGTCTAGGGGCACTTGGGTGGCACAGTCGGTTAAACGTCTGACTCTCGGTTTTGGCTCAGGTCGTGATCTCAGGGTTGTGAGATCGAGCCCCACATTGGGCTCCACACTCCACACAGAGTTACTTGGGATTCCCTCTCCCTTTACCTCTGCTCCTCTCTCTCTCCTCTCAAATAAATAAATCTTTTTTAAAAATAAAATTTTAAAAATTAAATATGATAAATGTCTTTTAAAGTACAAAAGAGACAATGCAAGGAAAACAGAGGGTAAATGACACGTGGGTGTCCTCAGGACCTAGCAAAGAAGGTGTGTGATAAATGCTAGTGTACCGGGTGCCTGGGTGGCTCAGTCGGTTGAGCTACTCTCCTCGGCTCAGGTCATGATCCCGGAGTCCCGGGATCGAGTCCCTCATCGGGCTCCCAGCTCCATGGGGAGTCTGCTTCTCCCTCTAACCTTCTCCCCTCTTGTGCTCTCTCTCTTTCTCTCTCAAATAAATAAATAAAATCTTTTTAAAAATGCTAGTGTACTAAATGAATGAATGAGGAGATGGTCAGGCGCCTGTGGGTGGTCTGTGGGTGGTCTGTAGACAGCAGTAGGTCCCAAACGTGGCTGTATGTTGGAATCATCTGGGGCACTTTAAAAAACACCTCCGGCAAGGTGTGTGTCTCTGACTGTCAGGGGGCTGAGGAGGAAGCCCCTGTCCTGGACTCTCAATGTGGGCACCAAATAAGGAGCAACCTGTCTTCCTGGCCATTTGGGATCGTGAAACTGCCGTCATCAGAGGAAGCAAGCCATGCTCGGCGCCCTGAGATCCGCATGCTGGGTGAAGGGCTGAACTGAATGAACTTGACGATATGCCAGGAAAGAGAAATGAGCTTATATTTACAGAAAAACTACTTCAAAGTAACACAAGGTGCGTTTACTATGATTTTACCATATTGGTTAAATATTTCTCATTTATCTACCCTGCACATTATGTTTTATTTACCGTACGTCTTCACTATCTGTTAATATAAGTATTACATTAATTGCTGCTTAGGACATACAGCATTTTCTGACCTGAGTTTATTTACAAGTTGGTTCTTCATTTACTGGAATCTTCTCCCCCTAAAACAATTATCCCTTATTGAAAACTGTGCCTAGTTACTTATGAACATGTATTAACATAAAGTGGTTATTGTAGTTATAATCTGTTTATCTGTTTTAATTGGATCCTAATTTGGTTTGCTCCTAAAAATTTTCAGTTGCTTGCTTGAGTAGAAGTTGAAGGAACAAGTGGCTTGGTGTGGGCTTTGTAAAGTGGTGCTGTTTGCTCCTAAATCTACACGTGGTCTAGAAAGTGCAGGTTGAATTAATATCTGATATGAGTTGTTATCTTGTTAGATACTATTAATAAGAGCAAAGAACTTCCAGTTGTGAATTTTCATGGCTATACCTCTGGGAAAGAATTGACAGAAATTCTGTATTATTTGCAAAGATTGGCACATGCATTGAGCTTTGAGTCTGATTTTTTATATCAGTTTAATGGTATTCAGATAACGGCTTTTTTTTTTTTAAACTTTGAACTGATCTGTAAAACATAAAATGCGAATAGATTTGTCATAATGCAGGGTCAAAAAATAGTCCCATTGATGGCAAGTTATTTGATATTAATTCCATTTTATGAACAAATGCAATTAAGTTGCAAATCCCTTAACAGGGTGCAGTGTTGGGCCAATGTTTTAATCGGTATTAGGAAGTGTCAGATTAGCATCCCCAAGGAAGAAGAAATCTTTGGCACAATGCCAAAAACATATGTGTTGGTTTTAAATCTGTGCCTTGTTCTCCTACACGGGCTATAGGGAATATAAATCACTACATCCTCACTCAAGGGCAATTGGAGAGTATCCACCTAGATGATAAATGCACCTTCTCTCTAATTCACCAGCCCTACTGCTAGGAAATTATCCTCCAAAACACTCAGCACGTGAACATAATAACATGTACAAGAAAATTCATTGTAGCGTTTCTTTGAAGAGCGTGTAACTGGAAACAACTTGAATGTCCATCAGTAGAGGATCAGTTTAATAAAAAAAAAAGACAGCTATTCTTTGAAACACTACAGGGCTGTAAAAAAGAATGAGGACCCATCAACCACAGAAAATAACCTGATTAAAAATGGGGCAAAGAACTTGAGAAGACATTTCTCCAAAGAGGATGTACAAATGGCCAATAAGCAGGTGAGAAGATGCTCAGCATCACGAACCATTAGAGAAATGCAGATCAAAACCACAAGGCGCTACCACCTCACACCCACTTGGAGGACTACTATTCTTTTAAAAGAAAGAAAGAAAAATAACAAGTGTGGGGAGGGTGTGGAGAAAATGAAACACTTGTGAACGGCTGGTGGGAATGTGAAATGGTGCAGCTGCTGTGGGAACGGATGGCCGTTCCTCCGAAAGATTAAACATAGAATTACCATATGATCCAGCAATTCCACCCTGACTATATTCCCAAAAGAACGGAAAGCAGGGATGCAAACAGATATTTGTACACCTGCTGGGTTCTCAGCAGCGTTATTCATAAGAGCCAAAAGACAGAAACGACCCGAGTGTCCGTGGCTAGATGAATGGATGAACACCATGATGTACACAGAGAACAGAGTAGCCTGAAGCTGTAAAAAGGAAGAGAGTGCTGATGCATCCTGCAGCATGGAGGAAACGTGAGGGCATTACACTTAAACATTAGGAGAAAGTTTTGCTGGGGTACCTGGGTGACTCAGTGGTTAAGCGTCCGACTCTTGGTTTCAGCTCAGGTCATGATCTCATGGATCGCGGGAAGCCTCCCCATCGGGCTCCACCCTCAGCGGGGAGTCTGCCTTAGATTCTCTGCCTCTGCCCCTCCCGCCACCCCGCTAGTGCTCTCTCTCCCTCTCTCTCTCTCTAATAAATAAATAAATCTCTTTTTTTTAATGTTTTGGTGATGGTTGCAGAACACGGTGTAAATATGATTAATGTGGCTAAGTTGTTCCTTTAAAGTGGTTAATATGCCATATTTTGTTATATATGCTTGAACACAATCCTTTAAATTAATAATGTACTTTTATAAAGGGGTATGGGGGAGCGCCTGGGTGGCTCAGTGTTAAAGCCTCTGCCTTCGGCTCAGGTCATGATCTCAGGGTCCTGGGATCAAGCCCTGCATCGGGGCCTGCTCAGCAGGGAGCCTGCTTCCTCCTCTCTCTCTGCCTGCCTCTCTGCCTATTTGTGATCTCTCTCTCTCTGTGTCAAATAAATAAATAAAATCTTTTTAAAAATGGGGGGGTGTGGGGAGTCTAACCCCCCTCTAGGGGTCGGCCTTGGTTATTGGCTTCTAATGAAGTGATGCTCATTCCCTCTTAGGCCAGGTCATAAGAGGCAGTAAGAGGCATAAGAGGCAATCCAGCTTCTACCTAGCTCCCCGGGCTGGGGGTCCTGAGTCAACACGTAAGAAGTCCAGCTACCCAGAAAAGTCATGCCAGAGAGACCTCTTAGAGATAGAGAACAATGCCAGCAATTTGAGTCTTCCTCACCCAGGTATCAGACCTGTGAGAAAGCCCCCGAATGACCTGAACCCCAGCCCAGCGCCGCCCCAGCTAATAGCCAGTTGAGCAGAGACAAACTGTCTCATGAATCCTGCCCAAACTGCAGATTCGTGAGCAAAATAAGTGGTGTCTGTGTTTTCAGCCACTAAGTTTTGGGGTGGTCTGTTATGCAGCAATGAGTAAATGGAACAGTAAACATATTACTTATGTATTCAAGTTGATTTCAATTTAATTGTAAAATAATCAGATACAAATAAAACAGATCTAGACTACATAAATCTCTTGCAAACCGACTGGTAAATTGGGTGTTTTCTCTCTCATGGTCTGTATCCAGCCTCTACGAAGTCATTAAAGGTGCAAAGATACTTTCACCTGAATGCTGAACAAAGCTGGGGGGCCCGTAGGCTGGAGAGACATAGCGGGCTGGGAACATACCCAGGCTAGGATCTTTACCCCAGAAGGCAAGGATGTGGGTGGGAAAGACAAGGTTCACTGGAGGTGCATAGCATGAAGGGACAGGTTTCCAAGCCAGCAGGGCCAAATGAAAGATAAACCTAGCCACCAGGTACTTGAAATAAAATCCAGAAGATGGGCTTGTGATGTGAGTGATGTATGTATCACACAAGATGGGGTTTCAAGAAGCTTGAGGTGGAAGTTACATGTCCAAAGCAAGAGAATTTCAGACCCGGACCATTGAGGGCCAAAAGGTTTATTAGTTGAACTTGGAAGAAGTTGAAAACAAAGGGATAATGGGTGTCCCCAGTGGTCATCCACTGTTTCCTCCCAGTGTGTGTCCCTCATCACACCATCACGTTCTGGAATCCCTGCTTGTGCATTTACCTGTTTATTGTACCTCCCTGTATCAGTTGGGATCCAGTAAGCACTGTAAAAGGCATCGCAAACCCAGGAGCTCAACCCAACCCAAGTTTGTTTCTGGCTCTTCTGACAATTCAGTGCAGCCATTTGGTGGACAGACTTCCATGGGGAGATCTGGGGACCTGGGTTCCTCCCATCTCCATGCTCTGCCCTCCCCTAACCCACAGTCCCTACCAGCCAACCAGTGACAAAGACAGAGAGAGATCCTCTTGTGTGTATGTGGGGGGGGGTTGTTTACAAGTAGAGCACAACCATCAGTCGGAATTCAGTCACATGGTTGCCCTCACTGCAAGGGAGGCTGAAAATGGAGTCCATCCAAGGGCCAGGAAGAAGAGAGGAAGTGCCACCTCATCCCTACACCCCCCGTATAAGATCCTTGGGTGACAGCTCTCATCCACCTAGTTCATGGTATACGGCATCATGCCTGGCATAAATTTGGAGTCTATGAGCAAATTAGTGGTGCTTGAGCCACCTCGTGGGCACCAGGCTGGGTGCCCTGTGCCCAAATGCCCTGTAGTGAGAGGAGGGTGTCATCACTCCCATTTCTCAAATTAGGAAACTGAGGCTCCGGTAGCTATTCAGCCTTCACAAGGCCATGCAGCTAGTCTGTGCCAGGATCAGATCTCAGAGCCAGGAAACCTCTGCTACTAGTTGTCTGTTCGTTCCACTCTCCCGGCTGTCTCTCCGGTACACACATTCGCTGACTGGGGTCTGGTTACGTTCAGGGCTGCTCTCCTTTCTAACAATTAATGAACCATGTTTGACAAGCTGTGGGTTCCTTGGGGTGGCAGCTACACCTTGCTCATTCCTAAGTGCCCCTTGGCTACCAGCACAGTCCTTGAACACAGTAGGTGCTCAAACCATGTTTGGGGGATTAATTTGTTCACACCGGCTCAGGCTCCATGCTTTGCTGCTTGCACAGTATGGGGGTCATTTACAACTTATGAAAGAAACGGAGGGAATATTATATGACCCCTCCTTATGCAGTCAGAGCTGTCTCCCACAGCAGGGCCGGTTCCTGCCCTGGAACTCACTCTTGAAGCACAGATGAGGGCTGTGTGACAAGGGGGCCAAGGCCACAGGGGTCACCTCTTCTGCACCAGGGTTAGAGCCCCCTCCACATACACACATGGAACGCCTTGCCCCAAGCCAGTCCCAGGAAGGACAGTAGATGGAGGCAGCAGGGAGGGTTCTGTCCGTGGTGCTGAACTCACCTCAACCCCCACTTCGTCCTCTAACCCAGCGCCAATTTACACCCCCCTGGGGAACCAGGAGAGCATACAGACTCCCTAGCCCTTTATGTGGAGATTTGGATTCCGACGATCTAAGATAGGGCCCTGGAATCCCTCTGTACCAAGCACCCGTGATCAAAATGCAGCCATTTTGATACTGGCCTAAAATTGACTGGTTCACCTAAATGGTCACTGGTCTTCGTGAAGTGCCTGCTATGTGCCCAGCACTGGAAAAGGAAATGCATCTAGCAGAGCCTCTGCTCTGGGAAAAATTTACAGCGTCATTCAGGAGATGTTGGAGGCAAGGAGGAAAAGGACTCCCTCTGTTTTATGTGGACGCTGTGCTAGGTACAGACTTCACCTTTATCCGCAAGATGAGAAGTAGGCAGCTGAAAACACTAGTACCCATAACCATAACCAGCATTTGTCCCTTTCCTTGGGGTCTCCCTAGTCCTGCCTGCAAAGCGGTGTGTGACACACGCTGCTCCTTCTGATCGCTTCACGACTCAAGACCCAGATCCATCAACTCACACATCAGGTCTTCCTGATCCCTGCTGCCTTGTAGGCCCCCCAGATTTTAGTCCTTTCTCCTTTGGCCCCATGGTCTTGTTTTGTCGTTGTTACAAGATACGCCAGGTTTTCAATATGTCGCTGCTGGGATTTGAACTCCCTCTTGAGGCTAGGTCCCGTGTGTGTGTAACCCCTTACACCGGGATACCTCCCCACACTCCCCCACCCCACCCACCCACCCAGAGGAGGTGAGCAGTAAATTCCTACTGGATGGGTGACTGGGGGAGTGGCAAGTGGGCGGAGGAATGTGTCCAACGACTGTGCACAGGGAGAATGCCACTGGGTTACAAAGCCGCTGGAACAAGTGCTCAGAACCCAGAGAATCAGGGTAGGCCTTGGGGAAGCCAGGCAATAGGCCAAATGTCATTCAGGCAGGGCCAGCTTCCGGTCAAGGTCTGCTTCTCCTTTCTCTGCTTGTTTGGGGAGAACAGGAAGTGGAACCAGACTGTGGCGTCTGATGAGAACAGATGTTATCTGGGCCTGAATGTGGGGCATGGAGGAGGGGGCAGGGAGGGAGAAAGAGAAGGGGGAGGGTCAGAGCCAACAAATGGAATAGCCACAGACCCTCTTTATTTTACTTGTTATTACAGAAGTGTTCAAACACGCCCCAAAGTACAGGGAGTGCATTATGAACCCCCACATGTCCATCACCCAGCTCCCACACCACCCCTCTTTTGCCCTTCTTATTTCATTCCGCCCCTCAAGTTCCTTTCTATTTTTTTAAAGATATTTATTTATTTATCCGACAGAGAGAGAGAGAGTGAGAGAGAGAGCACAAGCAGGGGGAGCAGCAGGCAGAGGGAGAAACAGGCTCCCTGATGAGCAGGGAGCCCGATGCGGGGCTCGATCCCAGGACCCTGGGATCATGACCTGAGCCGAAGGCAGACACTTAACCGACTGAGCCACCCAGGCGCCCTCAAGCTCCCTTTTAAAGAAAATTCTAGACATTACATCATTTCACCCATAAATATTCCAGAATATCTCTCTTACATATGAGAATATTTCTTATTTAAAAAGAACCTGGGGGTGCCTGGCTGATTCAGCCAGAAGAGCATATAATTCTTGATCTTGGGGTCAAGAGTTCAAGCCCCACCTTGGGTATAGAGACTACTTAAATAAATAAAGTTTAAAAAAAAAAGAGAACCTCAGTATCATTATCACCCTTAATAAAATTAACAATTTCTTTTTGTTTTTAAGATTTCATTTATTTGGGGCACCTGGGTGGCCCAGTGGGTTAAAGCCTCTGCCTTCAGCTCAGGTCATGATCTCAGGGTCCTGGGATCAAGCCCCGCATCGGGCTCCCTGCTCAGCCGGGAACCTGCTTCCTCCTCTCTCTCTGCCTGCCTCTCTGCCTATTTGTGATCTCTCTCTCTCTCTCTCTCTCTGTATCAAATGAATAAGTGAAATCTTTAAAAAAAAGATTTCACTTATTTCTTTGAGAGACAGAAAGAGAGAGCATAAGTAGGACAGAGGGAGAGGAACAACCAGACTCCCCACAGAGCAGGGAGCCCAATTCGGGGCTCAATCCCAGGACCCTGAGATCATGACCTGAGTTGAAGGCAGACTCATAGCTGACGGAGCCACCCAGGTGCCTCAAAATTAACAATTTCTTAATACCATCTAATACAAAGTCCACAGTCAAATTTCCTCATTTTTCTCAAAAACACCTTTTCTCACCCATTTATTCGAACCAGGGTCTAAACAAGGTCCATGCATTGCATTTGGTTGCTATGCCTCTCCAATCTCTTAGAATCTCTAACGGTCCTCTTTCCTATCTTGTGTGTGCCGTGTTACTTGCTGAAGAAACCACGTCCTTCGTCCTGTAGAATGATCTCCCTGTTGATGTGGTGGGCTGAACACTCACAGGGCCATTGAGCATGTTTCACTATCCCCCCATTTCCTGCAAACTGGTATTTAGATCCAGAAGGTTGGCCTGTGTAGGGTCAATGACTCGGGCAAGCAGACTCCCCGGGCGGTGCTTTGTCCTTCCTACTGTATCCCATCAGGAGCACGGAAGGTCAGATTTTCCTTTTGGGGTGATATTAAAAATGGTCAGTGTCCCCAGGCTGATCACCCACCTGGGTGAAGCCAGCTGGGCTTCCACCAGGGGAAGCAAGGGGGCCAGTGTACCCACGAGCAGTGAGCAAGGAGTCCGCTGTGGGGACACAGGTGAGACGGACCATGGCCCAGACCAAGATGGTGGAGTGGAGAGGATGGCCAGTCCAGCCCCCTGCTCCCCCTTTTACAGCCAAGAGAGGCCTGGGAGTGGCTGTTCATTCGGCAGGTAATACCTACACCAGGAGCTTTCTGTGCAGCATCTCCAAACAGCACAGCATGCAACATAGAAGCCACCGTGTCTATTTTACTGGTGGGGCCTATGAATGGTGACCTAATCTGCCCAAGAGCACAGAGCCAGAGGTGGAAAGGAGAGTAGAACTCTCCCGACCCTCCAAGTTGTCCCACGCTGAGGTGACCACTGCAGAACCAGGTGGCCTCAAGCCCTCGTTCTGGCACCTCTAAGCCCTGTGACCTGGACCACAGGCCTACTCCTTCTGTGCCTCAGTCTCCTAATGTATCGAATGGGAATAATACCGACCCAAAGGGCACCTCAAGACCAACACAGCGTGGTCCAACCTTGTCCCTCTCTCCCACTCTGCCGGCCATGCCTGTGGGGCCCACGTGGGTCACCTCGGTGCAGAGTGTAGGGAGCTTTATCCTCTCCTCTATAGACATGCAAAGGGTTAAATCCAGACACCCACCCCCACTTCCTCCATCCCAATTCTGATCCTTGCTGACTCTGCTCCCCCTCCCTACCATAGCTATTCTGGGACAATGGAGGCAGCAGATGGCCTGAGTCCTGTTCCCTCCACCCGACCCCCAGGATCTGGGAACAACCCGCAAATCTGCTGCTGCTGCTTCTAAAAGCAGGCCGGCCGGCAGCCTTCCGCATACGGGTTGGAGAGGACAACAGCTGTGGAGCATACCCGTCCATCCCCCACCAGGGCTGCAGGGCCAGGGCCACCCCCCTACTCCGTTCGTGTCCCACAAACCCAGCCTTAGCTTAGCCCAGAAAGAAAGGAGGCTTTGCAAGAGCCCAAGCAGCCTGACTCTGCACTTGACCTGCTGTGTGACCACAAGCACATGGCAGTCCCTCTCCGGGCCTCAGGCTCCTCTTTGGAAAACCAGGGCCGAGGCTCCAGTGCTCTGTGGTTCCGGGTGTCCCACACAGAGTTGCATGAGGGCCAAGGTCCTCCGGGGGCTGGACGGGGTGCGCTCCAAGGAGCCCCCAGCCTTGGCTGCCTGGCTTAGAGCCCCACTATCCCTCGGGATCTCTCCTCTGCCCTCCCTCCTGCCCCCAGCGCAGAGCTCCGTGGTGGCCCCAACTCCCCACATACCTGGGAAGGATGCATGGGAAGAAGAGGTGGCCAATCCCTAAGGCTCCCCAACTTCAGCACCAGCATTCCTGAACACCTTCCGTGACTGCTTTCATTCATTCGGGCGGGTTGTTGGGACCTGCGATCCTAAACACTCTCGCATTGATTCATCTCCTATCCCAGCGGTCAAATTGCCCCTTTCTCTGACACCAGAGGCTGACTCCCTCGGCTACGTCTCCACTCTGCCTCTCCCAGTTATCTGGCTCCCCCCAGCCCAGGCTCCAAGGGCAGAGAAAAGAAGTAGCTCCCGGCATACTAGTGTTGCATGGCACACACCCAATCACACACGTGTATGTGATACACACGCATGTGTGATGTGGGCACCAACACATATATCCACCACACGTGTGTCCTATGCACAGACCTGGGTAGAAAGGGAACTCACCACACAGCCACGCACAGCTTCACGCACCCTGACTCTGTGTGACTCAACTCACGCTAGGAACAGTCACTGCCCATGAAACCCTTCCTTGTCCGTGCCAGACTCTGCTGAGTCCTTCACGAACACCCTATCATTTCACCCAGATGTCGACCCATGGAGAAGGGGCTCCTTCCCTCCTCTGTAAAATGGGCAAACAGGCCAGAGAGATGGAGTGGATGTTTTGAGGTCATACACACAACCAGCAAAGGCAGAGTAGGGACATCTAGCTCAGGACCCAGACCAACACCGCCATCACCACTGGGACAGGCCAACCTAAGAGCCCGCCCCAGCCAGGAACACACTGGCTGCACGTAACAGAAAACTGGACCAAGAGAGGTTGAAACAAGTGAGGGTTTAATTTTCTTATGGAACCAGATGCCAAAAGGGACAGGTGTGCTTGATCGTCATGGCCTTTCCTTCGTGGTAACAAGGCACCCAGCCCAGATCCAGACATCATCCCCACGTTCACAACACGAAGATGGGGGTGCGGGGCTGCAAAATCTTCCCCAGAAGCCTCTCTATCGGCCTTGTTTATTTCACACCGACAGACTGAGCAAGGGAGGCGGGGAAAGTGAGCAAAAGGATCGTCACGATGGGCTGAGACCCATCACGATCCACCCTCTGGGTCTGGGCACGCCGACACCCCAAGCAAACTGGGATCTGGTCGCCAGAGGTCGGAGCAAGGAGCTGGACACTAGTCAGCAATGACAGTCCCTGCCACAGACCCCGGGCTCTGCCCTTACTCCACCTGGGTCCCCTCAGTGGTTGGAGATCCAGCCCAGGGAGCCAGGAGTGGGTGGGCCAGTGCTTGACCCCAGAAGAATGACAGAGACCAGAGCTGGGGGTGGAGGCCAGACCCCACCCAAGGGCCCCTGAGACGCTCTGGAGGTTAGGACCCCTGAACCCTAACCCAGTTCAGGGGCCCCCTGTGCTTGTTCAATTCAGTCACCCAAGGCCCATAGAAACCCAGCCCCTGGGGCCTCTCTGGCCCTCCCCTGGTGCTCCTGTTCTCTGGGCTGTCCAACCCACCTCCCAGGGGCCAAGCGACGCCTTCGCCGCTAGCCACCATCCAATCCTGGGCTGACCCACCACTCAGAGGCCCTGCCAGGGACTCCCCCGCAAAGGGCACTTGTCATGAGTCCCCAGGGCTGCCTGGGAGGCCAGGGACAACCAGATGCCTCACCCCAAACTTTGCCCCGCTGTTCAGGGTTCATCTGGCCATCAGCTGTGGGCACCAAGGAGTATCTGGGTAGAGAAGACAATGGAGGGAACGGAACCTGTGGAGAGACCAGAAATGGACAAGATGGTCACCCCGACTCCCACGCTCACTCTACGGGCTCCTAGGGGAGCGCGTGTCACAGAGACGGTTTGGAACAGGATTTCTCCCCCCAACACTCTTAAAACTAAGGGTGAGATAAGTCTTCGTTGTGGGGTGCCCTGTGAATTGTCGAATGCTTACAGCACCCCTGGCCTCTACCCGTGAGAAGCCAGTAGAATCCCCCTGAGTCGTCACAATCAAAAATGTCTCCAGACATCGCCAGGGGTCCCGGGGGGATGGCCCCTCATGGAAACCAGCCAGTTTAGAGAGACTTCAAAAGCCAGAGATGCCATGAAGAGACCCCGGCTGAGGCCAGATCATCTGGTCACATGCATCCAAGTCCCCAGTCGGCTCCAGCCCTATTAGGCAGCTACCTTTGGATTCTAGAATCTTCAGGCTCAGAGAAAATTTCATATCTGCTCGTAAACCTCCTGGCAGTCTAGCCATAGCTTGCGCCCTTCCACTGATGAGGAGCTCACCCCATGAGAAGGCGGTTCTTTTCATCTCAGAAATGTGAATTTTTTTCCTGTATTGAGCCAAACTCTGTCTCCGCGTAATGTCTAACTTGGTCAGTGCAGCCCTGGTCCCAGCCGGCCTGACCTCCCGCCCCAGGGTCGCACAGGATACACCAGGAGTGTAAGCAGCCGGGCCTGAGCAGAACAGCCCCAGGCTCCCTGTGGCCGAGGGGGCAGAACTGGAAGGTGCCCGGGCACCATTTTAGCCCCCTTTCCAACCAACTACCGACTGAAAAGGACCGTTGAAGAGTATCAAAAGAAACAGAGAGCCTACAAAAGCTCCAATAAAAATTTCCCATCCACGGGTGCCTGGATGGCTCAGTCGGTTAAGCTGCTGCCTTCGGCTCATGTCATGATCCCAGGCTCCTGGGATCGAGTCCCGCATCAGGCTCCCTGCTCTGCAGAGAGCCTGCTTCTTCCTCTCCCTCTGCCTGCCGCTCTGCCTACTTGTGCTCTCTACCTCTCTGTCAAATAAATAAATAAAATCTTTAAAAAAAAAAAAATTTCCCATCCGGGCCTGAAGTTCTTCCTTTAGAGCATCTCCTTTGCTCAGTGAAGACACTTCAGTGTTCCAGCGGCTCCTGAAGAATCCCGGAGGGCAGGGAGAGCCCTTCAGATCCACAACACCCAGCCTCCTTGTGTTACAAGTGGGAAGACTAAGGCCCAGAGAGAGCAAGGTATTTGCCTGAGGTCACACAGCAATCCTGGGCCAGAGCAGAGACTGAAATCCACTCCCTCCACTCCCAGCTCTGTGCTGTCCGTCTCCAGGGCCTCCCCTCCCTACAGGTTCGTCCATGTTTGGATGCCTAGACTCAGCCCCCCTCCTCCGATCCTATAGTTTGAGCCCCTAGACTCACCTGGAAGGGTCCTCCTCCGGGGAGAAGGGGCCTTGTAGCTTAATGACATTGAGCTTTCCCTCAAAGACGCCATAGCTGAGAGTGACCTGGGCAGAGAAAAGCAGAGAAGAAAGTGACGGTTGGCGGGGTGTCCCACTGGGGACCCCCACAAGGGGGCGGTATTGGGCCAGAAGCAGGGAAGGCCCATAAGGCATTCTGAGAGGCGCAGAGCGCCCGCCTCTGCCCCTGAAATTCCACCCTCAGCACTGAGGAGCCCACCCGACTCCGCGAGGAGCTTCAAGCTTGTAGGGCACTATCGTGCCCAGACACGATCTGCATCCCCGGCAGTCCACCTGACCTGAGAGGTTGGAAAAATCTCTTGCCTACAGACTAGGAAACTGAGTCTCAAGAGGGGAAGCCACCCTTCCAGTAAATTCCATGCCTGGACAGAGGTTTCTTGAGACTCACCGTGGGGCCTTGGCACTCCCTCTCCACCCGGAGCCTTGGGTTCCTCCACACGCAATGAGGACATGGGCTAATGCCCCTTGTCGCGAGACAGTTGACCACAGTGGTTAAAGACTGTGGACTTTGGGGCCACCCGGGCAGGGTTCAAATCCCCCTCTGCCTAATGTGAGCTGTACCACGGTTAGTTCCGCTCTCTGGGCCTCAGTTTCCCCACCTACAGAATGGGAATGTTAGGGCTCACCTCATGCAAATGTTGGAAGGAAACAGAGTAAAAGCAGATAAAGCCGCAAGCACAGCGCCTGGTGTGGTGGACATTCTGGAAATCCCAGTCGTTAGGGTACCTGGTTTGGGCTGCCCAAAATCTGCCCCCCTTTCCTGGCTTCAGCCCATCTGGTCTTACTGGGGCCAACGCTACACCCCAGGCCTGGCAAATCAACACTAAGTCTCGGCTCTTGTAGGAGAGCCAAGCAGGCCTTCTGACCCATGAGCACCGGCCCTGGGATGTGGCGGAAGGAGGAGCTCTCCTTCCCCTGCGCCGGAAACCTGGAGCTGCCATCACCTGCCCAAGGGGCAAGCCTGCCTGAGGGTGAGCCCAGCATCAGGGAAGACAGACCAGAGTGAGGACAGTCTGAGCACACAGACTCAGCCAGAACTAGCGAGCCGGCCCCCGGCTTCCCAGGCTCAGGGAGCCCATGCATGTCCGTATCTGTTCGACAGCTCTGGCTGCATTTGTGTCCCCGGCTACCAAAGGGTTCTGACTTGCACTGTTGGGCGGAGGATCCCAGGGCCCTTCCCAGCCAGGATCCCCTACGGGACTGGCCGCCCATGAGTAGGATGGCCGTGGGCGCAAGGCAGAGCCAGCCGGAACTTGCCAGGTGGTAGAATGGGGTCCCCCTCCCCCAGCCAGACATTATGCCTGAGGTTTCCCACTAAGCTCCTGCTCTTTCCCAGCAACATCTGGGTTAGAAAGAAAGCCGGGGGGCAGTGGGCAGGTAAGCTCTGATGAAGGTGGGACAGCTGACAGGCAGAGTTGGAAAGGGCATGCCTGATCCCTTTGCAGGGGTGTGGGGGGATGGAAGACTGAAGAAGGAACAGAGGAACAGAAGGGAGCAGAGCAGGCAGCAGGGGGAGCGGTCTGAACCTGAAGGCAAGCTTCACTTGGTCTGTGCAGGTCGTTCAAGCTGCCCTTCGGGGACCAGACCAAAGAATTTGCGCATCACAAATGCTAACCCTTGAGGGTTGGAGGTGGAGAGGGCTGAGTCACTGTGAGCCCGTCCGAGGGTCCTTTCCCACCACGGGCCTCAGTTTCCCCCTCAGTAGGGAATAGCCCCCCACACACACACATGCATCCCTCCCCCATCGCCCCGGGGCCAGCTCACCTGCTCTGGGAGCTGGGCAGCACCCAGCAGCTGCAACGTCTCCAGGTGGGAGTGGAAGAGGGGGCTGGGCTGCAGGCGCCCGCCTAGCTTGCACTCAACGATGTAGCCCACGGTGCAGTCGTCCGGCAACCGGATGAGGGCGGATGTTTCCACGAAGCGGGAGCCACTGAGAAAGAGAGCCGTGCGGTGGCCAGGGGCGCAGAGCTCGCCCTGCCCCCCCTGCAGGCCCTCCCTCCCAGGGGCCCATGGGTAAAGCAGAGCTTCTGCTCCAGCATTTGCCTCCTGGGCACCGGGTGACTTCGGGCAAGCCACAAACCGGGGGGCCTCAGCTTCCTCTTCTGTGAAATGGGCGTGATAATGGCCCGGCCCTCCCTGGGAGATTGTGAAGATCAAGTGGAAGAAGGGCAAGAAGAAGCCCTTTATAAATGTATCCCTTCCTCTCTTTACATTCATTCACTCGTTCATTCACTGCTGAGCTCCAGGACCTACCAGTGTGCCAGGGACCGTGCTGGGGCAGCAGATACAGAGATGAGAAAGAAAAGCTTCCTGCCCTTGACAGCAGCCCCCATTCTGAGGGGAGACAGGAACAGGTCATTTCAGAGCAGGACTGGCACTAAGTCAGAGGGAAGCATGAGGCCTGGGAGACATAGGGAGGGTGAGGTGGGCTTCCTGGAGGAGGCGGCACTCTTTTGTTTAGCTTTTCATTAAATCATGACAATGAGAGGCTTTAAATGGAGTCTTACAGGATGAGCTGCAGTGAGCCAGATGTGGAGAAGGGAAGAGGCAGTGCCCCAGGGAAGGGCAGCACGGGACTGTGTACCCCATGAACGCCCCTGGGGGCCAGGTTGGGCAGATTGCCCCAGTGCACCGAATGCCTGACTGAGGGGCCCAGTAGGTCCAGAAACCCAGCCTTCCCTTATCCCAGACTGTGTGCAAGGGTTGCACCTGCCCAAGGGGGGGTACCTTTTCCAATTCACACAAATATACCATACAGGTGGGCAGAAGCCCAGATGGGGGTACCAGGCACAGGGAGGACCCCTGGTCATGTGTACACACCTGCTCTGGACACACCCTAGGACAGCATTACTGCTCCCAACTGGGGCCGAGCTCCCCCCTGGAGGACCCCTCCCATCCAGGTTAGAGCCAGCCGGGATGGCGTAGAGGCAAAGGAGGCAATGATCTCAGACCTGGGTGACCTTGGACCAGTCACTTGCCCAACCTCTCATGCCTCAGTCTCCTTAGCTGTGAAAACAAGACTGACACACTTTCCTTCCCCCGTGTAGCGCAGGCCTGGCTCAGAGTCAGCCCCCAATACAAGGGAGCAACGTGGATATTGCTGCTAATAACAGCAGCCTGTCCACACAGACCTCAAGAGGCCAGGCCTTTGCTACTTCCTCTCCAGAATACCAGTACCAGTACCCCATACCAGGGGCTTCTACTACCCCCAGGACCCCCTTCACTCGGGGGTCTCGAGGGCCATCCCAGTTCAAAGACCACCTCTTCCAGGAAGCCTTCCTCCTGGCCCCAAGCAGAAGGCCCTACTTCTTCCTTCCTCTGAATGCCTCTGCACTTGACCTTCACCTCCCCTGTGACATGGGGGACTGGGTGCCAGCCCAAACATTTTCCCATTTCACCCTCACGCCAACCATTAGCTATCATGTTATCAGGTCCATTTCACAGATGGGAGCACTGAGGCTTCCCAGGTTTACGCAACTTGCCTGTGTGTGGCAGAGTGCCCTGAGGGCAGGATGGCAGGTGGCTGGCTCACCCCTAACTGTGTAACTCTGCGACACCGCACGAATGAGAGGCAGTTTCTCCTGAGCTCACTCTCAAGCCCTTCCTGCAGCAAAGGCCCCCCCACACACCAGGCCCTACTCTCCCCCCACCCGCCTGTGGGGCTTTGCTTACCTGGCCCACGGGGCCATCTTCAAAGCCAGTTCACGGTTGATGCAGAAGCCAGCACCCCCAGTGGCAAACCAGAACTGTACCAGCCTCTGGGGGGAGAAGGGAGGGCCAAGAAGCAGGGTGAGCCCGGGGGGTGGGGGGCCACATCTGGGCCCCTCCTCACCCCCAACCAGCATGCCTCAAAACCTTTCCAATTCACCTTTCATTAAAGTCTTACTACAGCCTGACATTATTATGCCCATTTTACAGACAAGAATACCGAGGCCCAACATCACACAGCTAATTAAGAGTCACGGGGTCACCAACTAGACCCCAGTCTGGCTGGATTTCAGTTAAAGAGACTATGTATCCTCTTTGTCCGCCCAGCACACCTTACCCCTTTCCCCGGAGGAACGCCCCACCTCACCCCAGGTGGTTCAGGAGGGGCTACCAAATAGGGCACCTGCTCTCCTGGGCTACAGGAGGGGGGCAGGCGCCCCAGGAAAGGTGGATCACAAGCCCACACCCCCTGACCCAGTGATTGGCTCAGTGACAGGCACATGACTTAGGCCAGCCAATCCGAGCTCTTCCCTGAGCTCTATATGCTACCTGGGAGGAAGAGACGCTTTCTACAGGGTCACCAGGCTTGAGGGTGGTAGTCCTGAAGCCACCTGTACCAAGCCACCTGCACTGGCCTCGTCACTTCCAGCCCCAGGGACTGAGAAAGCTTTTCTGCACAAGGAGAGAATGAAGCCTCTCACGGAGTAAAGCGAGAAGGATGGGCAGGCCTGTGAGCCCCCGAGGCCAGCACACCCCTTGACAGCTCAGTCTCAAGAACCAATAACCTCCCTTGGGGTTCAAACCACTCTCTGCGCCGCCTCATGAAGTCGCAACTCATGAATTTCTCTAAGGCTTCTGGCAAACCCTGCTCCCTTTCAGCTGTACTATCTCTTGACCAACAAGTTCCCTATGGTTACCTTCTCCCGAGTATACTGTTGGTGCTTAATTGATGCACGTTGCATGGGTTATCTTCCACGACGTAGCAGTGAGAAGAACCCAGGGCAGGAAGCTGGGAAGCCTGATTCTGGGGCCTCAGCCTCCTCTGCTGCCCAGCTGTGTAACCTTGAGAAAGCTGCCGCTCCTCTCTGGGCCTCAGATTTGTCACCTGTGAGCACCCTGCTCCAGCTCGGCCAGCCCTGTGTCCTCCCCCTAAAGACCTCTATGAGCTCCTTCTGGAAATGCCGCCCTCTTAGATAGAGGTGGTCGGGACTCTAAGCAAAATGAATGGGTTCTTAAGATCCTGACACACAGTTTGTGCCCAATGAATGCTTGTTTAATGACATATGGGTACAGGGCTTCTGCTCCCAGATAATTAAAGGAACAGCAGTAACAGCAGACGTGCCCAACCCTGAGCACTGACGTACAGCATCCTGTCCACAGAGGAGGTGACAAGGTGCAGAGAAGGGAGGTCACCAGCCTGAGGTCCCAGAGCTGGGACTGAGCCCGAGTCAGAACTCTTGCCCCCCCTTTGCTGTCTCCCCCCACACCACACAGCCCGGGGGTACCCCAGAATCCAAACAGGCTAGGACCCTTTGGGGCAGAGTCTAGGGATCCCCCCCGGCGGAGTGTGTGCAAGGAGGGTATTAGCGCCCGTTGTGGGGTCGGGGCCTGGGTGTACCCAGCAGGTGCTGAACCTAACCAGGAAGCAGGAGGCCCTAAGACGGAGGCTGAGCTGGGTTGGGTACCGATTGCTGACACTCACTAGTGTCATCACGTACCAGGTCCCATTCCAAGCACTTGGGTAGGTGACCTCATTGAATTGTTCCCTTTTCTGCTCACAACCACCCTATTAGGTGGGGACGGTTATCACCCATTTCACAGACGAGGAGACTAAGGCACAGGAAGGTGGGGTGACTTGAGCAAAGGTCGGGAAGCCAGGAGGCGGCAGAGCTGGTGTGCGAGGCCAGGGAGCCAGGCTCCAGAAGGGCATTCTCAACCCCTACTGTCAAGCATGTGGTGGTGTGGGGGCCTGGAGCACCCCTCGCTCACCCGGAGTCAACTCACACACACACACCCAGGGCCCAGAAGGATTTAATAAGGGCTCAGAGGCCAATTAGTTGCTGATAATTAAGGTTGTCTGTTTCTTGCTCTTGGTTTCCCTAACGAAGCAGATGGTGAGCAGGGGTGGTAGAGAGCCCCACTGCGGGCCCAGCTCCTCCTCCACGTGCTGCCTCTAGGGAGGGGGACCCCTGACCAGCCTTTTCCCTGGGGCCAAGGGAGGCCCCTAGGGGCCTGGGCCACACCAATGCCAGAAACTGGGAGAGAACCACGCTACGTACTTCTACTACAAAATTCTTCCCTGTTTAGCTGAAAGCCCAATTTAACTATTATCCTGATTTTTGGTTTATTTGTTTCCTAAATCTCACACCCCTCATTAGCGTCCATCTAGGCCTGGAGCTGAAGCTGGTGCTAGGGAACCCATTGTGCCAGGTGTCACCTCTTTAGTTGCCGGTCAGTGAAGTCTGGAGAAAGGAGGGATGCAGAGGGGCGGGGAGTGCGCAGGGGCTGGGGGGCAGTGCAAGGTACCGCGTGGCCCAGCAGTACCGGGCGTTCGAAGAGCATGAACTACTACTGACAATACCTGGGAGCCCTGCCATGGAGTCAGGAAGCCTCCGCTCACCCCGCCCCCCAACACACACACCCACACGCCTCTGTCACCGTGTCACCAGAAGGAGCCCCTGCTCCACAGTGACTGAGGCCCTACGTGTGCCGACGTCTGCACCTCACCTGTATTATCTCAGTCTCCGCATTCCACAGAGAAGACAGAATCGGTGGCCAAGTCAGCAACCCAAACACACAGCAAGGAGACCAAATGGGAAAGCCGGAAAACCCACCTGAGTCCACCAGGGCCCTGGCCCCGCCCCCGGATATCTCCCCCGGCCCCGGCCTGGCCACAGCAGACACCCCACGGCCAATGCACAAAGGAGGAAGGAGGAAGGAGGAAGGAAGGGACCCACCGTGCGGTTGTGGGGCCTGGGCTCAGAAGCCCGGATAGGCCGGTTCAGGCTGGGCCGGCCTACATAGACGTCGCCAGCCTGTGGGAAGGCTTTCAGCAGCTTCAGCAGTGCCCTTGGGTTCACATAGTTGTCATCATCCACGTGGCAGAACCACCTGTGGGGTAGAAGGGGGATGGGAAGTTGGAGGAGAGTCCCAAGGGCCACCATCAAGCCAGAGTCCCCCTGCGCGCCCCCCCCCATAGTCACCAAACTTAGGCAGTGAGAGTAGCTAACACTGAAGGCCCGTGCTCTGAGCCAGATGGCATCCTGTGTGAGCTCCTGAGGAGCGTGCGCCCACTTAACAGGTGGGGACCGAGGCTCAGAAAGGTAAAGACGCTTGCCCAAGTAAATGGCAGTAAATGGCAAAACTTGAACCCAGACCATCTGCCCAGACACAGACCCCAGGAGGCCCTCATCTGATTAAATTCACAGGACCCAGCTGACTTCACTTTTTTGACACAACACCCTATTCAGGAACTAGACCGAGGCAAAGGTCACACCTGCCCCCAGAGACCCAGATGCACTCACCGCAGCCCGCTGGCCAAGAAGGTGTCAAACTCAGCGGCCATCTTGCAGGACAGGGCGGGGTGGCTGTGCTCAGCAGAGCAGTTGGTGATCACGAGGTGGGACCCTGAAAAGTGGGGACAAGTCAGGGGACCCTTCCCAGGTCCTCCCCACAGCCCTGCACACCGTAAGCATGCAGAGCAAGACCCCACCCATGCCCATTTTACACATGGGGAAACTGAGGCCAGGAAGGGCTGACCCTCCCAGGACCCGAGAGCTAATGAACAGGAGGCTGGGCTGGGACCCAGGAGTCCAGGGTACTGTCCAGGACAGCCCCTCCTCATGCCCACACCCATTTCCAGGAAAGAAGCCTGCTCCCCTCCTAGGCAAAGGGAAATCCCCACACACCAAGGGAGGGCAGCCCTGTTTCCTGGGGACCCCGGGCCAGGGGACAGCCACCCCAGCTTTCCCTGGAAACAACTGAGAGGCCCCCTCCCCCATCCAGAGTTACCCAGTCTCTCCTGGAGGCCTTCATCTGGGCTGTCGGTGAAGACAAACGTCTAAGAAGGAGAATGAGGAGTCAGGACTGAGGTCGGCCAAGGGCAGCCCGCAGCCACGCCCCTGCTGAAGCACCTGTCCAGAGCTGTGTCCTCCATCAGGGACAGACACCCCCACCCCAGCATCATCACACACTCCTTCCAGACCCCGTGACTTTCTCAGCTACCCCCTTACACGACACACAACACAGCCTCACAGCACACACCAGCCACCGTGTCACTTGCACGAGCACCCTTGCAGACCAGCGCCCACGGAGACCCTCCCAGAGTCACACCCTCCTCCACCCCCCTACACACACACACACTGCAGCCCCGCTTGGCCCCTCCATCACCACACTTACACAACCCGAGACACTGTCAGGGCACAGACTCTACGTGGGAAGACCCACGCCCAGGGACACCACACCGGCTCGGGGCGATGGTTGCGGCTTTCCAGAGCCACACCGGCTCCCCCGGGCGGGTGCAGGGTCCTTACGCATCTCAGAGATTTTACATCGTGATCCAACCCCAGCTCTCCCAGATTGCACAAGCAGCCCACCAGCAGCTTGCACACCCCTGGTCCCTGAACCTCGAGACAGGTGATCTGACCCCCTCGCAGATGGCAAGACTGAGGCTAAGGGACAGACTACGGTTGTATCGTTGGCAACTGCCGAGCTGGGATTCAGACCTGCAGGTGTCAGACCCCTCCCAGCACCCCCACCTCATCGGGCCGGGAGAGACTGCTCAATCCCTAGATAAATTGAACACAAACTGAATGAGAGACAAATGAAAGACAGTTTGTGGCCAGACAGACCCGCCCCTGGGGACCCCTCTAACCCCATTCCACACACTGCCCAGCACATGCTCCGAGAGCCTCCTCTGACCCTTAAGTGGCCCTGCCCAGAGCCTGGACAATTTTGAATTCTTTCCAAGGAAGGACCAAGGAGAAAACATCCCACCTGATGAAAGGCCCTCAGCCACCCGGGGGCTGGCCCTGTCTCCTTCCAGACTCAGGGTCTCCAAGTGCATGCCCCTCCCTGCTCAGCCACAAACTTCTCCCTGGTTTCCAGGAACCAGCCCTTCAGATCAGATCAGCCTCTGCCTTAAGCCTCAGTTTACCCGGCTGGAAAATGGGGAGAAGTGGTAGCTGTGATGGTAAAGTGAGATAATGTGAGAACGAAGGAGAAAGAGGTGGCAGCAAAGCCAGGCTCCGCTTCTTACCTTGGGGGAAACTGAGGCATCAGAGGCCAGAAGCCCGTGTTGGGCATAGGAAGGGGCACAAAGGAACGAGTCCTGTCTCCCCAGGGCCCATAACCACGGGCCTTCTCAGCTACTTACTATCTTTCAATGCATGAGTGCAAGATCTTCGGGTCTGTTCTCCTGTCAGGACCAGAATCACCCACACCCACCACCCTGCCTAGCACCTTCTGTGGCTCCCTACTGCCCTCGGGATAAAGGCCAGCCTCCTGAGTGTGGCTGTGAGGGTCCACCCAGCCCCTGGGCCCAGTGCAGCCTATCTCACCACTTCCTGCCCCACCCCTTCCCTTAAACCCAAAGGTCTTTCAGTTCCCCAAATGTGCCACACACATGCACACTCCTCTGAGCCTTTGCACATGCTGTGCCCATTTCTTGCCCCCTAAGTCCTAGTTCAGTCATCACTCCCTCCAGGAAGCCTTCCCTGACACCCCTCCCATGTGCCCCTCAGCCACCTGTTCTTCCTGATGGTAATCAACAGCAGCCCCTCGGTTAAGGAAATCTCTCCCTTTAGTCTCTCCCACCAGACAGCGACATCCTGAAGGGCACAGGCCTGGTCTGCTTTATCTCCCTGTCCCGGCACCCAGCTCACCTCCAGGAAGCCTGAGCAATATCCACCTTCTGAGCCCCCCTCCCTGGGATGTGTCTCCCGCCTTCAGATTTAGCTAACACGGGAGGTCCCTGGATATCCCTGCAGAAAGTGCTTGCGGCCCAACACTGGCCCTCTTCTCTGTCCCGTCCTCTGCTTCAGCGACCCCACCCAGCCTCTGGGCGTTCAGCCCCGTCAAGAAGCCGTCAAACCCCACGGCAGCCACAATTTCTCCCTGGGTGCCTCAGACTCAGGGGCCCAGCTCCCCCCAGACCTGTGCTCCTCTGGGTGCACCCCATTTGCTGGGACCCAGCACCTTGGGGTCACCATGCCTCCTCTCTTTCTTTCACACCCACACCCACCCAACCTTCAGATCACCCCGGATGCGACCTCTGCACAGCAGCAGGCAGCCACCGGTGGCCCAGCCCCTCCGTGGTCCTCTCCTGCCGGCTTGGCTGCAGTCACCTTTGCCCTGGTCTCCCTGCTCTGTCCTGCCCCCACCCCAAGTCTGTTTTCAACACAGCCCCCCGGGGAGCCGGGGGAAGAAATCAGGCCTTTCTTGCCCTGCTCCCTGGCAAACTTTTGCCACCAAACAGCCACCAGACAGTGGAACTCTCTGGAGTTTGGAGCATGGGCCAAATGGGCCAGGGCATGTTTGCTGATGGATGAATGAACCCGAATCAGTGGGGGAAGGGGG
>LNAC01000075.1:3924509-3938378 GCA_002007465.1 Ailurus styani
AGCCCCAGAGGTGGCAGGAGAAGGCTCAGCTGAAGGGACAGCCCCGGCGCGGCAGGCCAGCTGCTGCAGTGGGGGTGGGGACAACAGCGAACCCTCCGCGCCCCGTGGAGGGGAGGGGCTTCCAGGCTCCCCACTCCCCAGAGACCGTCCGCTTAGCTCATTCAACACCCATTGTTTTTTGGTGTCCTGCTCTCCAGCCTCCCGGCTTTTGCTCACACTGTACCTCCTCCTGGATGCCCTCCCCCATCCTCCCCATTGTCACCCGTGTTCCTTTCACCCAGCTTCATCCTACTTGGGCGTTAAGGCTCAGCTCAAGGCTTCTCCCCCTCTAGAAAGGCTTCTCCCCCTCTAGAAAGCCTTCCCGGATGCCCCCCTCCCAGCCTCCTGGGGCGGCCACAGTAGTTTACTCCGCTCCTTGGCTCTTGACGACAGCGCGAGGATTGCTAGTCCCGGTTGATAGCTGAGCACATAAGGCACATAAAGATCGGGGATGACCCAGCAGCTCAGCCCCAGAGCCAGTGGAACCCGGGACTCTGGGCCTCACCTGGCCCACAGGAGGCCCCAAAGGGCACCCATCCTGCTGTAACCACTGCCCCCCATCTCACTCAGCAGTCTTTATTGCTGCCTCTCTCCCAGCCAGGCGGGGACAGAGGACATTCTCCAGCCAGCGCCTCCATCTGGTTGGACACAAGAACACTCACATCTCATCCCTCCTCTGTACGAACCCTGCATCTCTCATCTCCCTCAGAACAAAAGCCCAAGGTCACACAGCAGCCAACAGGTCCCGGTTCCCTCCAACCCCGCCTCCTACTACTCTCCCCTTGCTCCCTCCACTCCAGACACACTGGGCTTCTGCCCAGTCCAGGCACACACCTACCTCAGGACCTTTGCACGTGCTGTTCCTACCTGGGCCTTTCCCTGGAAGTCTACACATCTCACTCCCTCACCTCCTTCAGATCTACACAAATATGTTCTCCACAAGGACTTTCCAGGCCCCTTTTTCTGCTGTGTTCTCTCCATAGCACATTTTATCTTACAACACCCTGTATGTGTTACTTATCTATTGTCTGTCTTTTTCATGAGTATATCAGGGCGGGGGGGGTCTTTTTTATTCATTGAATCCCCACTGCCTAGGCACATAGTAGGAGCTCAAAAAATATTCATTAAACACAAGAAAGTACCAGATGGCTGGTGAATTGGACTGGGCCTGCTGTGGCCCAAGCCTGCACTAGGTCTGCAGAGGGAGAGGAAAGAAGAACCAACCCTTTTGAATCACCCTCCTGTGGGCCAGCCCCATGCCAAGCCCACTCATGACTCATCCTCTCAGAGTGACATCTCTGAGGGATGATCCCAGGCTTCGTGCCACACAGACCAGGGTTCGAATCCTGACTGGGCTACTTACTAGCTGTGTGGCTTTAGACAAGTTACTTCACCTCTCTGAATTTTAATTTCATCATTTGACAAATGGAGACAAAATTAAGACATGGTGAGGATTAAGGGGTTAGGGGGCTTCTCTGCCCCAGTAAAAGGACACCTACCATGGGACCAGACAAAGGCAGCTGCCTTGCTGATGTCCTGCAATGTTACCCAGACTCGTGTCCATAGAGCAAGCACGGGGCCAGGCACACAGCGAGAAAGCGGGGAGGTCCATTTACCCAAATGGGCATCACCCAGTCTCCATACCCAGGGAGCCCCAGCCACCTTCAGAAACCCATCCTGCCACAAGGCAGCCCATGGCGTGGCTATGAAGTCCCAAGGCCTGGCCGAATCAAGCAGGCTTCATGGAGATGGTATCTGAGCCAGACATCAAAAGACACTAGAATACAGGCAGCCCTCACCCCTGAACTTGGACTTCCCAGCCTCATCTCCTACCACTCCCCAGGTGGCCAAATTCAACCCATTTTCTGTCTCTGAGGCTTCGCTCTGGGGATTCCCTCCACCTAGTAACCCACTCTCCCAAAACCTCCACGGCTGGCCCAAGTTCATCACTGTGACATGATGGAGGACAGCACTGAGGCACGAAGATCCAATAAATACTTCCCGAAGGAATCCCAGACCCTGAGCTGGAGCCGCGCCCCCTAGAGTAATCCTGTCTGGACCGTCCTCTCGCTGGCGGAACCGTCTCAGGACCTGACTGTGCACAGAGGGGTTGCTCCGGGTCTCCTGGACTCAGCAGCTGAGCGCTTTAAGCCGAGACTGCACCCCGCAAGCCTCAGTGTCCCCGCTCCGGGGAATGCTCCTTTGATGTTCAGACATAGACAGGGCTGAGCGGGGAGGTGGCCCGTCTGTGGGGCCCTTCTTCAGTCATTCGGGGGCAGGTAAGGTGATGCCAGCAGATGGCGGGCGGTCCTGGGATGAGTCCGGAACGAAATCTGAGCCTTCCCATGGGCGAGCGGGGGCCCAAGAGGTGGTATCAGCCTGATCTGGGGGTGGAGACACGTCGGGGGAAGGCAGAGGGGGCCCTGCGCCAGGGAGGCAAGCAAGCAGAAGGCCACCGGCTTCTATGACAAACTGTTTAATGTTCCATAATGTGCAGATTCTGAGTGAAAAGGACCCGTTAAAAATCAACGGGCTGTACATTCTGGTGACGGAGCAGCCGGCCTTCTCCCCGCTGTCCCTCTGAGAGGCGGGTCACCGCGGGGAGATGGCGCTGTGAGAACATGGTCCTCGGTGTGCGCCCCGGGAACACACGAGTGTTAGTGCCCAGGGGTCACGGGGTGGGGTATGACACTTACACAGGAGAGAACCACAGACACACACGTGACGAGAAGACGTGAGGGGTCGGGGGGCCCGGGAGGCCGCGGTGCCCACGTGTGGAGGTATACGCAAGGAACGTGAGCGGGGTCGAGGGGCAGGGGCACGCGGGACGGGCTCGGGGCTCCTCGGACAGAAGGGCGCGAGAACCCAGGAGACCTCAGGTGCCTGCCGTGAGAACCTGGGTGTGTAAACCAGTGCACAGGAGTGAGAGCTCAGACGCTCCTGGGGGGCGAGAAGGACCAGGACACAGACACGCGCGTGAGGCCCGCGAGTGGGATCACGGAGACACAGGGGGCACACAGAAGGCCCAGAGCAGCAAGTTCAGGGGCGGTGGGGGCTCCGCCCGAGGGCTCCCAGAAATTCGCCCCGGGAGGGGGAGAGCCCAGAGCGGGGGGCCCCGCGTCTGGAAGTCCAAGGGTCTGGTTAGGCTCAGGATGGGGAGGACCCAGCTCCACGGCAGACGCCGGGGGCCCCGTCGGTGGCTTCGTGGACGTGCGAGGAAGACGCAGGCATTGGAAGGGGCCCCTCAGGCCTCGCTGCTGCCCCCGCTGCCGCCGCCGCTGCTGCGCTCCACCCACACGAGGCGGGCCTGCTCCTGCAGGATGCGGCCGCGCACCACCTTGGCCAGCTCCTCCGAGTGGCCCCACGCGTGCGCCGGCACCTGCACCCAGGAGCAGGGCAGCCGCCAGAGCACCTGCTCCGAGCGATGGCACTGCCGCAGCAGCTCCGAGTCCCGGCAGCCGGGCCGGCCCAGCAGACCCCTGCCGAGAGAGCGGGCGGGCAGTGGTCAGAGCAGGGGACAAGGACAGCCGGGGACACAGAGACACACCCGGCTGTGGAGAGCCAGGGAGAGGACGGACAGAGACAGAGTGAGACACATGGCAAAGAGACAGAGGCGGAGGGACAGAGAGAGACACATGGCAAAGAGACAGAGACAGAAGCGGAGGGACAGAGAGAGACATGGCAAAGAGACAGAGGCGGAGGGACAGAGAGAGACACATGGCAAAGAGACAGAGGCGGAGGGACAGAGAGACACATGGCAAAGAGACAGAGGCGGAGGGACAGAGACATCCAAAGATGAGGAAAGGCCTGCCCCAGCCACCGCCAGCCTTCCTCCTTACCTGACTTCCCGGACATTCTTCTCTGTCACCTCCACGTGGATGACAATGGGGTAGATCTCGTTCTGGACCAGCTCCCGCACGCCCCGCGCGCCCAGCTCCAGCAGGCAGTGCTTCTTCTCAGGAGACCAAGGCTACATTTTACTCCGGCCCAGAGACTCGAACCTCCCTGCTCCCACTGGGCCCCCAGGCACAGCCCCCCGTGGGGACCCACGTCCCCCTCCAGAAGGGCCTTGGCAATAAGGAAAGAGCCGCAGGGGAAGGCGGGAGGCCTGGGGAAGTCAGTCTCACCCCCACTCCAGACCTCAGCCTCGCTATCAGTGGGACAGAGCAAACCCCACCGCCACCCCCATGCCTGGCCGCCCCCGGCCAGTCCCCACCCCCCGACAGTGGCGAATCTGAGAGATGGGATGGACAGGGGAGACGGACCAGCCAAACACCTCAACGGCGGCCCACGTCTGACTGGCCCAGCCCTCCTGTTCGCAGGTGAGGCGATAGGCCCGTGGAAGGGCAGGGAGCAGCACAGGCCTGTGCTCAGACTCTAGCCCTCCGGCCCAGAGAGGCAGCCCCCACCCCGGCACCTACCTTCCCGACAGACTCCTGGATGGCACGGAGCCTGCTGCCCAGCCCGGGGGTGGCAGGCTGGGCCTTGGGGGCTCCGGGCGCTGAAGATGAGCACTGTTCCTCCCCAGAGAGGCTCTCTGCAGAGCAGCGAGACAAAGGGAGGAGGGACCAGTGGGCCTGGCTGCCCCGGGGTGCCGCCCCGCCCCGCCCTCCCCGCCCCTGCCCGGGCACAGGCTCACCCGCCGGGCACACTTGGAAGTCCAGCCGGGAGCTGGGCAGGTCGAGCAGGTCACGGATAAGCCGGGGCGCCAGGCACTCCGGCAGGAGCACCACGGGCCGCAGGGCGGACACCAGCAGCGGCCGCACCAGGCTGTAGGGTCTGAGGCTTCGCTCAGGCTCTGCAGTGGGGTGCGGTACAGAAGAGACGAGGGTGCCGGCGGGGTCCCCGGCAACTCCTCCCTAGGGTGGCCACCCCCTCCATACCCAAAACCCCATCACCTCTTCTCAAGCCCCCTACCTCTTTTCCCTCCCTGATATTGCTCCTCCTGCATGGGTGTACACACACATACACACATACACACACACACACACACACACACACACACACACACACATACTTCAACGTGCCAGTGACTTCCCATGACCCTCAGGAAGAAGGCCACATCCTCCACACGGGTGACCTGGCCCTGCCAGAGCCTAGATAGGCGGCGAGTCCAATGCCCCAACCCCTGAACCAGCTGCCTCCAATCACAGGGCCTCTGCGTGACTTGGGGAGGCCTAGCCGCACCCCAGCATCTCCTGGCCCACATAACCCCGACTCTCCCTACAGAACCCAGGTTACACCCTCCCCGGTCCCCAGCCGTGCGGGCCTCCAGCAAGCACCCCGAGGCCCCTGGTTCTCCTCTAGTGCACATGCCGCACTTTGGAATCCCATTTGCAGGCGGGATTATCCGACTGGCAGGCAGCTGCACCCCGCCCCGCCCCCACTAGGCAGTATGCTCCCAGGGGAGGTGCCACGGTGTCCCCTGGCCCAAGCACAATTCGAGACAGAGCTGGCGTTTGATACGTGCTTGCTGTACTCAATGTCCTGCACGCACAGCCCACGCAGCCGTACCTCAGGGCCTTTGCACGGCTGTGCTTGTACCTGGAACAAACTCCTCTTCATCCCTGAAAACCCTACCTCAAACAACTTCCCTTCCAGGAATTCTTCCTCAACCACCATCTTCTTGCCTCTCAGAATTATACTCCCTCGCCCTTCTCCCTGATCTGACCCGAGGCCTCCAGAAACCTTTGTGGCGCCTGCCAGCACACACCTGTGAGAGGCGCAGCTCCGCCCGCTCTGCCTGACAAGAACGGCGCCGTGCTCGCGTGTGCCCCGAAGTCACACAGATCCACAATCACACGTGCACACACGTCCTCCTCCAACCGGCTCCCTCCACCCTGGTGGCCCTTCTCCCCCCGAAGGGAAGCCTCTCAGGCCCCCGGATACCCCGCTCCCCACAGGAAGCCCCACAGCAGGCTCTCTCAGGCCAAACGGACCACCCAGGCCCCAGGCCCCCCAGACGGACACCCTCATAAGCAGCACAGGGCGCACCTGGACCGCGCGCTCACCTGAGGGCTCCAGCAGAAGCGGCTCTGGAGACTCCCCGGCAGAGCTTCCCCCATGTTTGGGCTTCACCAGCCGGAGCTGGTCCAGCGCTCGCTTTTTCAGCTGGAGAGGGGACAGAGAAGAGGCGCCCCTGAGAGCCAGCCCCGTCCCACCCTCAGGGAGGGAAGGAGGGACAGGACCCCCCGCAGACGAGGCCGGCTGCCCCTGCCGTCCAGGCTCTGTGGAAGAGCGTGGGTCAGCAGGAGAGCCCCCGCCCCGCCAGGCCTTCTCTTGCCCTCACCCGGCCCAGTGCAGAGCGCCCCCCAACCCAGCAGGTGAGGGCCACCAGCCCTGTGGGCTCAGGGAAGCAGGCCTGGCAGTACCAGTTAGAGCCAGAGGTGCCGGAGGTCTACCCCCCACTTTACAGATGGGGAAACCGAGGGCCAGCGACCCGACGAAGCTAATGTCACATAAGAGAGAAACTTTGGGACTCTTCCAACAAATTCGCAATGTGTAAGGAGGACAAGAACACCAATAATGACAGCTCCAACCATGCCAACAGCTACCAGGGGTCCACTGGCTACAACGTGACAGACACTAAGGCCCAGGTGTCACGAGCTCACTGAAGCCCACGAGGCAAGCAACAGAACCCCCTCCGCCTTTCCACAGAAGAGGAAACAGAGCCTCAAGGGAGGGTCAGGTGCTGGTCCAAGGTGGCGCGGCTGGCGTGTGGCAGAGCTGGGATTCAAGCCCAGGCAGCCTGGCTCCGAAGCGCGAGTTCTCATCCCCTTGAGCCCTGCGGCCTCTTGAGTTATGTTCACTTCTCCGAGCCTCACTTTGCCCAGGCGGACACGGGGAGGCTCACCCAGCCCGGCCCTTATGCGGGGACTGGGAAGAGCGGGGTGACTGCTGCTCTGTCAACTGCTTCTGGCGGCCAGGGCGGCCCCTGAGCACCAGGCGCCCGCTACCTCCCTTCATCCTCCCAACGCCCCTGGTCAGTGAGCCCCGCGTTGTTCCGGTTGCCCGGAACTCAGCAGGCCGCCAGCCACGTCCAAAGGAAGGAGCGAGGTGGGGGCCTCCCCCCCTCCTCCCCGCAGGGCTCCCAGAGAAGGAACTGACCTCGCCCTTTGGGACCCCATCCCTGGCAGCCCCTCGCCCCAGGTCCTTGCCAGCCGGCCCGGCCCCGCTTACATTACTTCGGGACCCTCGGTGGCGGCTGGAGAACAGGCCTTTCTCCTGAACTTCTAGGAGCTGCTGGGCTCTGTGGGGGAACGGAGGGGGGCCCAGGTCATGCATTTGCGGGGAGAAAGGGAACCGCTCCCCTCCGGCCCCCTCATCCTGTCCCAGAGGATCGCGAGGGGTTTGCAGGGAGAGGGAAAAGGTCTCCCGCCAGCTCCTGGCACCCTGTGGGACCTGTCCCCAGACTCCTGGTTCCACATCACCTCTGGTAATTGGGCACGGTGCCCCGGTCCAGGTCCCGCAGCGTCAGGGGGTCGACCCGGGTGCAGAACCACTCTGGCCGCCGCTTGTACGCCGGGTCCACCAGGCGCAGAATCTCCTGGGCTTTCACACACAGGGCATGTGGGTCTGCTCGCTCAGGCAGGGTGAGGTTGGCTCGGATATAGAAGGGCTCGGTGCTCAGCCCCTTCGTCCAGGCATCCAGGGCCTCGTGGAAGGACTGACAGGCTGAACGTGGGCAAGGCAGGGGCAGCAGGGAGGGCATCAGGAGGAAAAAGTCAGGGAGCAGCCTCGGCTCACGGACACACGCCTTTCAGGGCCTGAACTAACCCTTCCTCTTTTTTTTTTTTTTTTAAGATTTTATTTATTTATTTCGCAGAGGGAGAGAGATCACAAGGAGGCAGAGAGTCAGGCGGGGGCGGGGGGGGGAAGCAGGCTCCCTGCTGAGCAGGGAGCCCGATGCGGACCTTGATCCCAGGACCCTGAGATCATGACCTGAGCTGAAAGCAGAGGCTTTAACCCACTGAGCCACCCAGGCGCCCTAACCCTTCCCCTTCTTAAAATCAGAGTCTGAGGCCCAGAGAGGGCAGCGGCCTGCCCAAGGCCACCGAGCCCACTAGGAACAGAGCTAGGACTTGAACCCAGGTCTCTGGACTCCTGTCTGGTGCTCCTTTCACAGTAAGCTCCTTACTGAGGACAAATGGACAACCATCAAGGGGACAGCAGTGTGGGAGGGACGGCACTGCCAAGAGTCAGGCAGCGAAGTGTGTGTCTGTCTGTCTGTCTCTCTCATGCCTTGATTATCCTAACTCCACAATGGGCTGGACAAGCCCTCTCCTGGGCTCTCAGCTCCATCCTTCCAGGACCCAGAGTCCCCAGCTCCTCCCTGCCCTGGGCCAGACTTACCCTTGAAGTCCATCAGGAAGGGGAGCGTGGACACCTGGTTCCAGGGCAAGGTTCTCTGCTGGACCTCACCTTCCAGGCCGGCAGCCTCGGCCCTTGGCTGAGAGAAAACCGAGACAGGCAGGGAAAGAAGTGAGCTTCCCGGGACAACACAGCCCTGGGGCTGGAGGAAGACTGGGGTGTGGATGACCTGTCCCATAATCCCGATGCCCCCGCCTGCCCGGATGCCTAGCCAATCAGACCCTTCTCCCATCAACAGGGCTCCCCACCCAGGCTGGCACATCCTGGTGTCTCCTGTGTTCCAGGGTGGATATCTGTCCAGGTATTGTCAGTCTGCCCCACCTCCCAGTCCCTGCTTGATCAGTTTTAATTTATTGCTGGTTCAGGTAGGACAACCTGCGTGTCATCTCTGAGCCTCCCTCTGCTTTGGTCAACCCCCAAGAAACTCCGCCCAGTGACCCAGATGCACCAATCAGAGAGCTCGAGGCCCAGCTAATGCGTTGGCTCCGCCCCCAACTCAGAGGGGAGGGATCGCACCTCTCTGGACTCCACCCTGGCGGACCCGGGTCCGGAGAGCACCCTCCGCACGACCGCCCCAGACCAGCTGTCCCCAAGGAATGACAGGCCATCTGAGCCCTTGTCCTGGGACTCAGGCCCCCCTGGGGGGCTCCGGCAAGACACCCGGATGGCCAGAGACCTGGGAAGAGAGAAGGGAGAAGGGGAATTAGAGTTCAGTCCGTATTTCCGCTCAGTTCAACCTTCTTGGGAGAACCATCGCAGCAATCCCCAAAGTGTGCCATGACTCCTACCCCCGGGCCGGCCGCTGCACCTGCCGCGCCGCTGCAACGCCCTTCCCCCTCTCCTCTGCCTGGCAAATTCTGCTCGTCCTGCAAAGCTCAGTTCCAAAGCGACCTCTCCCTCCCAGACCCCTGCAGAGGGTGAGGCAGAGCTTTTCCTGCAAGACCTCCCCGCGCTCTCGGCCCCTGGCCAGGAAAACCCCCTTGGAACCAGCCTGCTAGCTTGCCCGGCTCCTGGTCCCTAGCGCCAAACCCAGTGTCTGGCACATAGCAGACGATGAATAAAGGCTTGTTGCGCTCACAGTTGAGGGAGGAAGGTCACGATGAGAACACAACACAGACCAGAAATGGTCAGAGCCGGCCGTGGGAGCACCGAGGGGAGCTTCCCGGAGGAAGAGGCCTCAGGGCTACACCGTGGTGGAGAATAGAGGCACTTGGGGAATAGAGAGAGAGGAGGTGGTGTCCCGGGCTGAAGGGCTGGCAGGGGCAGAGGCATGGACGACAGAATACAGGATGTGGGGAAGGATTCGGGAACAACAGTAATAATAGCGGCAGCGAACGCTTACTGAGTTCTCCCCGTGTGCCAGACGCCATGCTAGGCTCCTTGTCCTAATTAGCTAATTTAACATCATGGGAAACAGCTCCCAGAAAAGGCTAGCTGGAGCCAGCCTGCGGAGGGCACAGAATGAAGGCGTCTGGCCTTCCCCTTGTGGGCAGTGGAAACCACTGACAGTTAAGACAAAGAGTCACCCATATCCCCATCGCAGCGGCGCGCTTCCTGTCCCCGGATAGAACTGGTAAGGCCCAGTGGCCAGCTCAGAGACAAGTGCCTGGAATTCCCTTCTGTGCACCCCCCACCACCACCCAGAGCAGAGCATCAGGGAAGAGGAGAGGCCAGAGTGTCCCCCGCCTCCCCATGGGCCCTGGCAACAGCAGTCCACGCAGCCACACTGCCCCCTGCTGCCAGCACACGGTGAGCAAGACGGCAAGGACTTTAACCCCATCAGCACCCAGGCGGAGCGGGGAACTTTGACCCTCGGAGTCTTTCTCGGTTCCTACCCCCCCAGTCAAAACAGAGAGCCAAACCCGAGGGGCTGCAGCTGGACATGAGGGCCAGAGACATCCGTGCTGCCTTCACGGGCTCCTTCGGCCCCAGGACTGTCTTGGCTGCTGTCGATGTGGCCCAGCCCGAGATGGGAGGCCCGAGGCTGGGCCTGGCTGGGCTGCCCCACGGCTGGAGAAACACGGTCCCACTGACGCCCGACACTAACTGGGCCCCAGATTTGGATGAGTTTGCTGGCTGCTTGATTCTGTCACCACATCCATAAAGCTGGGACAGTGGCGGCACCGGCTCCCACCGTGGGGGTGACCGTCAGACTAAAATAAAGATGAAGCGGGTACAGTGGAAACCAGAGGGCTCCAGGGAACACCCAGCTGCAGGCCAGGCCCCAAGAGGGTTGTGAAACTCACAAGGTCACGGCCAGCGCTGTTTCTGATTGGAAAGGCACAGAAAACATAAGCCAGCCGCACTTCGAGTAAATCCAACCATTGTCTCGCGATCCTTTTCGGGCATGTGTACTGGGCGTCTGTCACTGTGGGGTGCCGTCAGGGGAGCCTGAGGGAAGGGGCAGCAGCATGGACTCTGGGGCCACACGGCCTGGCTGCTTAGCCTCTGGTCCTCAACAGCCCCAGCGGCATCCACCCACCTCATCGTGGGACTCAATGAATTAAACGTGGAGCGCTCTCAGAATGTGGCCAGGTAATACTGAGTCCCCAGTAAAACTTGCACAACTACTGTCCTCAGGTGTGGCCCCCACTTTCCCCACCTGTTCCAGACCCACAGACAGCCGAGCACCACGGCTTCCCCAGCGGAGAGCCCAGCCAGCAGCCCACACTCAGCCCTTCCCGGTCCCACCCGCTCGCCCCCACCCCCGACCCCCAGCCCCGCAATCCCTGAAANCCTCCTTCAAGACACCCTTGCCCAACTCCCTGAGGGACCGAGTGACGTCTCTGGGGAAGGGGGGACAGTCCACCTGGGGGCTCCCTGCGGCCAGCTCCAACTGGGTCCCTCTCAGCACCAGACCTCAGCAGACAAGTACATGGTGGTGGGGACGGGGCTGCCTGCTCCAGCCTCTGGATTCCTGGTCTCTAGCCACACAATCGGACCGACCCCAACCCTGCCTGTGAGTGGTGGGAAGGATGGGGTCCCCGTCTCCCAGCCCCCTCCCCCGGTGTTCCGTCAGGAGTCGGGTCACAGCGGGAAACGGGGCCAGTGCTTCACTCTGTCCACTCGGGGCCGAGTAGCCGGGAGGAGTGCGGCCCTGCCCCAGTGCACTGTGGGAAGTCCGTGCACATGACCGCTCTGCTCCAGGCCAGGGACCAATGACGCTCAGACTCGAGCCTGTCACATAAACAACCTCATTTAATCCTCCCCATAGCTCCATGGGAACCATCTGGGAGCCCCCGTGTTAGAGAAAAAGGAAAATGAGGCACGGGAAGGTTGTAACTTGACAACGGTTGCCCTGCCAGTGGGTGGCGCAGGTGAGCAATAATCTCTTGGGGCGGGAGCGGGGTGGGGGCGGGGCGGGGGCAGATGGTGCCAGAGCTTCGGTGTCCATGTGACCAGTGGGGGTGCCGGCAGGGGCCTGCCAGGGAGCGCCCCCCACACTCGCCCAGCGACCTTGGCCCAGTGCTCACCCCTCTCTGCACCCCACTTACACTCTCTGGCTCTTCCTCGCTATCTCCCCGCCTGCCCGGCGTGGCGGGGGGGGGGGCCATCCAGCCTCCAGCCTGCATCCCCTGCCCTGCCCGAAGGCCCTAGGAACCCAGAAAGGCAGGGGAGACCGGGAGGCTGCAGAGGCCCAGCACACAGTGAGCACGGAGCACGAGCATGAGCTGAAAGTAGTTTAGCTGGAAGGGAGGTAGGACCGAATCCCCACCGAGTGGCCTTGGGACAAATACCTGACTCTCCCTGGGCCTCACTGTTGTCATCTGTATAATGGGGCTAAACGTCTCAGCCCTGCAGGGCTCCTATGGGAACCGAGCAGCAATCACAGTGGCAGAGAGCTACCATTACCACTCGCTCTGAGCCACGAACTGTTCCAAACACTCTCATCAGGACCCTGGAGCCCCACGACAAACCCACTTCACAGACCTGGAAGCCGAGGCCATGGGAAATTTAGTGACTTGCCCACTATCCCTCTGCAGCAGGCACCAGAGCCGCAATGTCTGTTCTTCCCCACCATGCTCTGCACGGTACCACCGGCCCAGGAGGCTCGCCGGCGGGCAATACCCACTTACAGGTCCAGGCTCCCCCCTCCCTCCCCACCCATCTGTCCACATCTTTCTCTCTCAGTCCCCCATCCCTGCCCGGCTCCGATCTGTGCTCTCCACTCCCCTCCCCGACTCCCTCCTCCCCAGGAACTGCAGAGGTGGCCCCTGGGATCCCAAGCGGGGCGGGGGTGGGGCCAGAACCTCCTGCCCCGGTGCCCCCTGGACAGCAGCCAGGACCCCCCGCTGCAGGCCAAGCTGGAGGAAGGGAGGCAGGCAGGAAGGGAGGCGCCTCCGCCCCTTCCCCCAGAAGCACGTCCTGCACAGGGAGAAACAATGTGGTACTGGGCCTGCTGCCGGAGGGCCAGAGTGGGGGCGGGGGCCTGGACCAGGGCCTGGCCCAGCTGCTTCAGGCCCCTGATCCTGCTCTGCCCTGATTTCGTGTGTGGCCAGCATTCCACAGTCCAGCTCTGATGTTCCGTGCTGCCCCAAACCCAAATCTGGTCAGGTCACTGTGGACCTTGGCTCTGGCGCTTCCCAGCTGTGTGACCTCAGGCAAGTGGCTTAACCTCTCTGAGCCTCAGTTTGCTCCTCTATAAAATAGGGGTAACCATAACAACACCCACCTCCCCGAACGGAGAGGATGCTGCGAGGCCGCCAGCAGTTAACAGCCAAACCTTTGCCACGTTTCCCGGAGCGTACAAGCCAAAGTCCACACTTTCCCGCCTGACTCACACCGTCAGCCTGACTCACCGAGCCTGCCCCTCCTGTCCCAGCCAAGCTCCCGGACCTCCCGGGACAGCCTCTGCCCTCTGCTCTTCCCCAGCCGCCCTCCCCACCTGAGATCGAAGGCCGCGTTCTCAGCGAGGCCTCCTCTATCGCCCGCCTTCCTGAGACCCACCAGCGAGCCTGACCGGGCAGGTCACCCTTCAGCAAAGCATGCTGAACCGATCTGTTTCATGACTCCTGTCACGGGTTGGGACCAGCCCAGCTGCAGGGCTCCCGTGGTGGCCCCACCCCACCCACAGCTGGATGCTCTGCTGGGAGCTCAAAGCCCGGGGGAATGAGTAACGATTAACCATTTACTGAGCACCTACTACCATGCCCGGCGAAGCACGGTGCTCTCCCGACACGGGTCCTAAACCCCCCAAACACCCCCACGCAGAGGAGATCACTGACCACCTTCGGCAGAGGCAACGGAGGCCCGGACAGAGAAGTGACCAGCTCAGGTCACCCAGATGATGAGCAGCGGTGAGAGGATTTAAATCCCAGGTGTCTGTCAAAAAGCCTGAACATTCTACAGTTGCATGAGACTAAGGCTTAGCTGCTGCTCCCTCCCACCCCCACTGCCGCCCTGCTCCAGGAGCCTGACCCTTCCACCACCACCCTGCCCCCCACTGAACCCCCACCCCCA
>LNAC01000075.1:3954144-3982719 GCA_002007465.1 Ailurus styani
GGGGGGGGACGGATAGGCGGGGCCAAATCCTAGCCCTGCCCCTCCGGTGAGGTCATCATGCTGGGCGGGCCTGAGAGTGGAGACAATAAACCCGTTAAATAAATGACTTCATGTAAGGCGCTTGGCACAAAGTTGGCGCTCAATGACACCAATAGCAAACAGTTTGAGCGCTTATTATGTATGGAACGTATTATGTACAATCGTTTTCCAGAATATATAGCTCCTTAAGTCAACAAACCCATTTGTTGGGGTTTGTGGGGCTTCTCCTATTAGCTCCATTTTCCAGATGAGGAAATAGCTAAAACACGTGGAGCCACATGGCCGATATTGTTGGTGCTGTACTAAGCCTGGAGGGGTGGGGGTCTGCCCTGCCCTGTATGAGCACCTTGCCACCTGCCAGCACGGTTGCCTTCCCAGTCTCTTGGAGCAACGCTGTTTGGTGTCCAGGACTAAACACCTTAGAGCAAATTGCTGGCAGCCCTAAGAATAGGGAATCCTCAACTCTGCCCAGGGGCATTAAAAACTAAAACTCAGGAAGAGGCAAGACAGGGAAGGGCGGTGCCGCAGAAGTGAACAGCCAGTGCAAAGGCCCTGGGGTGGGAAATCTCACTTACGTTCCCAACGGGCCCTTCATTCCTCTCACTTGCTCAAACTTGCACCATTCCAAGCCATCGGTCCCACTCACCAACGTCCCTATGACTCAGAACCCCCCAGGGGTAGAGATGAGGTGAGTGGGCGGTCCTGCCCAGAAGGCTGGTGACTAATCACCCCACTGGCTTTGCAGAGGGAGTTCTGACCCTGTGCTGGATTCTGGACTCATTACATCTCACGCAAGCCCAGAGGGGAGGCCGGTCACTGTCCAAGGACAAGTGAGGACACCAAAGCTCAGGTAAGGCTACGGGCAGACCGCCCGCTCCCAACCAGGAAACTGTTGACTTCAACATGCTCTTGTGAAAATGAGCAGTCTCGGCGTAGACAAGGAAACGAGGTTGAAATCTCTACTCTGCCCCTCATTCGGTACTGGACTTTGGTGAGCTGGAACCTCCTTTCTTGACTTAGTTTCTCCCACCCATGCAGGGGGCCCAGTCTGAACAAAATGGAACTGTGACCTGGCACAGGCTCTAGAACCAGACTGCCTGCATTCAAAGCCCTTTCCTGGTGCCTCAGTCTCCTTATCTGTGAAATGGGGAGGATCATAGTACCAGTCAGATAGGACTATTCTGAGGATGAAATGAGTTAACACACACAGTGCCCTGCATGTAGTAGGTGTTCAGCATAGCACCGGCTATTGCAATCCCCAAGGGCTCTGTCTGCTGGGAAGGCCCACGACTAGAAGATTCTGCCCCGGTCGCAGCCATACCACCTCCGCGTTCATGCTGGCTTCAGTGCCGGCACACTTGGACCCCAAAGGAACCTCTGCCCTAGTCTGTCTGGAATGCTCCTCCCTCCTTTTTTCTCATGACTGGCTCCTTTCCACCCTTTAATTCTCTGCTCATAGCTTCCCTCCCCAGAGCGGTTTCCCTGTCTGCTCTGCGGAAAGGAGACCCTCCTATTATTTCTCTGTCTCCCCCTCCTTCTTTTGCCCTTTGGGGCTCTCATGAGAATCTGTCAGTTCTTCAGTGCATCTGTCCACATCCATCCCATATAGAATGTAAGCCCCTAAGGGCAAATGTGGTGTCCACGCCCGCATCCTGGCATCCGTAGAGCCTTGCTCGGTGCCTGGCACACGGCTGGTACAGCAGCAATACAGAGAGAATACATGAATGAGCATGCATCTCACACACTGAGTAAGCTCCCAGAACTCAGAAATGATAAGACCCCAGGGTTTGGGGCAATAATAACGCTCACCCGTGCTGTGGAATGCTTCTTGTGTGCTGGGGTCATTCTGAAGGCTTTCCACAGATTAATCCTCACGACAGACCTGGCAAGTAGCCACTATTACCACTCCACTTCACGGATGAGGAAACTGAGGCTCTGAGCTAAGTAACTTGCCCAAGGACACCCAGCTGGGAAGTGGGAAATCTGAGAATTTAATGCAGATACAATCTACTTTTGGAGTCAGCTTGCTTTTTTTTTTTTAAATAGACTTTATTTTTTTAGAGCAGTTTTAGATTTGCAGTAAAACTGACTGGAAGGCACAGAGATTTCCCATATACCTCCGGCCTTCCTGGTTATCACCATCAGCCTGCTTGTCAGCACTGCCCAACGCTGCAGACAGAAAGGCTTCCTGGAGGAGGCGGGGCAGAAGCTGAGCCTGAGAGATTGAAAGAAACTTCTGCACGCAGACAGGGGAGCTCGCCTGCTCCTGCAGGACGGAACTGAGTATACCTGGGTGCAGCTGGCATGAGCAGAGCAGAGAGGGCCTGGAGGGAGCCCTGGGGAAGGAAGTTATGAGGTGTTCTGGTTGCGTATTGGTGCATATCAACCCAGCCCAAACAGAGTGGCATGAAACAAGCACCACCAGTTTATTTGGCTTTGTGGCTCGGCAGCAGGGTAGCTGGTCTCTGTTCCATGGCATCCGTTGGGACACGTGAAAGGGGGGTGCAGGCTGGAAAACCGGGGCTCCTCGGGCCCCTCTATCTTTCTGTGGGCTCGCTGCACGGTCTGTCTCCAGGGCGTGGTGGCATCGGGACAGCCAGCTTCCTACAGGGCGGTTTCAAAGACACACGTCAAAAAGAGAGTCGGGGGAAGCCATTCCACTTTATGACCTGGCCCTGGAAGTCAGCCAGGATCACTTCAGTCACCCTCCACTGGTCAAAGCAGTCATAAGCCCGCCCAGGTTTGGCAGGAGTGGGGCAGGGCATAGGCGGCCCTTCTAGATGGAGGAGCGGCAATGTTCCACCAGACATTTTGGAGCAATTTATTCTGTCCCTGGGCGCCTGGGTGGTTTAGTGGATTAAAGCCTCTGCCTTCGGCTCAGGTCATGATCTCAGGGTCCTGGGATTGAGCCCCGCATGCGGGGGGGGGGGTCTCTGCTCAGCGGGGAGCCTGCTTCCTCCTCTCTCTCTGCCTGCCTCTCTGCCGACTCGTGATCTCTCTCTGTCAAATAAATAAAAAAATTTTTTAAATCTTAAAAAAAAAAATTTATTCTGTCCCAGCAGACAACTGGGGCTGGATCAAGGCATCAGCCAGGAAGCCCGTGCACCATAGATTCAGTCTCCGAACCCTGGGCGGAGGTGACCTTATGCCCCAAGCCTTTCTTTAATGCTCAGCAAACACTTTTGCTCAGGTCTAAAACACAGAAAGATGCACAGATCTTAAGCGAGGGCTCCATTGATTTCTACTTATGCGTACACCCGGGCGACCGCCCCCGCGATCAAGGTACTGAGTGTTCTCCATGCCCAATTACTCTCCTGTCCTCGATCCCCATGGATTGAGTTTCAGCAATTGTTCTTCCCATGAACGGACTCATGCAGCGCGTGCCCTTTTGTCTCTGGAGTCTTTCATGTGCCCGATGTGAGTGAGAGTCTTTCAGGCCGGGTACCTGTGTTTGTAGATTGCCGGTTCTCGGTCCTGAGTGGTGCGCTGTTATGTGCCTGTCCCGTGGGGCGGGCATCTGGGGAGTTCCTGTTGGGGTTCACCACTGCCGTGCACATTCGGGAGCACTTCTGATACACACACCCAGGCGTTTCTGTCGGAATCATCCTCCAAGAGTGGGCTGGGCCTCAGTGATCTGCCCGGCAGTCAGCCTTCCCCACACCAGCACCATTTTACCCTCCCGCCAGCGCTGGGTGCCTTCCACACCCTCTGCGGCACCTGCTGAGATCAGTTTAATTTTAGCCAGCCTCCTAGAGGTGAAGTGGAAACCACTCTTTCAAGCATGGTCTCCCTCTCGGCCACCATTTCTCAGACAAATGAAAGGAGACGTGAAGTGAAAGCGAAGGCTATGGAACGTGGTGTCATTGCTGAGCTAAGTCGCGCCCTGTGTTATGTATCACTGCCTTTATTGGGGTGAGTCTGTATGTCAAGAAGAAAAATAATGAACATAAGGCATGTCTGAGGCTTTCCTGGAAAAGTTCCCCGTAAGGACAAGGAGTCACGTAGGAGACAGCACTAGAGCAATGATCTCAGAAATGGGGAAGCCGTGGGGACGGAGGTGAGCACGAAGTCCACATCACGGTAGAATTAAAACTAAACAAGGGAAGAAGTTAGGGTGGGGGGAAAAAACCCCACAAAATGTTAATGTTATAAACTCCAACACAGCAAAAATAATCTCAGCGATAATAACAGAGAAGTGGGAAGGAGGGGAGGTGGGAGAAAGCAGAGAGGGAATCCAACTTCAAAGAGTCCATTCACTCTGATTAAATCGAAATGTGTAGTTTTTTGATTTTACTCCAAATATTCCAAGTGAAAGATAAGATTGTGCAACTAGATACAAATAACCAACCCAACTATGTGCTACTTACGAGAGACACGATTTAAATCTAAGGACACGGGCGCCTAGGTGGCTCAGTGAGTTAAAGCCTCTGCCTTCGACTCAGGTCATGATCTCAGGGTCCTGGGATCGAGTCCCGCATCGGGCTGCCTGCTCAGCAGGGAGCCTGCTTCCTCCTCTCTCTCTGCCTGCCTCTCTGCCTACTTGTGCTCTCTCTCTCTCTGTGTCAAATAAGTAAATAAAATCTTAAAAATAAATAAATAAATAAATCTAAGGACACAGAGAGTTTGGAAACGATAGAAAGACATACCACCCAGGGCGCGGGGGTGGCTCAGTTGTTTGAGAGTCTGACTCTTGGTTTCAGCTCAGGGCATGATTTCCGGGTCGTGAAATCAAGCCCTGCATCGGGTTCCATGCTCAGCACAGGGTCTGCTTGAGTTTCTCTCTCTCCCTCTCCTTCTGTCCTTCCCCCATCTCATGCACTCTCTCTCTCTGTGTCTCATTAATAAATCTTAAAAAAAAAAAAGAAAGAAAGACATAGCACACAAACCATAACCGATCAAGTCTGCTGCAACTGTCCCAGAGTAGACTTGAAGATATGAAGCATTACTAGAAATAAAAGGGACATGTCAGTGGGGAAGGTATCAATCATCCCAAATGTGTGTGCATCCAGGGGCAGAGCTTCAAAATACAAGCAAAACGTAACGGAACGGGGCACCCGGCTGGCTCAGTTGGTAGAACATGCGACCCTTGATCTCGGGGTTGTGGGTTTGAGCCCCACACTGGGTGTAGAAATTACAAAAAAATAAATAAATAAACTTGAGAAGTAGAATTATTGTTTCAAAAAGATGCTCATCATATGTCATTAGGGAATTGCACATTAAAGCAATCGTGAGAGGGCGCCTGGGTGGTTCAGTGGGTTAAAGCCGCTGCCTTCGGCTCAGGTCATGATCCCAGGGTCCTGGGATCGAGGCCCGCATCCGGCTCTCTGCTCGGCGGAGAGCCTGCTTCCTCCTCTCTCTCTCTGCCTGCCTGTCTGCCTACTTGTGATCTCTCTCTGTGTGTCAAATGAATAAATAAAATTTAAAAAAAAAACAATCGTGAGATTACACATCTATGGGAACAGCCAAAATCCAAAACACCGACACCACCAAATGCTGTCGAAGGTATGGAACAGCAGGAAGGCTCATCCGTGGCTGGTGGGAATGCAAGGTGCTACAGCCACTTTGGAAGACAGCTTGGCAGTTTCTAACAAAATTAACCAGACTTCTACCATACGATCCAGCCCTCGCACTCCTTGGTCTTTACCCAGAGGAGTTGAAAACTTAAGGTCACACAAAAACCTACACATGGATGTTTGTAGCAGCTTTATTCACCATTGCCAAAAATTGGAAGCAGCCAAAATACCCTTCATCAGGTGAACGAATAAATAAACTGTGGCATACCCAGGCAATGGACTATTCTTCAGCATCAAAAAGGAATGAGCCATCAAGCCATGAAAAACACAGAACCTCAGATGTATATTACTAAGTGAGAGAAGCCAATGTGGAAAGACTACGTATAGTATGATTCTAACTCTGTGACTTTCCAGGAAAAAAGCAAAGCTATGGAGACAGCAAAAAGATCAGTGGTTTCCAGGGGTTGGGGGAGGGGGGGGAAGAGGGATGAATAGATGGAGCACAGAGGATTTTTAGGACGGTAAGACTATTCTGTATGCTACTTCAATGATGAATACATGTCATTTCAAATTTGTCCAAGCCCATAAAGCGTACAACACCAAGAGTCAACCCTAATGTGAACTACGGACTTTAGGCAATAATGCACCAATCTAGTTTCATTGATTGATAAATAGGCTATTGCTAGTGGGGGAAGCTACCTGAGCAAGGGATATATAGAAACCCTCTGAGCTTTCTTTTTTTTTTTCAAGATTTTATTTATTTATTTGACAGAGAGAGAGAGATTACAAGTAGGCTGAGAGGCAGGCAGAGAGAGAGGAGGAAGCAGGCTCCCCGCTGAGCAGAGAGCCTGATGCGGGGCTCGATCCCAGGACCCTGAGATCATGACCTGAGCTGAGGGCAGAGGCTTTAACCCACTGAGCCGCCCAGGCGCCCCCCTCTGAACTTTCTGCTCAGTTTTGCTGTGAACCTAAAATTGCCCTAAAAAATAAAATCTAGGTGGGCATTAAGGAGGGCACATATTGCATGGAGCACTGGATATGGTGCATAAACAATGAATCTTGGATCATTGAAAAAAAATTTTAAAAAAACTAAACAAGGGCGCCTGGGTCGCTCAGTGGGTTAAAGCCTCTGCCTTCGGCTCAGGTCATGATCTCAGGGTCCTGGGATCGAGGCCCACATCGGGCTTTCTGCTCGGCAGAGAGCCTGCTTCCTCCTCTCTCTCTGCCTGCCTCTCTGCCTACTTGTGATCTCTCTCTCTCTGTCAAATAAATAAATAAATAATCTTAAAAAAAAAACTAAATAAATAAATAAAATAAAATCTATGCTCCATCTTTAGGAGCATCAAAAACATTAACTTCCTAGGAATACAGGTTTCCCCCCACTATGCACAAGTGGAGTGTTACTATGAAAACTTCGGTAAGCCATAATCCTCTAAAGTGAAGAACAATTACCATTCATTTCTATGGAAACATGTTTGAGTGCTCCCAGACCCCCAAAAACAACCTCTCTTAGGCTTTTCTGATACCTGAGGACACATCTTGCTAACAGATACACAGAATAAACCTAGATAAAGCACAGATGGGCAGAGTTCAAAGCCCTGGTGGCTGGATGCTGAGGGTAGTCCCAGGGAAGGAGCTCAGTGGGGTGACTTTTGCCGCTCCGGGGGCAGGCTGCTTACAATTGCTCCTTGCAAAACCAATGCTGAATGTTTTTGCTTTGGGCCTTTTTCTGTAAAACCGAAAATCTTCAGATTTCTTTTGGCTAGTGAAAACAGGTGCTAATGGAGGTCTTCTGTAAAAATGAAGTGGCAAGACATGAACTTCGGAAAATTGGGGGGACCTGAAAATCAAACGGTGTGCAAGACCCCTACACTGAAAATACAAAATATGACTGAGCATCAGGAAAATACAAGTAGAAACCACAAGAAGGTTCCATTTCACACCCACGAGGATACCTTAATCAAAATGGCAAACAGTAACAAGTATTTGCCAGGATGTGGAGAAATGAGAACCTTCTTCCATTGCTGATAGGAATGCAAAAAAAAAGTGCAGTCACTTTGGAAAACAGTTTAGCAGGTTTTCAAAAAGTTAAATGTAGAGTTCCCAAATGACCCAGCCATTTTCACCCCAGGTATAAAATACCCAAGAGAATCAAAAATATCTGCCCACACAAAGACTTACACATGATGTCCATCGGAGCGTTATTCATAAGAGCCCAAACGTGGAAACAAACCTAAATGTCCATCAACTGATGCATGAATGAACAAAATGTATATATTCCTGCAATTAAATATCCAGCCACAAAAAGCAATGAAGTCTTGACACCTGCTACAACATGAGTGAAACTTGGAGACATTATGTGGAGTGAAAGAAGCCAGACATATTTTGATTCCATTTTTTTTAAGAGTTTATTTACTTAGGGCGCCTGGGTGGCTCAGTGGGTTAAAGCCTCTGCTTTCGGCTCAGGTCATGATCTCAGGGTCCTGGGATCCAGGCCCGCATCGGGCTCCCTGCTCAGCGGGGAGCCTGCTTCCCCCTCTCTCTCTCTGCCTGCCTCTCTGCCTCCTTGTGATCTCTCTCCCTCTGTGAAATAAATAAATAAAATCTTTAAAAAAAAAGAGAGAGAGTTTATTTACTTAGAGAGAGAGTGTGGGCGAGAAGGAGCAGAAGGAGAGGGAGAAAGAATCTCAAACAGACTCTGCTCTCAGCATAGAGCACGATGTGGGGCTCGATCTCACAACCCTGAGATCATGATGTGAGCAAAAGCAAGCGTTGGATGCTTAACCAACTGAGCCACCCAGACGTCCCCCTTTGATTCCATTTATATGAACTGTCCAGCAGAGGCAAATCCATAGAGACAAATGCGGGGAGTGGGGGCCAATAATGACTACTACTGGGTATGGAGTCTCTTTGGGGAGTGATACTAATAATTGGGAATTAGATAGTGGTACTGATTTTACGACTTTGTAAATATGCTCAAAAGCCACTAAATTGTACACTTTATTTTTTTAAGATTTTATTTATTTTTTTTAAGATTTTATTTATGTATTTATTTGATAGAGAGATTACAAGGAGGCAGAGAGGCAAGCAGACACAGAGGAGGAAGCAGGCTCCCCGCTGAGCAGGGAGCCCGATGCGGGACTCGATCCCAGGACCCTGGTATCATGACCTGAGCCGAAGGCAGAGGCTTAACCCACTGAGCCACCCAGGTGTCCCTAAATTGTACACTTTAAACTGGTGAATTTTATGGTATGTGATTTATATCTCAACTTCTAATTTTTCAATAACATTTTTGTGTCGAGTTACAATAAGATCGAAATGAATTGAAATTAAATAAGACCTAAGTAAATCAAGGGACATATCATGTTATGGACTAGAAGACTCAATATTATAAACACATTGATACTTCTCTGATTACAGATTCGGTGGAATCCCAATCAAAATCCTAGAAGCTTTTCCCCTGAAATTAACAAGCTGATTCTCAAACGTACACGGAGATGCAAAGAAAAAGCCATTTATATAAAATACAAAAATAAAGAACAAAACTGGAGAACATACTGTACCAGATATCAAGAACTATAGTAAGTATTAAAATGTAGACAGTGTAGTGTTGATACAAGAATAGACAAACAGACTAATGGTACAGAATAGAGTCCAAAAACAACACACACCTGATCTATGACAAAATGACACTGTAGTGCGGCGCAGAAGAATGATCTTTTCAGTAAATAGTGCTGGGTCTACTGGGCAGGATTGGGGGAAACGTGTCTGTGAGTGTGTGGGGGGTGGGAGAGAGAAATCTCCCTCTGCCCTTCTCTTATAAGGATACATGTCATTGGGGCACTTGGGTGGCTCAGTCAGTTAAGCACCTGCTTTTGGCTCAGGTCATGATCTCAGGGTCCTGGGATGGAGCCCCACATTGGGTTCCCTGCTCAGCAGGGAGCCTGCTTCTCCCTCTGCCCCTCCCCCTCCCTGCAAAGATAAACAAATAAAACCTTTTTTTAAAAAAGGATACTTGTGGTTGTAATTAGGACCCAACTAGATTATCCAGGATAATCTCCCTATCTCAAAATCCTTAACTTAATCACATCTGCAAACACACTACAAAGGTTGGTGTAGGGACATCTTTGGGAGCCCATTTTTCAGCCTCCCCCAAGCCCTACCTCACACCATAAACAGAAATAAATTTCATACCTAAATGTGAAAGATTAAAACAGTAACAACTTAAAAGAAAATACAAGAGAACATCTTCATGACCTTGGAACAGGCAAAGTTTTCTTAAACCAAAAACAAAAGCACTAACCATCAAAAAAAAAAGCATATGTATGTGTAAATGGACAATACTAAAATTAAGAAATATGTTCGACAGGGGCGCCTGGGTGGCTCAGTCAGTTAAGCATCTGTCTTTGGCTCAGGTCATGATCCCAGGGTCTCGGGATGGAGCCCCGCATCTGGCTCCTTGCTCAGCGGGGAGTCTGCTTCTCCCTCTGCTTCTGCTCCTGCCCCCCCAACCCCCCACCCCATGCTCTCTCTCTCTCTCTCTCTCTCTCTCTCTCTCTCTCTCTCTCTCTCTCAAATACAATCTTTAAAAAAAATGTCCGACAAAAAGTACACTTTAGAAGAGTAAAAAGAGGGGCGCATGGGTGGCTTAGCTGGTTAAGCGACTGCCTTTGGCTCAGGTCATGATCACAGCATCCTGGGATCAAGCCCCACCTTGGGCTCTCCACTCAGTGGGAGTCTGCTTCTCCCTCTCCCTCTGTGATCTCTTTCACTTTCACTCTCTCTCAAATAAATAAAGTCTTAAAAAAAGAAGGAGGAGGAGGAGGAGGAGAGTTAAAAGACAACCCACAGGGCGCCTGGGTGGCTCAGTGGGTTAAAGCCTCTGCCTTCGGCTCAGGTCATGATCTCAGGGTCCTGGGATCGAGGCCCGCATCGGGCTCTCTGCTGAGTGGGTGCCTACTTGTGATCTCTCTCTCTGTGTCAAATAAATAAATAAAATCTTTAAAAAATAAATTAATTAAATAAATAAAAAAAGACAACCCACAAAGTGGGAGAGAGAGGATATTTACAATACATACAACAAAAAATTTCTGCTTTATATATATATGTATAATGTGTATATTTTATATATATATTTAAAGAGCTCCTAAAAATCAATATAAGAAAGGCAGACAACCCAATAGAAACATGGGCAAAAGACTTAAACAGATGAAAGGGAATACCCAGATGGCCGAGAAATGCATGAAAAGGGGCTCAACCTCATTAGCAATCAGGGACATGTAAGCTGAAACCACAACACGATAGCACTGTACACCTACCAGAATGGCCACAATGAAAAAGTTTGAAAATGCAAGTCAGGGAGGATGTTGAGTAATCAGAACTGGTGGGAACGTAAATTGCTTGCTACCATCACCTCGGAAAATCTTTAGGCCAGCTTCTACTAAAACAGAACATCGGCAAACCTTTAACCCAGGAAGTCCGTCCCTAGATATACACCCAACATGCTCACCAAAAGACACGTAGCAGGGCGCCTGGGTGGCTCAGTGGGCTAAGCCTCTGCCTTCGGCTCAGGTCATGATCTCAGGGTCCTGGGATCGAGCCCCGCATCCTGCTCTCTGCTCATCGGGGAGCCTGCTTCCTCCTCTCTCTCTGCCTGCCTCTCCGCCTACTTATGATCTCTCTCTGTCAAATAAATAAAATCTAAAAAAAAAATTTTTAAATAGACACATAACACACTAGAATATTAATAGCAACACTATTTGTAACAGGCAAAACCTGTAAACTCTCCAAATGTCCATCAATGGTAGGACAGATAAAATGGGGGCCCCTGGGTGCCTCAGTCAGTTAAGCGTCCGACTCTTGATCTTGGCTCAGTTCTTGATCTCAGGGTCACGAGTTCAAGCCCCACATTGGGCTCCATGCTGGGCATGGAACCTACTTAAAAAGAGAAAGGAAAAAAAATAGTAGAATAGATAAAATAAAAGGTGGTATATTCGCACACTGGAGGACCACACAGCAATGTGAGCAAATGATGGACAACCACAGGCGACAGCACGGAGGGGTCCCACAACCATGGTGTTGAGCAAGAGAAGCTGCAAACAAAAGAGGATATGATTCTATTCACACAGAGAACAAAAATAGGTTAAATTTTAAGAGGTCAGGACAGTGGTTCCGTTTGTGGGGAGTTGGAAGGGGGCAGAAAAAGAGTTCATGAAGGGCTGGTGTTGTTCAATATCATTATTTGTATTGTTTTTTAAAGGTTTTATTTATTTGAGAGAGAGAGAGCGCGAGCAGGGATGGGGTGGGTGGGGGCAATGGGAGAGGGAGAAGCAGGCTTCCCACTGAGCAGGGAGCCTGATACGGGGCTCCATCCCAGGACCCTTGGATCATGACCTGAGCCGAAGGCAGACGCTTAACAGACTGAGCCACCCAGGTGCCTTTATTTTTTTTTTTTTTAAGATTTTTATTTATTTGGGCGCCTGGGTGGCTCAGTGGGTTAAAGCCTCTGCTTTCGGCTCAGGTCATGATCTCAGCGTCCTGGGATCGAGGCCCACGTAGGGCTCTCTGCTCAGCAGGGAGCCTGCTTCCTCCTCTCCCTGTCTCTCTGCCTGCCTCTCTGCCTAGTAACTTGTAATCTCTCTCTCTGTCAAATAAATAAATAAAATCTTTAAAAAAAAAAAAGATTTTTGGGCACCTGGGTGGCTCAGTGGGTTAAAGCCACTGCCTTCGGCTCAGGTCATGATCCCAGGGTCCTGGGATCGAGGCCCACATCGGGCTCTCTGCTCAGCAGGGAGCCTGCTTCCTCCTCTCTCCTCTCTCTCTGCCTGCCTCTCTGCCTACTTGTAATCTCTCTCTCTGTGTCAAATGAATAAATAATAAAAAAAAAGATTTTTATTTATTTGACAGAGAGAGACACAGCAAGAGAGGGAACACAGCAGGGGGAGTGGGAGAGGGAGAAGCAGGCTTCCCGACAAGCAAGGAGCTGGATGTGGGGCTCGATCCCAAGACCCCAGGATCATGACCTGAGCCAAAGGCAGATGCTTAACGACCGAGCCACCCAGGCGCCCCTATTTTTTATTTTTTAAAAAGTAGGCTCCATGACCAACATGGGGCTTGAACTCAGGAAATCAAGATTTGCATGTTTGGGGCGCCTGGATGGCTCAGTCCGTTAGGCATCTGCCTTCGGCTCAGGTCATGATCCCAGGGTCCTGGGATTGAGCCCCACATCGTGGTCGGGCTCCCTGCTCAGCAGGGACCCTGCTTCTCCCTCTCCCTCTGCCTGCTGCTCTGCCTACTTGTTCTATCTCTCTGTCAAATAAATAAAATCTTAAAAAATAAAAAACAAATATTGGTCTTTTAGACATTTTTTTAGGTGTTTATTGTCTTTCTGTAAACACTTTCATATGTGTGAACTATTTAATAGTTTTGAAAATATACTTTCTGGGGCGCCTGGGTGGCTCAGTGGGTTAAAGCCGCTGCCTTCGGCTCAGGTCATGATCCCAGGGTCCTGGGATCGAGGCCCACATCGGGCTCTCTGCTCAGCAGGGAGCCTGCTTCCTCCTCTCTCCTCTCTCTCTGCCTGCCTCTCTGCCTACTTGTAATCTCTCTCTCTGTGTCAAATGAATAAATAAAATCTTTAAAAAAAAAAAAAAAAGAAAATATACTTTCTGGATAAAACTTCATGCAGGCCTCCAGTTCCCGCTCTGAAAGGCAGTAAGTGTCTACGTTCTTCAAGGCATGATGTATGCATATTCATATGCATATATCTGCATATATACATGCAGTTAAACACACCCATGCACACGTGTTCACACACCCCCATTTTTTTATCCAACTGAGCCACCCAGGCACCCCTAAAAGACCAATAGTTGGAAAGTACTGGCAAGTGCCAAGGTCCATAGGGTAACTCATTTGGGTTTCTTTTTTATTATTATTATTTTTTTACTCTTTGAAAGAGACAGAGAGAGAGTACGAGTGGAGAGAGGGAGAAGCAGACTCCCCGCTGAGCAGGGAGCTCCATGCGGGGCTCCATCCCAAGACCCTGAGATCATGACCGCAGCGGACACGGGGCTCGATCCCAGAACTCTGGGATCATGACCTGAGCCGAACACAGACTCTTAACCAACTAAGCCACCTAGGTCCCCCCTCATTTGGGTTTCTGTTGGGATCAGAGAACAGCAAGGGGTGGGGTGCCCTAACGGGGGGGGGCTCGCGTGCACCCCCTCTCCTTTACAGACAAGGAAACCCCGGAGGTAGGAGGTAGGACAGCAGCCCAAGTCTGCACGGCCTGCCCTCCTGCCCCCAGGTTCGACTCTGGCCTGAGGATAGTGGGTGGGGCTTTGGAGCAGAAGGTTGCGTGACCTCTGAGCCCGGCTCTGCTAGTCTGAAAAGTGGGGACAATAACCCCCACTTCGTTCTGATGTCAGCAGAACTGGTGTGTGTGGTTGGAGTGGCTGGGGGACAGCACGGGCTCCGTCAGCGGCCGCCACACGCCACCGGCAGGGAGGGGACCGGCCGGAGCCTCTGCGCGTTCTGCTCCAAAGGGACACACGGTGGCGCCCTCCCCCCGCGGGTCCCGCAAGGTCCCAGCCTCTGAGGGCGTTGGCTCCAGGAGGGAGGGAGGGGTGAGGGGAAGCTGCGTGGGCCCACACAACTCACGCTTCGGGGGTCCTGGGGATGGAAGGGTGCAAGGCGGAGGGCGTCCCTGCTCAAGGAGGCAGGACCAGAGGGACTGGCCAGCCCAGGAAGGAAGGAAAGGGGGAAAAAGCGTTCCATCAGGCTGTTGCTTAGGATCTTGTTGAGGGGTGGCCCCCTAAAAGATAGGTCCACCTGGAACCTGTGAACGTGACCTTATTTAGAAAAAGTCTTTGCAGATGTAATTAAGATGAGGCTCTAGAGATGAGATCATCAGATTACCCAAGTGGGCCCTAAACCAGTGACAGGTGTCCTTTCGAGGGAAGACACTGACCAGGAGAAGGCCATGTGGTCGCAGCAGAGGTTGAAGTGACGCAGCCACAAGCCACGGAAGCCACCAGAGCTGGGAGAAGCAAGAAAGGACCCTCCCTTAGAGCCTCCCAGGGGAGCCGTGCCTGCCGACACCTTGATTTCAGACTTCTGGCCTCCAGAACCCAGAGGAAATAAACTTCTGTTCTAAGCCACCTAGTTCATGGTCATTCGTTTCAATGGCCCCAGGAAACCAATACAGATGCTTACATTCTTTTCCTGCTGCTCAGCCCGCTGAATCCCACCCCCAGTACCCTACAGGACGGCACCTGAGCTGCCCCCCGCCCCCGCCCAGCTTCTGACCCCACTGTTTGCTCCCCAAATCCAAACTCCACCATACCCACTGCTTTCCAAACATGGGCTCTTTCTCACATCTATACTTTTGCTTTCGGTGGCCCGCTGTCTAGGGTGCCCCTCCCTATGGGTCCCCTGTACAACTCCTATACACCCTTCAAAGCCCTCCCTAAACATCCTCTCCATCTCTCCCCAGGACCCTTGTGCTACTCCTCACCAGAGTGCTCAGCCAAGGCCCAGATGGAAGAACGTTCAGGAGTGCCAGAAGGATCTGAGCCCAGCCTGCACTCACCCCTCCCGCGGGGGCCTCCGTCAAACAAACTGTTGAAGCCTCCCCTTATCCGTACTGTAGCCCTCAGCCCTAAATTCACGGCTGGCTCTTCTGTGGATCCTGAACCTTGTCAACACAGCCCTCCAGTGATCGGGAGTGACCGGATCACACGATGCTCTCCCCACTAGGAAGCACCTAGAAAGCTTCTCTTTACTCCCTTCGGTCCATGGTAACTGGCGCAGTGGAAGGGGTTCCGTGAACCAGAATGAATGAGGCACCATTCGGAATGACTGGTTTCCAAGGATGTCAGGTCCTGGGAATGTCTCACCCTCCTCAAAGGCAAGAATAAATTATGCAAATCTCTGGAGCCAGACTTTTTGCCTTCTCGCTCCCTCCCTCCCTTCCTCCTCCAACCACCACCCCCACCAGGTTTCTGGGAGGGCACTGGGCTCTCCAGAAAATGCCCCAGGCTCTCTAGTGGCGCGTTTCCTGATTACAGACGAAACTACAGCTTAAAGCCGGTGAATCACTAGCAGCCACCAGCCAGGGCCTGTTGGGGTGTCGGGCAGGAAGGGAGAAACCAGGCTCCCCCACCCGCCTCCCCTATGCCTGCCACACCAGCCCCGCCATCACCATATGACCTCGCAAACCTCTGTCGTCTTGGCCACACGAGGTGGAAAGGGCCTAGCCCCGGGTGCAGGAGACTTTGAGCAGCTCCGAGACTGTCCCCACTACCCACCCCCGCTCGGCCACACCCAGGTCCCGAAGAACCCACAGTCTGAACAGCTGGGAAACCCTGTCCCCGTCCCTGGCCTGGCAACTCACGGATGATACCCAGAGGCAGCAGCCCCATTTTAGCGGTAGGGAAACCAGCTCAGGGAGTAGGAACTACGGAGACCATCGTCAAGTGTTCCAGGGGCTAGAGGCAGAGGTGGGGGAATTATATAATCCGATAGTTAAGAGCCCAAGTCCAGGTTCAAATTCTAAGTCAACTGTGGTAAGTCTTGGGGTTCTTGCAAACTTGGGCAAGTTTCTTAGCTTCTATAGACCTCAGTTTCCCCGTCAATAAGATGCGAGCCCCTCTAAGTACCTACACATCACAAGACTGCTGTAAGGATCCTATGAGTTGACAAAGGAAAGGCTTAGAACAAGAAATGCATACTCTATAAAAAGTGGCTGTTTTTTAAAAGGGTATTTTGAAGAAATCTTTTCCCAAGGACAAAGCATTTGGAGTGAATCCTTGTCATCAGAGAGGAATGTTCCCCACACCTGTCTGGCAGAAGCTCAGGCCTGCGGCCTCCTTATAAATCCTGAGGCCTGCCCCCTCCCCACCCCTCATCCCCCGGACCTGCCAGGTCAGAGTCTGGGGGTGGGAAGCTAATGTTTTTAATAAGGGCCCCCGGGGTTCCCTGAATCAGGCAAGTCTGGGGATCTCAAAAGACTTGGAACTTCAAGCCTTCTTTTGAAGATTCGTCTGGTAACATACGTTCCGCCCACCTGTCAACAGGTCCTTGGGGGGAAAACCAACTTTCTCTTTTTCCCAATTAGTAACACGACTACTTGTAAACCTGTGTAAGCACTCGCTAGTGCCAGGTGTTTGCTAAATTCATTCCATCCATCATCAGCCCTCTAAGGCAGGTTCTCTCTCTATTCTACAGCCCCATTCTACAGAAGCGGAAACTGAGGCCAGGGAAGTTAGTATCTTACCCAAGGTCACACAGCTGGAACTTGGCAGAGCCAGGACTCTATTCGCCATCCCAGTGTGGCCTGTGCCAGCAGCCCCAGCTCCTCGGGGACGTGCCTAGATGCTCTGGGGCAGGTGCCTCAGGAGCCCGCAGTCTTCTCTAGGCAGGTTCGCAGAGCTAGAGGCCAAGGTCCCGGTCCCAGTTCCCAGGACCTTCCCTTCACCTTGGCTGCAAAGCCACACCAAATCCTGCAGGCTCCTTTACTGGACTCCCCGCTGCTTCCTGTCCCAGGGCAGACGAGGGCGCTCCAGAGCCAAGGCAAGTCCAGGCTTTGAGCCATCCCCCATCCCATCCTCTCTTCCCTCGCTCCCTCACCTGCTCCTTTCTCCAGCCCCATCATGTCGTTAGCATTTTCTCTGGAAGTGCAATGCCTTTGACCAGACTGTTTCTCCGGGCGAGGCCCACCGTTTCCTGATTGTAAGCTTCCGTGTTGAGAGGGCAGCCTCCTCCAGGAAGCCCTCCCTGACTGCCGCTGTGGGTTAGCTGGCTCCCCGGTGCCCACACCGCCCTCTAGGGGATGACTGCCTCAAACACGGTTGATGCTGTGACCTATCTCCAGGTACTCTAAACTGGAAGGGAAAGCAGGGAGGAGGAGCAGAGACAGAGCACAGGGGTCACTCACCTCCTTCTGGGCAAGGTAGGGGAAGAGGGGCAGGGCCAGTCTCCCTGCCCTGCCTCTTCCACTGGCCATGACCCCCAGGCCCTTGGTCAATACCTGTTGGGCAACCACAGGACAGATTGGCAGGGACTGACTGGAGGGGGAGGAGGGCGGAACTGTTTGCTTCCTGAGGGGCAACTTTGTCCAGCCCCACCCCTCCTTCTGCACACCCGCCCCCCCCCACTTGTGCTTGGGCCCGGGGCTTGGAACACGGAGGAATTCCTTGAGGTGTGACATCTCAGTCCATGGTCTCTCCAGGGGTCCCAAGCCTCCAGGCAGCCCCTGCCCATCCTCTGGAGACGGTGCAGGAACGAGGCTGACGGAGTTGCTGGCCCGCAGCCCTTGCCCACAGATGAGAGACTGTGGCCGCCAGAGCCCGGTCAAGCCAGAGCTGAAGGCTTGTGGCCCCAGTGGTGCAGGAGGGGGTCTGGCCTCCTCCCTCCCGGCTCCCACAGCCCTCCCCTCTCCAAGCAACGGAGGGCCCTGGGATGGGGGGCAGAGAATGGGGCGGGGCGCCCAGACGGTGGGGGCTGGGCCGTGGAGCCAGGGATGCTTCCTGCGGACATTCTGGACATTCGACTCCCACATTCCTGGCCATTCCAAAGACTCCTCACTCCTCCTCCCTTCTCGCCTTCCCCAGTGGAGGGGGAGGGCAGGGGCCCGGGTCTGAGCTAGCAGCTTGGGGCCTCTCGGGGAGGGACTGAGGTCTGGACTAGAGGGGCTGCCCGGAGTCCTGTCCAAGGCACCGCCCCAGGGGTCCTTGTGATTCTCATAAACAGGAAGTCCCCCCCCCCCACCGTTGCAGACAGGCCCCTGTGTGTGCAGACGCTGGGCTCTGGAGGCCCAGCGGCCCTTGACCTCTCCTGCTGCTTCCTGTTAGCTGGGCCAGAGGAGAGAGAGGGAGACAGAAATGGCCTGAGATAGGGAGAGGCCGAAAGGAGCGTGAGAGCAGCGGAGACGAGCACAGTGAGGCTGAGAGGGGAGAGGCCAGAAGCCTGGCACATAGTAGGCGCTTAAGAAATAATGCGGCCTCTGGCTGAGGAGGGAGGAGAGGGGCCACTCTGGGGAGAGCAGCACAGTTAAGGGGGACAGAGCCTGGGCCTCCCCTCTCCGCTCTCACTGAAGCCTGGCACGTAGTAGGTGCTCAGTAAGCATGGGAGACCTACGTTTAGGATAGGCGAGGAGGGAGTGTTCTTGGGGGAGCAGCACTAATGGGGGCGCTGGGAGAAAGGGGCTCCCCTGGCCTGGCTCCTCCCTGTGCGTAGACAGCCCCCAAGACTCAGCATCCCATTGTCCCTGTCTGCCCCTCCCCCCCACGGCTGGCTGGGCCAGGCCGCTGTCTCAAGGCCCTTTATTTTTAAAATCCCTGTGGTGTTCCCACCCCAAACCGAAGGAGCAGTGCCAGCCACAAATCGGCCTGCGGCCTGGGCTCGGGGCCCAGAGACACTGGGGGTGGGGCATCCGGCCACCCCGCAGCTGCCGGGACAATTCCGGGAGGACGGCGAGGCCAGCCAGCCCACTGGGCAGGGTAAGGAGGCCCCTGGGATGCCCCCACACTGGGCCCAAGGTGTTAGCCCAGAGGCCCCCGGGGGCAGCAACCAGACAGCCACGTTAAATCAGCAGCATATTCTGCCCAGCAAACCTCTGTGTCCGCACAGTCCACCAAACGAATATGAACACGGCACCTACTGTGTGTAAGGAAGGACCAGGAGGCTCAACCTTGGGGAGGGGGGGTGACAGGTGGGGCCTCAAAAGCATGCAGGTGGTACAGCTGTAGGGCAGTTCTGGAAAGGGCCCCCAGTTCCCCCCAGGCAGTGTGGCCTTGGGCAAGGCATCTGGCCTCTCTGAGCCTCAGGCTCCTCCAGTAAGACCCGACAGAAGGCCGTGTGCCATCTCCACGTGCAGTGGTGACCGGGGCAGCGCTGGTTCCTGCCCTCATGGAGCTCAATGTCCTGGGCGGGGGGGCCCTGTATGAGCAAGCTCATGGTAGTCTCTCAAGAGATGGAGGAGAGGGCGCCTGGGTGGCTCAGTGGGTTAAAGCCCCTGCTTTCGGCTCAGGTCATGATCTCAGGGTCCTGGGATCGAGGCCCACATCGGGCTCTCTGCTCCGCGGGGAGCCTGCTTCCTCCTCTCTCTCTGCCTGCCTCTCTGCCTATTTGTAATCTCTCTCCCTGTATCAAATAAATAAATAAATAAAATCTTTAAAAAAAAAAAAAAGAGATAGAGGAGAGGCATGGGAGGGAGAGTGAGGGTGAGGGCCGGTGAGGCCAGGGATGAGGCAGAAGTTCATTTAAGTGGGTGGTCTAGCAGGCTTCCGAGGAAGTGAATTGGGGCTGAGAAGGAGGCCGACTTTCACTGACCTTGGAGAAGAGTGTTGTGGGCCGAGGAAAAAAAAAGCGGTGCAAAGGCCCTGAGGCAGGAGTGGAGTGGAGATTCTTAGATAATGGATAGAGAAGGACTTTGTAAACTCTGGGGGGCTGTACACTTGCCCTTCCAAGCCTTCTTAGTGTCATTCTGTCAAGTGTGGGGAGGAGACAGGAATGTCCCGCAGACTCAGGCCGCCGCTGAGGGCTGTCCGGGCATCCGTTCCCCTTCATTGACTCCACCTAGAGAATGCTAGGCTGGCTGGCCAGCCAAGGTGCGTGGGCCCTTGGACTACAAAGGGTGTTCACTCTGGCCCAACCCGTTTTCTGCTTTGATCCACCCAACAGCTACGAGGTAGGGCAGGCGGCACTTATCATCGCTAGGTCCATTTGATGGACAGGGAAACCGGGGGTGGGCACGAGATGGTGGCGGTGGCTTGCTGAGATCACCTAGCTCATGAAGGGCAAAACTGAGCCATGTGCCCAAGTGGCCTGGTTCCCAGGCGAGCCCATTCGTCCCTTGAGACCTCCCCCGGGCCCCCCAAAAGCATTTCCCTACCTTACCCCAGCATCTGTCTTGGCCCCCCACAAACCAGCACACAGACTCCACCAGGAGGTACCAGTCTCCTGCCAGGCTTTCGCCAGAGAAGAATGTGGCCTGACCCTCCCCGTGGGAGCTCTGGCCAGCAGGCCTTGGCAGAAGAGACGCTGGCTGAGTCAACAAGAGACTGGCAGGGGCTCAGGCTGCCCACCGAGTGGAGTCAGAGATCTAGAAGGGGGCTGCCCATACCCCGCCCCTCACCCTCCGGGCCACCCACCCTCCTCCTGGTCTGGGCGCCAGCCAACCCGGTTAACCCCTGCAGGCCTGACAGGGGATGGCCTGGTGAGAATCAGCTGGTCAACCCCCCCCCCACTCCCCGCAGAGAGGTGCTATGAGACTTCGGGTAGGTCGCTCCACCTCTCTGGGTCCATTTTCTCCCCCGTGAGACCCTCTACTCACCCTTGAGGCTGTCGTTGGCGTGTTTGTGAATGAACATAAAACTGCAAGCCACTGTGTCTCCCCTCTGCGAGCTGGAGGGGGCGCTCCTGAGTCCAAAGGCGAGCGCTGGGCCCTGTTGCCCCTACCAAGCAGGTACTTAATGAGGGCTTGCTGGGGCGCGACGACTGAGTCCATGGAATGACGCAGAGAAGGACAAGATGCCTGAACATCTGCGATCATCGTGACCCACACCCTCAGCCTGTGTGTGCAAAGCTCCTTTCCCAGCCATCTTCCTTGATCACAGGCATTGTTATCCCCATTTTACAGATGAGAAAACTGAGGCACTTGGAGGTGAAGGAACTGGCCCCAGATCCACAGCTGGGACTAATGGGAGCCAGGTCTTCTGACTCCTGGGTGGACACTGGGAAAGGGGAAACCCTGGGGGCCTCCGTGTGCAGCACCAGGAGGCCGAAGGAGGAAGAGGGAGCAGAGGTGATGGAGAGTAGATTTTGGCTCCATTTCAGGGAGAAATTCTTGACCGGCAGAGCTGTCCTCTCGGGGTGAGCTCCCAGTCACTAGAAAGGTAGAGGCAACACCCAGCAGTCAGGGCTGCTTCTGAGCAAGTCCTGCCCCAGGAGGGTGCGTGTATGGCCTGTGAGGTGCCTTCCCAGACACTGAGACTGACGAAACAGAGTCCCTTGGCGGCCTCAGAGCCTTCGTCCTCAAGGCAGCTGAGCACTGGGGACGCCACAGGCCTGGGCTTGAATCCCATGGGACCACTTCCAAGCTGTGAAAGGTTGAGGAAGTCATTTTACCTCCTTGGCCTCAGTCTCCTCATCTGTAGAATGGGGGTGTGAGGATTAGAGCAAACCCAACTAAACCACCCAGCCCAGAGCCCCAGCTCGAGCCTGACGCTTAGGAGGTGTTTCATTAATGCTCCCCCGGCTTCTGATAACCTTCCTCTTGCCATCAGTCTCGGAGAGGGAGGAAGAAACCAGGAGCTGAGAAGCAGTGGCGGGGAGGAGGATCATTGGGTGAACCCAAGACTTGGAGCCAGGAGCACGGGGTTCGAGCCCCAGCTCCACCAGGAACAGGGAAGTCGCTTTCCCTCCTCTGTGAGAGACCACATCCCTGAAAGCCCTTCATCGACCCAAGCGGGCCAGCTTCTGTTAGAAGAAAACAGTTGGGCCCATGCATCCAGGAATGAGCCTGTAGGGTGAAAAAGGAACCCCGAGCCCCATCTAGATGAGGCTGCATGAAGCCCCAAGGGCTGGCCGAGGCGGGGGAAGGGAGGCAATCCCGGAGATGGTCAGGCTAAGGCACCACTGGCCTTCAGCCCATGGGCCTATCTCTCGGGCCAGGCTGGACCACAGAGAATAGTCCATTGTTTCTGCTGCTCAAATACTTTTCCTGTCCCCCTTGCCCCCCTCTCTCCACACACCCCCCCCACATCGAGAACAAAGATCTCCTGGAAGACCCCCCTCCTCACTGCCCTTCCATCCAGGCTCTTGGATGCCTGGTCCAGCTCTGGAGAACCTGGCTTCTTCACCCCTGGGACAACAGGGTCACCAGGCCCGGACCCTTTGGCTGCCCCTCCCCACCTCCTGCAGCTACGGGCCCCTCAGACCCCCGCTCCCGCCTCCATCCATCCATCTGACTGTCCTCCTCAGGGGTGGGGCTGGAGGAACTGACCCCACATCCTTCCTAGCCCCCGTCCAGCTTCTTGTCCTGTTCTCCAAGAGAAAGGGAGCCTGGCGGGGTGGGGGTGGGGGAGCCCTTCCCCGCCCCCATTTCCCTGCAGAGCAGCGAACAAGGAATCAGAGCTGTGTTGGCCTGGAAGGGTCCAGCTGAGAAAACTCTTCCACATGGCCAGCCCTTTTCCCAGAGCCTGGAATTCCAGAGGCGTTTCCTGCTCTGACAGCTGCCTGCCTCCGGAGCCACGGAGCCACGCTCTCCCTCTGGGCCTCGAGGCCACGCCCTCCCAAATACCCTTGGGATTAACTCCCATCCTGACCCCACGGCTACCAACTAGCCACTCACACCCAGGCATCACCCCTAGAAACAGCTGAGCGGGACAGCCAGGGACTAATCTGCCATCACCTGGCCCTCAGGCCACCCGCCAGCCCCCGGCGGGGCCCCCGATGTCCCTCATCACTCAGTCATCACTCCAGCCGACTCCCCATGGGGCACACACTTGTGCCAGGCACGCACACTTAGTGTACTCAGCCTGGCTCACACGCCTTCTGCTCTGCACAGCTTCACACTTCTGTATAAAGACCCATCTCACCTCCTCCAGGAAGCCTTCCTGGGAGCCCTGACAAGTCTGTGTTCTGTGTGAGCTTTCACTGTCTGTGAGCCTGTCTGTTTCAACATTTGGGCGGGGAGCGGGCACACAGTAGGCACTCAGCAGATGCTCACCCACACCGAAGGGAGCCCTGGGGAGTGTGGCTGCCGAGGACTCCCAGTTCGGCGGAGGGTTGGCTGGGGAGCCCTGACCAGGCCTGTCCTCTCTGGGCCTCAGTGTCTCCACAGCCCCCTGAGGCCCTGACACTCCACAACCAGTGTTGACTCTTGGGGCTCTGCTGTAAAGAGGAAGGAATGAGAGCGTGGAAGTTTCCTTCCAGAAGGGTATCCATCCACTGGCTCCCTCAGAGCACATTCCTGTCCTCAAGTTCAGCCAGGGGAGAAAAACTTGGGGCTAGCTTACTGTCTGGTCTATTAATGAGGAAACCCCAACCAGGATCCCAAAGCACCCCACTCTCAAGGGCAGCCCTCGCTGGGGGCAGAGAGCAGCCCAGACTAGCTCAGGCCACAGAGGGCCTGGCATTCAAGGCCTCTCTCCCACCCTCCACAGTAGACCCTTCCTAGTTCATCCTCTACCATCCTGAGCCGTGTTCTCTCCCCAGGTCACCTGGGCCATCATTCCCCCAGATACAAGGCCCAGCTCAAATACCACCTCCTCCAGGAAGCCTCCCCGGACCTCCTCAGTCAGTCCTCTGGCTCCCTGGCCCCTTCTACCACTGTTTTGACCCTTCGTCTCCACCAGTATCTTGACCTATATCTTTCCTACCAGACCAGAAGTCTCTGGAGAGTAGGAACTACACTCCTTACTCACAGCTGCCTCCTCACAAAGTACCCCCGCCCTGGGCCTGACCCACAGTAGGAACTTACTTAAAATGTGTTAAGTGAAATCATCTTCGGGGACAGGAAAATGTCAACAACAGGAATAATAGTAGCTGTCCCTTCTTGACCAGTAACTATACAGGCCAGGCAGTGACTATTATAGCTCATGACACACAACACAAATGAGGCTCGGGCAAAAAAGTAACTTATCCAAGGTCACTGTGCTAGTGAGAAGCAAAGCTGGGATTTGAATTCGGGTTTGTCCGACTTGCAAATACACACTGGGCCATACAGGTGGGAGCATGAGTGGTAACCCCCTTGGCTCCACTGCCAGTAGCCTCTAGCAGATGACATAATCTGTCTCACAAACTTCCTCAGGAACCCAGTGCTGTTCCCTCCCCCTGCAATGCCTAGGTACATCTGAGCCCTGCCAGGAGTCTGGCCCATGGGGACTCTCTCTGGGGTGGTCCTAGGAGGAGGCCACCTGCCCTTATGGTGACGGCACTCCAGTTCAGGGGACAAGGACCCCCTTCCGATACTGCCTGTGACCATGCATTTCCCCAGATGTGCCAACAGTACCGATGTCTCCATCTCCTGGGAGACCTCGCAGGCCAACAGACACCACTGTGAAGGACGGACAGGTGCAGGGGAGAGCTCGCTCTGAAGGAGGACCTCCAGGAGGAGGCGACATTTCAAAGCAGCCATCAAGGACGTTTTGCCCCAGGGTGACCCACGGATGAAGGTGAGTGAGGTCTGTGAATGTGAGAAAAATGAAGACACGCTCAAAGACCACGTTGGTGAGTGTGACCAGGTGTGAGTCAGTGTAAGAGCTTCTCAGGATGGACAGGGAAAAGAATGAGTGAGCACGTGAAAGGATATGGGGGTGGATAGATGGGAGTGAGGGTAGTGGATCAAGGGATGCGGATGGGCAGAATGGGTGGGTGGATACGTAGATGTGTAGATGGATGGGGTGGAAGGGTGCATGGGGTGGAGGGGGTGGATGAATGAATGGACAGAGATGTAGGCAGCGGGTCAACTGAGGAGTGGGTACTTGGTTAGGTGATTGGATGGGTGTGGGTAATAGGCCAATGGATGGCTAAGTGGGTGGGCAAATGGGGGGGAGGGGCAGTAGATGGCTAGATAGGAGCGTGGGTGGTATGTAGGAGGATGGACTGGTAATTGCATCCGTAGATGGATGGACCACTGGCCGCTCAGGAGAGAGAGTACCGGGAACACCGATCAACGGACCTAAAGCCCAGCCAGACTTTGGGATGGAAAGGGTACATGCTAAGCTCCCTAAGAAGAGGCTGGGATGAGGGCTGAGAGATGTGGCCAAGCCAACTCACTCCACGCAAGGATCCCACTCCAAACCTCACTGGAGCCGGGTGGGCAGCCACTGGCATTCTTGCGTCCCCAAGCAGGAAGTGCCCCTCTCTAGCTGCGCCCAGCTCTGACTCCATGCAGGACTCCAGGTCCAGAAACTGCCTCCTGCCCATAAGCCCTAAGCCGCAGCCCACCCAGTCTGCAGGGGTGAGGTGAGGGGGCAGCTGAGCCCTGTGATTCTGCCCAATATCGCCCCCCCGCCCCCCACTGCCCTGTTCCTCCAGGACAGAGGAGGAGCTAGGAGCTCCTGAATTCTAGGCAGCCTGTCCCATCCCGCTAGCAGCTCCCAGTCCCTGGCTGGGAGACATTTGTTCTGCATTCTACACGGTGATTAGAGCTCCTCCGGGTTAACCCGTGCACTCCTGGCCACAGACAGCCCCTTCACAAGGAAAGGAAAGGGGCCACGAGAAATTGGTTGAGGAAAAAAGGCACAGGAAATGGGGATTGCCTATCCGGGCATCCTTCATAAGGGTGCCAAGACCCCTCCAACCCACCCATTTTCCAGAGGGAAAAACTGAGTTGAATCCATAAATCAGGAGTGGAGCAGGGAACAGGAACATAGCCTACAAGGAGAGGTAACTTCTCTCTGGAGAGAGGCTTTGAATGAAGGGAGAGAGCTGCTCTTAGCCTCAGTTTACCTATCTGTAAAATGGGGCCAAAAATTCCTGACTCACAGACTGCCTCGCCATGCACTAGTGGAGACCAAGTGCCTGGCACATAGTGGGAAGGTTCTCAGCCCCTGGTTCCCTGTCCCCAGACCGGAGCTGAAGAGGATGGAGGGAATGTGCCGCAGGCTGTAATCATTCCCACTAAGACTGCTTTCTCAGCTATCTCTGGGGCTGGCAACAAGCAGCAAATATCCCCCCTGGTATTATACCCATTTTATAGACAAGAAACTTGAGGATCAGAGAGGCCAAGTGCCTTTCCCCCAGTCACACAATGCCTGGGAAACCCCATGGGCCAAGTTTTGGGTTCAGGGCCTTTGACACGGCACTAAATTGCTTCCTTTGCCAGTTGTTCTGAGGATCCTCTGGCTAGAATGCCAAGCAATTTATTGTCTAACTAGGTCACCTTTGAGAGTAAAAGGAAGTGCTATTAATAATTACGCTGAGGGGCGCCTGGCTGGCTCAGTCAATGGGGCCTGCGACTCTTGATCTCAAGGTTGTAAGTTCAAGCCCCACTTGGGTATAGAGATCACTTAAAAATAAAACCTTAGGGGCGCCTGGGTGGTTCAGTCGGTTAACTGTCCAGCTCTTCAGCTCAGGTCATGGTCTCAGGGTCGTGGGATCGGGCCCCGTGTCAGGCTCCGTGCTCTGCATGGAGTCTGCTTGACATTTTCTTCCTCTGCCCCCTCCCTTCTCTCTCNAAAAAAAAAAAAAAAAAAAAAAAAAAAAAAAAAAAAAAACTTCAAAAAATTTTAATAAAATCTTTTTAAAAATAAAATAATTATGCCAGCCCATCCTGGGCAAACAGGGAAGTATGGCCATCCTACCAGAGCAGGAGGCTTTGGGCAAATCACCGCACGTCTCTGCAAGATGGACATGATGGCGTATTGTCCATATAGGGCTCTCATGAGGATTAAATGTGGTAGTGCCTATAAGAGGCTGTAGGGCCTGGTATGCATTTGATGCTCAATAAATGCTGGTTATTACTACTGCTATTAATGATAATAGCTCTTAGTTCCTGCCTCCATCACTGTCCTTCTGGTCCCTTCTTGGCTCAGAGAAAGGGCTTCCAAATACACATCTGACTCGCACTGCAGGCTGGCTCCCCATCCCTGCCCGGGAAAGTCTGGACACCCAGCCCAAGGTTAAGCCCCCACCCACTATCTGGTTCTCTCCCAGCCCTTGACTCTGCCCCCGCCCCCATCCCTGCCTCTCAGGGGCAGTCTCCCTTCTTCCTTACCTGTGCTCTTCAGCACCTCTGAGACTGTCCCCAGCCCCCCCCCCCCCCCCCCCCCCCNGCCCAGGACAAAGCACCTCCCACCCGACCCCAAGGAAAGGGCTCTGACCCACGGGAATCTCAGTCCTAATGCTGGGCCCCTCAAGCAGTGCCGCAATTCTTTGTGCCTCAGTTTCCCCACTTGTCTGTCTGTCCAGCTAGGGAAATAACCCCGTCCTTTGGTGGCCAGTGTGAGGATTCAGGGAGCCAAAGCCAGAGGCCGAGCACTCTGTCAACAGCAAAACCTTGTGTCCTCCACCTGAGCGTAAACACCGCCCTCCTCCCCTGCCCTGTCGACAGCACCCAGCACCTTGCTCAGACGACTTCCTCCAGCCACACCCGCCTCCTCCCTGTAGATCCTTAGCTCCAAATGTTTGCTCCTTCGGTCTCCCGCCAAGTACATGTGTCCTTCCCCTACGCTCCCCCTGCCTACGGGTCCTTTACAGCTTAACTCAGGTATCACCTTCTCTGGGAAAACCTGCCGGGGGCCCTCCTCTCCCCTGGAGGCTGTTTGGGGTCTCCGTGCAACAGCAGCCCCGAGTACTTTCTGCCTGTCCACAGGGAACTCACAGTATCAGAGGAGGGCAAAGAAAAAACCCGAGGCAGTGATCAGCGTCGATCTGGGGACCTGGGCAGGGTGGTTCCCTGCCCCTCCTGGGTGGGGTGGGGGGGTGCTCCATAAAGCTTTCTGAACCCATCCATCTGAGGTGTGGTCTCATGTACCTGTTCAGCAGGCCTCCTAGGTGCTGGCAGAGCAGAGAACAGCTAATAACGTAACATCTGATGCCTACTATTATCCTATTTTACAGATGGGAAACTGAGGCCCAGAAAGGGATAAGCAGTGGCTAGGGCAGGGGAGGAAACCAGGCGGTTGGGTTCTAGGGCCCCCATCCCTGACCACCACACACCACTCTACAAGTCAGGAACCCGGGTCTGGCTCAGTCAAGTCTGTGTCCCCGCACCCCTGAGGCCTGCACTGGATTCAAAGGAATCGGGGATTGGGAGAAAGGCGGTGGGGATCCCAACTTGTAGAACTCAGGGTCTCTGCGGGTCTTCCCGGCATTCAAGGCCCCGGAGACCCGAAGGGAGCGGCTGGGGAGCCCAGGAGCCAGGGTTCTCAGGTCTGGGCGCCCCGAGGCCCTCCCGGGGAGCCGGTGGGGGAGGAGAGGGCTGCCGACGCCGCGCGTCGCCCCGCCGGGCACCCGCACGTCCCCCGGGTCCCCCCTGCCCGGCGCCCCCGCCGCCCCCCTCCAGATCTCGCCG
>LNAC01000075.1:3983161-4038568 GCA_002007465.1 Ailurus styani
GGGGGGGGTTTGGTACTGTCCCCCGGCGAGCGGAGCGGCGCAGAGAGTTGGGGCGGGCGAGCGGCGAAGCGGGCGGCGGGAGGAGGGGGCGCGCGGAGGGCCGTCTGCGCTCCTTCCTGCGCCGGGAGAGCAAGGGAAGGAGCAGGGAGGGGGCGATGTGCCGGAATGTCGGGCCCCTTGGCCAGGCCGGCGCGGAGAGCGGGAAGGGGGGGGGCGGGAGGGGCCGCTGGGGAGATGGACCGGGCACCCTGCCCCCTCCCCAGCCGCCGCATTCCAGGCCGAGCAGCGGATGAGGTCATCCCGTCCGGTTCCCCTCGGGCCACGGCAGCCGGCTGTCCCCTTCCCCCGCGGAGCGACCCTCCCCATTCTAGACCCCTGCCTCCCACGGGGAATGTTTTATGGCCAGATCTTTCCGGGACTTCCAGCCCCGACTGGGCTCGAGATGGTTCTGTCCTTGCCTCAACCAGGCAAGACCCGCGAAGTCTGAAGCCCATTTTCTAGACGGGGAAACTGAGGCCTAGAGAGGCGGGGGGACCAGCCCGAGGCCGTGCCCAACGCCTTTCGGGGACTGGAAGCCAGGACTGGGGGACACTTGGTCCTTGGCCGCCCCCCCTCCCGGAGTGGAGGGCTTCGGCCCTAACTCGGAGTGGTGGGCCTAGAAATGTCTCTCCCGCTCTTTCTTCTCCCTCCCCTGTGGCCCGCGGTGCTCCCTCCTAACCCCTCAGAGTCCAGCAACGGGGTCCCCGCTGAGACTGCGGACAACTTCCTGCCCTTTTCTGGCCTCAGTTTGCCCGTCTCTCCACGTGCGGCGGGCGGGGTGGCTTCAGGCGCTCCGAGGGGGGCCCAGGGAGTTCATCTTTTATTCTAGGGCCCCTTCTGACCCAGGCAGGGCCGCGCTGTCCAGCGGTACCGGTGGTGTTACTCAGCTGGACACCGGAGGGGAGGGGGCTGTGTGCATGTGCGCGTCCTCCCAGGTGACAGGTGGTGCGCTGGCGGGCACGCGGGCGACCCCCAGGCGAGCGCGAGGCTGCAGCAGCCCAGCCTCTGTCCTCCCCCAATGTCAGACGACCCCTGTCTCCCCCGCACCACGGTGCCTCCACAGCGGCCCCTGTCGGCGGCCCTGAGAGCGTCGTCCCTGCCTGCCGCCTCCTACCTTGTCCTTGCGGTCATTACCACTATGGAGTGACCTCTTCTTCCCAAGTGGCCCTGCCTGACCTATCCTCTACACGCTAAATACGAGGACCGCGAGGACCTTGAGGCTGCTCGGTGACCACTCCTGCCCAGGTCACCGGCACTGAATCCACACATTTGAGTCTCCTGCCCCCCAGGCCTGCCCGTCCCGAGCTCTGCTGCTGGGCATTGCCTCCTCCAGCAACTCTGCCCGGGCCCTTGGGGTCCTACCCCTCCCCTGGCATTTACTAGTGATGGTGACAGAATCCCGGGGAGGCTCCCAGCCACGCCACTTTCTTTGCTCTGTGACTTGGGGCAGGTCAGTCCCCTTTCTGCGCCTCATTTTGTTCACCTGTAAAATGGGTATCGTGAACGTTAACAGGTAGAAATCCTGGGCTGGTGAGGGGAGGTAGGCCTTGCACCAGGACACCTGGAGCCCCTCTTCCTCCAGGGCCAGGTGAGGCGCACCTGATCGCCACAGCCATAATACCGTGCAGTCTGGGCCCAAGTAGCAGCCACCAAGGGGGCCCTGACTGAGAGGTGTCCACACTAGCATGTTGGATTTGAACCGGGGCTCTTACAACTCCTCTGGGAAGGGACCAGCTTTTGATGCTGTTCTTGTTTTCCACGTGGGAAAACAGATCCCCAATAGCAGTGCTCTGCCCTTGGCCCCACAACCTCTCCATGGGCAGGGTCTCTCTCGTGCAGTGTGCACGGTAGAAGCGTAAGGACAGACCTTTCAGAGGTGCTCAGAGGCATCTGGGAGGCAGGAGCATCCCAAGATTGGGGCAGAAGCTGAGCTCGCAAGTCAAAGTGACCATGGGGATTCGGTGGGCGCCAGAGTCCCTTTTGCTGAAAGAAGAGCTACTTCGAGGTGGGGGCGGGAAGAGAGGTGGGTGTAGCCACAAGGCAGACACGGGCACCCCTCCCATGACATCTCAGGGTGACCCCCCCCCAGTTCCTTCCCCCTCTCAGAGAGTCATCCCTCATCTCTGCAGAGCTAGGAAACCTGGTCCCTGCCATGAACCTGCTAGGTGACCTTGGCCGAGTCCCTTCCCTCTGAACCCTGGCTCTCCCTGTAAAAATGGGCTAACCCCTCAGCTTTGCGGGGCTGTTGGAGTCCAATGACGTCATGTACTGGTTGGCCAACTCCTGAGTGCTCCGTAACTTCGCAAACATTCCACGAGGACTTGGTGCCGGGGGTGCCAGGGAAAGGGATGATTCAGACCCCCCCCCAGGGGGAGGAGTTAGGGTTGGGGGAGGATCAGATGGTGGGAAGGGAAGAGAATGTAGTCAGAGAACAAAGCAAGCTTTGTTTTATTGCTTTCTTTGTTTTTCTCTTGTTATTTAACCTATTTTGAATTTCAAATAACATTTCAAAGGGCAGTATTGAGATTTTTCTGCTTGGAGGTGGCTGGGAAATTAAAAAAAAAAAGTTGAGGCACAGATCTAGGTGTTCTTGTTAAGGATTATTATCAGCTTTTATCAGCTGAGGTCCCAAGCCCTTGGAAGTAGGTGACTTGCTCAAGGTCAAACGGTGAAGCTTTTCCCCACCCACCTACCTACCCTCCCTTGGAAGGTGGCAAGGGGTGATCTTTTGGGCAGGAAGGTCATTGTACCAATCTCCTGTGGTTGAACCTCTGTTGATATGGCACTTGCCACGTGCAATCCAAGCAGGGTGCCAGGAGGGAGGAAGACGGGAACATCTAGGCAGCGCCCCACCTTCGCAGTGTGTTGCTAATCTGGGGAAACAGTCAAAGGCTATGTGAGTCAGAGGCTCTGAGTTCAAGTCTTGACTCGCTCTCTTGATGTGACCTTGAGCAAACTTGGACCCTCTCTGAGCCACAGGAAAACCAGAGATCAGACCATAGGCTCATAGGCGTCCTCCAGACTGTACTTTCTTTGACACTAGAAGGGATGGGGTCAGACCAAGAGAAGCTTAGAGAAGGATGGGGCAGGGGAGGAGGCAGGGAGATCAGGAGGGGCAGCTGTGAGCAAGGAACAGCTTCTGGCACCCACTGAGCTGTTTCCAAAACTTGTTCCCTGACAACAAGGCTCCTGCCTCAATTTGAAAATAATAAAGTTCTTTCCTGCGGGCCTTCTCAGAGCCTTGAATCTGCTCAGGCGTGCAGTCGACAGCTGGGAAAAGCCACTTTTGACCACAGGATCCTTTTTCCAGGAAGCACCTTGAAGGCGGAGGGTTCTGAGGAACCTCCAGGCAGGCTGTTTACACAGCAGTTCCCAAAGCCTGTGGCAGCGCACCTCCTCCCTCTTGGCCTCTCTGACTGGAGGACAATTTAACCCACAGAGAAGGGAGGTGACCTACTCAACCTGGCAGCAGAGGAAACTGTAGCTTGGAGCTCAGGGGCTCTGGGTTGGGGAGGGCGGGGGGGGGACTCTGCCTTGGCTTTTTGACTGTGTAGACTCATGCAGGTCAGTTCACTTTGTGCCTCCATTGCTCTAAAATAGTGTCGCCCTCACGGCTGTTGTGTGGGTCTCATGAGCGACAGAGGTAAGTTATCGGCACTGAGTAGGTGCTTCACAGATGGTGTGGGTATGAGGACCACCCGTGCTACTTCCTGCTACACATCTCCAGCGCACAGCTGGCTGGATTATTCTGTCCCCCCTCCCAGCGGTCCCTGCTCAGAGGCGACCACAATGCTGACCTTATCGCTATTGTTTCCTTTGCCTGCTCTTAAATGTCAGGGAACTACACCGCGTGTCCTCCTTGCGCACCTCCAGTAGCCCCCATCTCTGTCGATGGATGGAGTCACCTGTTCTCAGTGATTTGGACCCAGGATCCCCCGGGGCCACCATCATTTTCTCTCTTTCTTTCAGGTCTCTACCCCTGCGCAGAGAGGAGCTGTCCACACTCAAGGCACACCCTGTCCCCTCCCTGTTCTTGGACAGAACACCTGCAGCGGCTTCGCCAGGGCCAGGAGCCAGGCCCCAGGGAGAGACCAGCCATGGGCCTTCCCCAGCCGCAGCGTTTGGGGGCGATACCTTAGGAGTGTAGGGGGGCAGCCTCCGTCCACCCCCTTTCCACGAGGAAGGAGGGAGCTGAGAAGCGGACCCTGAGCCCAGGCCCCCGTGGGTGGCGGGGCATGGACCAGCAGCTGTGAAGAGCCAGAGCTGATGCCGGGCCCCCAGGGGGCCGGAGGAGCCCCTGCCATGAGCCTGGGCAAGCTCTCGCCCGTGGGCTGGGTGTCCAGCTCGCACGGGAAGAGGCGGCTGACAGCAGACATGATCAGCCCCCCGCTCGGGGACTTCCGCCACACCATGCACGTGGGCCGTGGCGGGGATGTCTTCGGCGACACCTCCTTTCTCAGCAACCATGGGGGCAGCTCGGGGAGCACTCACCGCTCACCCCGCAGCTTCCTGGCCAAGAAGCTACAGCAGGTGCGGCGGGTAGGGGTGCCGTCCCGGCGGATGGCCTCCCCGCCCGCACCCTCCCCCGCTCCACCCGCCATCTCCCCCATCATCAAGAACGCCATCTCCCTGCCCCAGCTCAACCAGGCCGCCTACGACAGCCTCGTGGTGGGCAAATTCACCTTTGACCGCAGCCCCGCCAGCTCCACGGACGGCCGCTCCAGTTACGGTGAGGGCCTGGGCTCGCTGCTCGCTCTGCAGGTGCTGAGGTCAAGGGGTTTGATGGGTCAGCCTCGCCTCCGAGTGAACGCTTTTCCCCATGGTAGTTTGGTCTCCCCACAGAGGTCAGGCCCAAACTGCAGACCGTGGATGGGGTGGGGGTCAAGGGGGACACACCAGCTCACTCGCCAAAACACGCTGAGGTTGAGAGGTGAGGAGCTGGGGTTCGAGTCCTACCAGCCTCTAACGTGCCTCCCTGTGTCTGGGCCCCTGGCTGAGCCAGCCCATCCCCCCCTGTCCCCCTCAACCGAAGCAGCCCTCTTATATCAGAACGACAGATGCCAGATCCCAGGAGAGACTGGGAGTCTGGGCTCAGCCTTAAAATCCTGATTCTGCCTGATTTCCAGCAATACGACTGACCTCGGTCAGCTCAAGGCCTGGCCTGTATAATGGGTCCATGAGGGTCGTTGCTGAGATTCACAGATGCCATGACATATCAGGCATGGCCCAGAGTCGCACAGAGTAGGTGCTTGGGACGTAGGACCTGTTGCTGTGTTGTTATTTGAACAGATGTTCCTGTAACTTGACCAGTTTGGAGAAACCACTCACAGGGACAGAAGCCAGAGGTCCCTCCAGCTGTGGCCGGGAGTGGTGGGGGGCCACCTTGGGAACCCAGGGCCCCTGCTGCCACCTGGTGGCCATTCCCTGCCCTGTGCTTTGCCCCACTGCCTGGGGCTTCCTCCAGGGCTCCGCCTTCCGCTGCCCTGCTCACATCCCCACTGGGGCTGGTTCACAGTAAGCACACCGGGCCTCGGGCATGGCAATCTTGGAGCAAGAGTGTGGGCCAGAGGTCCTTTGCCGGGCATCTGCCTGTCCTTTGAGTCCGATTTCTGTGTGGTCAGACCTTGGCTGTTGGTTCCATCCCTGTGCCCACAAACCAGCCGACCCGCAGTGAATTCGCTTGCAACCCTCGGCCCCTGTCATGGAAGGGGACCTGGGACCATGACCATCAGTTGGGACTGAGAGCCAGGAGGTTTGAGCTCCACGCTTGGCTCCACCCCTTCAGGCTTTGTGATCCAGGGGCAAACCTTTCCCCTTGTCCCACACTGAGTCTTACTTTCTTCATCTGCAAAGTGGGAATGAGGACTATGTCCATTTTCCACTTCTAGACTTGATGGGAAGATCCTATGAGCGACTCCAGGGTTCCCTATATTGGAAAGGGGGGAGAAACTGAGGCCAGGTGGGAGAGTGACGTGCTAGAGGCCACTTAGCAAGCCGGGATTGGTCGTGGTTCTCCCCTCCCCAGTTCTTGGTTTGGGGCCCCAGCTATGACCCTGCTCCCCATTTTTCTTCCAGGCGTGGACTCTGGGTTCTGCACCATCTCCCGCCTGCCTCGCCAGGAAAAGCCTCGTGAGCGAGACCGTGATAGTACCTTCCCCCCTGAGAGCGGGCTTCGCCGCTCTGACTCCCTCCTGTCCTTCCACCTGGACCTCGACCTTGGCCCATCTCTCCTCAGTGAGCTGCTGGGGGTCATGAGCCTTTCAGAAGCCTCTGCAGCTGAGACCCCAGCCCCCGCCGCCAGTCCCCCGGCCCCTGTCTCAAGACCCCCGGCCCTTGCCACAAGCCCCCCGACTCATGCCGCCAGTCCCCCGGCCCCTGCTGCAAGACCCCCAGCCCCTGCCTCAAGCCCCCAACCCCGTGGACACTGCCCCAATGGCGTAACTACTGGGTTGGGTCCAGCGGCTAAGATGAGGGCCAGCCCAGTGGAAGAGTGTCCCCGTGCACCTGCTGACGTGGCCCCTGGCAGGCACTGGGGAGCAGGCTGGGGGGACAGCCAGGGCAGCCGCCACCACACTGAGTTAGATGCCTGGCCAGAGCCAGGGAGGGGGCTGCCCCAGGCTCGGGCTTCTTGGGAGAGCCTGGACGAAGAGTGGGGGGCACCCCACGCAGCCAGCAGGGCCCCCGTGCCCAGCACAGTGCAAGCAAACACCTTCGAGTTTGCCGATGCGGAGGACGACGATGAAGTCAAGGTGTGAGTGGCCGGCTGTGGCTCAGGGCACCGCCCGGGGAACAGCCCAGGTGTAGAGCCTGCACCTGGTAATTAGGTCCTGCCCGTGATCGATGGGAGAACCCAGGTGCCCCCCAGCCCCTCCGCACCTCTGCAGGACAGACACGGGAGGGAGGCCAGAGGAGACCAGGCTCGTTCTGGGTCCTGCTGGGCTGCCTTGCCCAGGCCCCCCTGCCACTCTGGACCCACGGCCATTCCTAAGGTCCACCCCCACCCCTGTGCCCCCCCACACTGGTTGTGGGGGGCCCAGCCTCACAGTACAGCCTTTGTGCTAGAAAAACTGTCCTTGCTGGGGGTGAGGAGGCAGCAGGGTGCACACCACACAGGGCCTTTGTCTCCTCGCCCGGAGGGACCGCCTGCCCCAGCTCATCCTAGAGCTGCCCCCAGCAGGGTCCCTGCTGCAGCCCCGAGAGCCCCAGCCCTTGCTAAGCTGCTTCCCTGACATTCCAAACCTAACCTCTGACTTATCCCTGAAGTCTCAGAGAAAAGTCAGGTGTGACCTCACAGGGGAGGAATCCCACCTTCCTGTGCACCCCAGGCCCGCTTCTGGGTCCCGATTAAAAAAAGGCTTTTTGATAAACGGTGTCCTGCAAGATGCTTGGAGACCTGGAAGAACAGGGTCCCCTCCACCTGCTTAAACAGCCTCCCATCGTGTTTGGAAAACCAAAGAATCGCAGTTCCCCCCCCAGCCCGCCCCACCCCCAGGGCCCCCAGTGAGGGGAGGGGCCGAGGCAGGGGGTAATGAGTAACCGGGCTGGAATGAACGTTCCAGCGATAAAGAGGCCCAGGTGCGAGCCTTATCTATAGTTCCTGGAACAGCCCCCGGCCCAGGTGCCTGGTGATAATTGGGGACAAATAGGCAGCAGTGGGTGCTTGGAGGTGTTTGGGAGCACGTCCCAACCCCCACCTTGCAGCCCTATGACCTTGGGCCTCAGTTTCTTTCTCCGTATCCTGAGGATGCCTGGGGCATGGCAATGTATGGAAAACACCGGCCACGGAAAGACTGGATAAAGGCAGGTTCTTCTGTTGGTTCTTAACGTTAGGGGAGGAGAGTAGGGTCCTGGGGCAGGAACTGCTGGTCGGGAGGCAGAAGCCTGCGGCTGCTGGTCCTATGTGAGTGGTAGAGGAACTCAGGAGAGGGCAGGTGCACCCGGGCTCTTCACTCCGGGAGGTGCTGGCCACTTAGCCAATCTTGAAGGAGGAGACGGTCAGCCCATCCTGCACGCTCAGGTAGCTCAGGTGACTGTGGCCCAACCTGTTGGGAAAGGTCAGCTGGTGCCCATCTGGCAGCTTCACTTCGAAGCCGTCATTCCCAAAGGTCACGGTGATCTGTGGAGGGAGGGAGGGTGTCAGGGAGGCAGGAGGCGCCAGAAGTGGGCCAGGGCCCCTTGTGGTGGCTCAAACAATGCCAACGCGTGTCTAGGCCAGGGGACGTTACCCTCTGGGCTCTCCCGACGACATCCTCCTCGGGCGCCTTTTCCCTTTGACCTCACCTTGACCTCCGACCCTGGGCTGAAGCACTTGTGACCTTCCCGTTGCTCCTGCCCCCAGCTGCCGTCCCGCGAGTTGCAGACGATAATGGAGTCACTGAAGCGTGGGTTGAAATGCAGGCTCAGCTTCTCCGGCCCCTGGCCCAGATTAATCGCAAATCTGCCAGAAAAGGGGTGACAAGTCAGCGTTGGGGGCCAGCCCTGGGGGAAGCTGCTCAGGTTGACCACAAGCTGAAAGAATCACAAGGAGTGATGTTTATTGGGCCCTGTGCGTTAAAACAAAGGAGGCGACAACCTGGTCAGACCTGGCACGGGAGTACCGCCTCCCATTTGGCACCCGGACTAAGGCTCTGGACAGGAGGGTCACTGAGAGTGACCGTCTCAGAGGTGCCCATCCTGGGGGAAAGAGTCGCTGTCCTTAGGTATCTGGAGGCCTATTGAGTTTGGCCCTGAACAGTTAAGCTAAGGTGGTGAGCTCCCTGTCGTTACAGGTATTCAATCAGGGGTTGTGTGACTTCTTGACAGGATCAGTACAGCCTGGGTTGGACCGTCAAGGTCCCTGGGAGTAGGACCTAATAGGGTGCCTTCATCAGGAGGTCTCAGACCAGAGGGATCACAAATGTCTGTAAACTTGAGGAACCCAAGTGGGACAAGGAGGTGACTTTGCTCTTGGCTCCTACTGCCTACATCAGCCTGCCCCTCCCCAACCAAAAGTTCATGGAGATGGGCCCCAAGAAATTCTCTACCCATTCAGCACACAGGTAGAGCCTGAGACCCCTTGGCGCCTCCTGGTGGCTGTCTCTGGTGTAACGTGTGAAAGGCTGGCCTTCTGCCCATTCAGCAGGGAAGGAGGGTGATAGGGGGGGAGCATGGACTTTCAGTAGAGACACCGGACCCACAGGGGGCTGGGCAGAGCTTCAGGGGCTTCTCCACCTGCCCCTTCAGTGTCTTTGGGGGCCACGGAGTTGAGCATGTAGCATGAGCTGTGAAATTCCGTGGGTCCCCAAGCAGCCTCAGCTGCGAAGGCAGGCCCCTCACAGGAGGGGAGCCAGCAGGGGCGTGGGAGAGTGTGAGGGTGAGCGAGGAGATAAAAAATCTCCCTTTGGCCTGAGGTCGCTGTCCTCTGTGTCCATCTCACAGGACTGCCCTGCCTGCCTCACCTTCCAGGCCTGTTCCGGGCCTGTGGACAGCTCCCCTGCCCCCTTCTGCCCCACATCTACCCCCCGCCCCTCCCCTTGCTCACCCATTGGCATTACTGGCAATCTTGCCCTTGATCTTCAGGGTTGTCCCCAACTTCATGTCCAAGTTCGTGATCTCAAATTTTCCCTGTGCCAACAGAGAAGCATTCCGTAAGAAGCCCATCACACGCATGTCCAGAGCCCTTCTGCCGGTGACGCCCACTCAAGCACCGTCTCACGGGTCGCAGGTCACACTCACCCTCGGCACACGCGAGGGCACTGAGCTGGGAAGGGTTCCCCCGTGATTAATATAAGAGATTTGGACTGGGTGTTCTCTGGAGAAGGAGGGAGGAGAGGGCAGGGATGGAATGAGCAGGGAAGCGGAAAGAGGGTCAGGAGGGTCTCTGGGCCACAGAGCTCCCCCCACCAAGAGGCCGAGGGTGGGGACGCCTGCCACACTTGACCCACACTTGACCGGTGACATTCATATCCTGCATCTTATCTGTACCAGCTTGAACGGTGTCTCCCAGAAAGTCACAGCCACCTGACACCCGAGGCTGTGACCTGTCTAGAGACAGGGTCTGTGCAGATGTAGTCAAGATTTGGTTAGAGTGAGCCTTAAATCCAGTATGACTGACATCCTGATAAGCAAAGGGGAAGTGGGCCCAGAGACAGACACGCAGAGGAGAAGGCTCTGTGAGGCAGAGGCAGGGCTGGGAGCAGTCCGGCCACAGCCAAGGACTTCCAGACGGGCCTGCAACCACCGGAAGCCGGAAGAGACAAGAAAGGGCCCTCCCCCCAGAGCCTCCAGGGGATGCATGACCCCACCGATCCCTCGATTTCAGACTTCTCGCCTCTGAAACTCTGAGAGCATCAATGAGTCACAGCAGCCATGGGGAAACTAAGACACCTTGTAATCCTCAGATGCCCTCTGTGATCCAGTTCCACAAAGGCAGGAAACTGAGGCTCAGAGAGAGGGAGTGACTTGTCTGAAGCCACACAGCCAGCTCTGACAGAGAATCAGGGGCCGCAAAGAGGTTCCACTCAAACTCCTGCACTTTACAGGTTGTGACCTTGGGCCACTTCCTCCCCGAGCCTCAGTTTCTTCATCTTTAAAAAGCGCAGTCCAGGGGCGCCTGGGTGGCTCAGTCAATTAAGCTTCTACTGGGCTCAGGTCATGATCCCAGGGTCCCGAGTTTGAGCCCTCACTCAGCAGGGAGTCTGTTTCTCCCTCTGCCCCTCCCCCTGCTCATGCATCTGCTCTCTCTCTCTCTCTCTCTCTCAAATAATAAATAATCTTTTTTAAACAGTTTAGTGGGTGTTGGCAATTATTGCTACTCCTAATATTATTATTATTATGAATGAGCAACTGAGTCTAGAGAGGGCGAGAGGTAGGTTCGGGCTCCCGCCACAGGGCGATAGGAAGGGCAGGGAATATCCACGCCACAGGGCGGTGGAGGCCGTCTGTCCCACTCGGGCACCATACAGATAGGGAAACCAAGGCCCAGAGAAGGGCAGTGACGCTCTTCTCCAGCCCCCCTCCCCACCAAGCCCCTGCACTCAGGCAAGGATGCAGAACAGGAGGGAACGGAGGAGGGGAGCAGCGGAGGAGGGGAGCAGCGGAGAAGGGGAGCAGCGGGGAAGCCGGCGTTCTCACCGACATGGTACCAGCTCCTGGCCGCAGTTCTCAGGGGCTCCTGGAGGCCTGGGCTCAGGATCAGGCCTCACAGCCCAGTTTATAGTCTAGAATATTACACATTAACTCCCTCAAGGCCATAAATGGGGACTTTGGTCCCTTCTACCCCAGAGTCTCTCCACTGGCATCTGCCAGGACCCAGAACAAACGGGTGGGAGGCTCCTGCCCCAGGCGCACCCAGCCCCACCCAGAGCATCTTCCCGACTTCCCTACTCCCAGCCTCCTGCCACCAGCCTCCAGCCCCCCTGCACCCAGCCTCCTGCCTCCAGCCCCCCTGCACCCAGCCGCCCACCCCCTGCCCAGCCCGGCCCCAGCTGGGTGTCAGAGGCAGCACAAATGCCATGTGAGCTTGGCAAGCCACCTGAGGTCCTGAGCCCCGCTTCCTCATCCTCAGAGAGACTTGCTCTAAAAAAGACCTCGAAGCTTCTCATTTTCTCTGATGTCAAGATTCATTCCGAGGCCTTTTATTTTGTTTTCTCCCTTCACCCCACGATTTTTCTGATTGTACGTGTAAGTCTTAAAGGTAATACACAGCGGATTCAAGGGAAACATCTAGAAGTATCTATAAGCAACTGTTAAAATCAGAGAAGGAAGGGAAGGGGCTGAGGTGGGGGGGGTGGGACTGGGGATTTAAATGCTTGGATCTTCCGTGACTTATGTCACTGACACAGGCTCACAGAGGCAGTTCGAGAGACAAGGGGTGAAAAAAGTCAGGAACAAAGCAGGTGCTCCTAACCCTACCATCAGGAGGAAGCCTGCCCGCTCTCCGGGTGCCTTTCCCTCCTCACGGTTTTCTGTGGACCCCTGTCATAGGCAGCCCTCTGTCGAAGCAGCTTTCCATCCTGCTAAATTCAGTAAATGTTAAAGCTCACAAATCTGTATTTCACAACGATAACGTAATGGCACTGAACTATTCCGCTGCTCGCTGGCTAAATTGATTGGACCCATTTCCTTCTGCTGAATACTTACCTTAATTCTAAATGTTGCTCTTAAAAGTACTGCTGCATTAAATCTATTTGCATAGAAAGTTTGACTGCATCCTGCCCACGTATTTAGGGTGGATTCCCAAAAAAGCAGGATTTTTCTAGAGCCCGGGTTTGGGGCTCCTGGGTGGCTCAGTGGGTTAAGCCTCTGCCTTCGGCTCAGGTCACGATCCCAGAGTCCTGGGATCGAGCCCCGCATCGGGGTCCCTGCTCGGCGGGGAGCCTGCTTCCTCCTCTCTCTCTGCCCGCCTCTCTGCCTCCTTGTGTTCTCTCTCTCTCTCTCTCCGTCAAATAAATAAATAAAATCTTTTTTAAAATAAATAAATAAAAAATAAAGCCCGGGTTTGGCGGGCCGGAATGGTTTCCGTCTGAGCTGCAGTGGCCTCTCTGGGAAGGGGTGCGGGGAGGCCGGCCCTGCAGGGAGCCCTCCCGTGCCAGGAGCTAACGGGTGGCTTGCTGCCCATTGCTCACAGAGGACACCACCTCTGGGCCCCTGCCCACCCCGAGAGGAGGGTGACTTCCTCATTTTAAGCCACAAGGAAATCAATCCCTTCTCGGCCTTCTTCCCAGGGCTGCGGTAAAGCCCACGCAAGATAAGGAGTTTTCAAGTGCTCTGTACACAGAAACCCCTAATCAACAGAAACTGCACCTTGTAAAGGTGGTATTTTTCTGATTATAGCAGTAATTCTAGCTCCCTGTAGAAGGTTTCGATAAGCACACGAAGTAGAAAGAACTTACGAGTTCACTTATTTTAGAAAAGTCTTTAAAGAGGCGAGCACATGTCCACATTCTGAATTGGACACTCGTCTGTGCTATGTATGTGCAGCACCAATGAAAGATTTTTTTAAAAGAGGGGGTCCTGGGTGGCTCAGTTGGTTGAGCGACTGCCTTCAGCTCAGGTCACGATCCCAGGGTTCTGGGATCGAGCCCCGCGTCGGACTCCTTGTTCAGTGGGGAGCCTGCTTCTCCCTCACCCTCTGCCTGCCGCTCTGCCTGCTTATGCTCTCTCTTTCTCTCTCTCTGTCAAATAAAGAAAGAAAATTTTTAAAAAGGATTTTTTAAAAGAAAGAAAGGAGGAAAGGAAGAGGAAAAGGAAGGGAGGGAGGAAAAAAGAAAAGAAAAAAATCTAAATCTCCAACACTTGCATCACCCCTGTTCTCTTTTTTTTTTTTTAAGATTTTATTTTTATTTATTTCACAGAGGGAGAGAGATCACAAGTAGGCAGAGAGGCAGGCAGAGAGAGAGAGGGGGAAGCAGGCTCCCCGCTGAGCAGGGAGCCGGATGCAGGCCTCGATCCCAGGACCCTGAGATCATGACCTGAGCCGAAAGCAGAGGCTTTAACCCACTGAGCTACCCAGGCGCCCAGCCCTGTTCTCTTAATAACGTCGCCTTCCGGGGCCCGTGGGTGGCTCAGTGTGGTTAAGCATCTGCCTTGGGCTCAGGTCATGATCTCAAGATGCTGGGACGCAGCCCCTTGTTGGTTCTGTGCTCCCCAAGGAGTCTGCTTCTCCCTCTCCCTCTGTGCTCTCTCTCTCTCACTCTCGCTCTTTCTCAAGTAAATAAATAAAATAAAGGCTGCCTCCTAAAGGGTACCCTATCCAGGAGTTTATCCAACCCTCATCACAATAAACTCAACAAATTTTCAAGGTGATTTTTATTATGATCCCATTTTTCAGATGGGGAAGGAAGGGTCCCATATAATGACTGAGTAGTAGAGCTTGCCTATCTACCAACCCAAGGCTCTCTGCCCTCACTTAGCAAAAGGAAGAGCTGCCCTCCAGAAGGATGTCCTCTGTGTGACACACAGCCTGGGTCGTGATGCACAGTGATCCCTACCTCCTGGTATTCACACCCTCATATACTGACTCCCCTTGAGTGTGGCTGGACCCAGAGACTTTCATGCAACTGAGAGAATACTACAATAGGGCAAAGTGACAGGGTGTCACTTCCAAAATTAGGTTCTGAAAAGACTGATTACAAAAAAGCAACATTAAAGAGGACTGTCCCCTCTCCCTGCCTCCCCCTCTCTCTGTGCCCTAACTCTGGGGGAAGCAAACAGGCCACATTATGATCAGTCCCACGCACGAGGCCCTTGTGCCAAGGAACCCAGGTCTCCAGCCCACTGTCAGTGAAGACCTGAGGCCCACCGACAGCCCGATGGGTGAACCTGGCCGTGGATCCCCCCACCCCCTGCCGACTTAAGCTGTGTGATGGCTGAGATCACTAAGACCTCAATCACAGCCTTGTGAGAGACCCAGCAAAGTCCTGTCTGGATTTCCGGGGAACAGAAGCTGTGCAAAACCTATTTCTGGTTTTATGTCTCTACATGCATATGAATTTGTTACACAGCAAGGGTAACTAGTACACTTGGCCCAGTGCTCAGTGGGGGAAATATCCACAAAGGCCCCCCACTAAGGAACCTACAGTCCAGATATGTCCCTAGACATTCCATCATACTGGTCTCCTTAAACACCCAGCTCTTGGTTTTGTGTCCTTAATTCCTTCCTTTATGCCCTATTAGCTCTTTTTCTCGGCGTTTCTTTTATTTTATCACTCTTTTTCTTGCTTCTCAAGTCGAATGTTTAGTTTATTCATTTTTCATCTCATCTTTTTACCAATAAATGCATTTGAGGCTATAAATTTTCCTCTCTGCCTCCTTGGCCACTTCTCAGAAATTTTTTTTTTTAAGATTTATTTATTTGTTTGAGAGAGAGAGAGAGAAAGAACGAGCAAGGGGGAGGAGCAAAGGGAAAGGGAGAAGCAGACTCCCCACCAACAAAGGAGCCCAACACAGGCCTCGATCCCAGGACCCCGAGATCATGATCTGAATCAAAGGCAGACACTTAACTGACTGAGCCACTCAGGTACCCCACTTCTCAGAAGTTTTAGGATTTAGTTCTGCTCATGTTCCCGGTGTTACCTTGAACCAAAGCCAGATCATCAGAACGTTGCTCCCAGCACTCAGTACATGCTTAATAACTATTTGGGGATTGACCTACTGAAGAGCAGACTCACCATCCCCATCCCCATCCCCGTCATCACTGGGGAAGGGCTGGAAAATAAAATACCATGAATACAGAGTTGGCTACGTTCACGACGCTATACAAATAGAAACGAATCATCGTATGGCCATCAAAGGTCACATTTGGGGGGGGCTGCCCTAAGAGACAACATCAAGGAGCAACCACAGCAAAGCGGCTCATGTGGGCACCTCCGGGGGGCCAAGAAGGACATCGAGCTGGCCACAAAGGGTCTCTGTAATGTAACACAGGCACCTAGGACTTTATTCAAAACACGGGGGATTGAAATACAAAATACAGTCAGGCCTTACAGAGATCAAGCCTCAGTGGGGAGACAAGCTTGAGCACAGGAAACAACCAGAAAACAATTAATTTCCCCCCCTCCCCCAGCGGAAGGCTGCAGAAAGTTCCAGACTCCTGGGGCGGAAGGGATCCTCGGATGTCATCCGGAGGGCAATGTGGAACTAGTGGAATCCTCCTTCTACCACTTGCCAGCTCTGTGACCTCGGGCCCAGTTACTTAACCTCTCAGATCGATCTCTTCCTCTGTAAAACAAGAACAAAAGTGTTAAAAGGATTAAGGGAGATAACGCCCGGAGTTTTGTTAATAGTTAGCAGATATTGTTTTGACCAGGAGCCCAGTGCCCCACCTGTGTTGGCTCTAAGGAAGGTAACTTCCCCCCCACCACGCACACCTGGCAGCTGCGTGTGGACCCTCAGGCTGATAGGAATGTTCTGGCAACCTCCCAGCACCCCGTTATGACTTTTGCGAGCCCAAGGTACTTCTGCCTTCATGGGCCTCTTCCTGCAGTAACTACACGTATTTTTATATACACGTACATAAACATGCACACATATTATCTTTTATATGATATTATATTATCTTTTGTATGTTATCTTTTATATACGCTCAGTGAATATGTCCCTGTTACATATTAATGCACCGAAAACTAACATGACCCCGTATGTTAACTAAACTTTTTTTTTTTAAGATTTTTAAATTTTATTTATTTATTTGAGAGAGAGAGAGAGAGATCACAATTAGACAAAGAGGCAGGCGGGGATGGGGAGGCAGGGGGAAGCAGGCTCCCTGCAGAGCAGGGAGCCTGATGCAGGCCTCCATCCCAGGACCCTGAGATCATGACCTGAGCCGAAGACAGAGGCTTTAACCCACTGAGCCACCCAGGCGCCCAACTAAACTTTTTTTTTTAATGTTCTCTCTCGGGGCACCTGGGCAGCTCAGTGGGCTGAGCACCTGACTCTGGATTTCAGCGCAGGTCATGATCTCAGGTTGGTGAGATCGAGCACCATGGGGGGCTTTGTGCTGAGCAGGGAGTTTGCTTGAGATTTTCTGTCTCCCTCGCCATCTGCCGTCTCCCCCATTCACATATGGTCTCTCTCGAAAAAAAATTTTTAACGTTATATATTAAACATTTTCTCTGGGATGGGCGAAACAGATGAAGGGGTCAAAAGGTGTAAACTTTCAGTTATAAAATAAATAAGTTGGGGCGCCTGGGTGGCTCAGTGGGTTAAAGCCTCTGCCTTTGTCTCAGGTCCTGATCTCAGGTCCTGATCTCAGGGTCCTGGGATCGAGCCCCACATCGGGCTCTCTGCTCAGCGGGGAGCCTGCTTCCTCCTCTCTCCTCTCTCTCTGCCTGCCTCTCTGCCTACTTGTGATCTCTCTTTCTGTGTCAAATAAATAATAAAATCTTTTTAAAATAAATAAGTAAGTAAGTCACGGGAGGTACATCACAGTGACTATGCTTAATTATACTCTCGCATATTTGAAAGTTGCTAACCGAATAGATCTGAAAAGTCCTCATCACGAGAAAAAGTCAAGAAAAACAAAACAAGACAACGCAGCAGTGGTTGGCAGCCAGCCCCGCCCCCCCCCCGTGGTAGCCATCTCTCCACACACACGATATCAAATCCTTCTCTCGCAGACCTGAAACTGCTATAATGTGCTATGTCAACTATACCGCAATAAAAAAGCAATACCCAAAACACCCACACTTTTTTCCACCTGAAAGTTCATTTTCTTCTGATTTTATAAGAAATGGAAACCTTTCGGTGAGCCTCGGAAGGGTGCTGGGCCCACGGCACCGTGTCCGCCGTGCCGACTGCGGAAGCCAGCCCCGTGGGGTTGCCCGCGGGGCCTTTTGCTGTTGGGGGACGTTGGTCTTGAGGTCTGTGAGATCCCGGCCTGTCTTGTCTCCTGTCCTGCTCCTCCCAGAGAACAAACAGCCCCACGCATCGCATCATCATCGGGGTATTCCTCCTGCTTCCCTTCCTGCGCCCCTCCTCCCCAACATACTCCTTCAGATGGCGAGGGAACAGAGCTGGAGCACGGAAGCTCCGAGCTCTGGGTATCAAGTGGGAAAATGTCAAGTGTCACCTACGAGCTGAGGAGCCATGGCAAGTCACTCTGCGCCTCGGTTTCTCCACCTGTGAGAGGGAGCTAAAAGCTCCTTCTTCACCGGCTGACTGTGAGAATATTTTTTTAAATTTAATTTAAAAACTTGACTTACGTAGCATGTGGGGGCACATTCCTAGGTGCTAAAAAGATAAATAAACAGATATCTTCCTTCCTTTGGGAGAATTCCTAAATGGGTAACAGTTCCACCTGCGCTAATGACCCCAGAGCCCAGGAGAGTGGACAGAGCAGAAGCTCGGGTGAATTTGGAGCAAGCAGCACCCAACACCACGGACAGTGGCTGGTGAGCACACTCCTTCCCCTGTCCCTCGGGAGGATGGCTTTCCTTGGGAAGCCAGTGTCCATTTTGCCAGAGCCCGGGGATCCTGGACAGGAGCATGGGGCGTGAGAAGAAAGATGCTGGTGACAGCCAGGTGTACCATACACTAATATCAAATCCGCTTGGGGCTCCATCTCCCAGACAGAGCTGGGGCTCATGATCTATGCTTTCCGATCTCCATGGAGATCAAAGCCCTCCTAGCCTCGGTCTTTCTTCAGGTGTGTTAGCCTCAGGCACAGGGAGGCTGGTCTATAGCTGTGTGACCTTGGGCAAGTCACGCAACCTCTCTGGGCTTCAGTTTGTCCATCTGTAAAATGGGAACGGTCACGCTTCATGGGGTCACAGCTTACCGGGTGGATATGAATCTTAAGGGAGAATGTACATGAAATGCTAAACACAGTGCTGAGCCAAGTTCAGTGCTGAATAAGCATTTGCTGATATTAAATATTATCTCTTGGGCCAGCTTGGATTTAGGGCTGCCGGGGTAGATGTTCAGCCCTGCTGCTCCAGCTCCAACCAGCCACCCTCCTGTCCCTCCTTCAAGAGACTTCCACCGGGTTCTTGCCTCATCTGCCCCAGGGAAATTCCTTATTTAACCTGACCCCAGTTTCTGTGGCTCCACTCTGAGCCCCAGCTGCTGGCTGGACCTGGCTGCAAGCCTGGCTCACACCCCTGGGGACCTCCAAGGCGCCCAGGAGCCCTGGGGTCAGCCCCACCCCACCTGGAATTGGGGAGGGGCCTCGAAGAAGGAAGGATTTTGGAGAAGTGGGAGGAGGGGATGGGCCTCAGTCACTTAGCCATACCCCCGACCCATCCTCCACTCTTTTTTTTTTAAAGATTTTATTTATTTATTTGAGGAAAGAGAGCGAGCACAGGCAGAGGGAGTGGCAGGGAAGGAGAAGCACGCTCTCCGCTCTCCGCTCTCCGCTGAGCAGGGAAGCAGGAAGCCCCGCGACCGCAGGGCTCAACCCCAGGACCCTGGAATCTCAACCTGAGCCCAAGGCAGACGCTTAATCCGCTGAGCCACCCAGGCGCCCCTCCCCCCCAAGGTCCCGTCCTCCCCTCTTGCCCCACCTTTGGCCACCCATTGGGATCTTTATAAATCCAAGTGACAATACCCCGGTCTCCTGCGCTAAACCCTCCAGTGGCTTCTTCTGGCGTTTAGAACTAAATCCTCATTCCCCTCTTGGCTGACGAGACCTACTTGATCTGGTCCTGTCCACCTTCGGCCGCATGTCACTTCCCAAGTCCCCCGGCCAGGATGACCCTTGAATTCACCAAGCTCATTGGAGCCTCGAGCCTTTGTCCTTGCTGTTCCCTCCACCTAGATCTCTTCCCCAGCTCTGGGATGGAACTTCTCATGTCCATCTCAGCCCAAAGGTGGGTGGGTGTTGAATTTAAGTCAAAAAAAAAATGTGGATGGGCGGATGTGGGTGAGCAGCAGAAGCCCTCATCAGAGAGGGCAGAAGTGGGAATTGGCAGGGGCTCCGGTCTAGGGCCGTGGGGCCGCATCGCTTCCCCCCCTACGCCCCAGCATATCACCCAGGCCCTTCGGACCAGGAAGGCTCCCTCTCGGGGTCACACCTCCCTATGCCCACACGGTTCTGGGAATATTTACAGAAGACACCATAACGTTCTGTGTTCTGTTTCATATAAGTGGCAAAAGGAACGTGTCCATAGAGAACGTCTCTCTAGAAATTAAACAAGTAAATCAAACTGTTCCTTGGGTGGTCCTGCAGTGCTCTTCCTGGGGGAGGGAAGACCCCAGCCCTGAGCTCCATTGCTCCTCCCGGGGCCACTCCGTCTTCCTGTGGACAATGGTCTGCTTCGATGTCCTGGTTACAGCTGATGGAGCAGATCTGTGGGGGACAGAAACGGCCTCTGGATTATAACCCTCGACCTGGCATTCTCGCCCCGCTCAAACTCAAGGGCAGGATCCCATCTGCCTCAGGGCAGATGGGCCGTCTTTGTGTCGGGAAGGGAAGGGGGGGGCATTGAGGTAAAGGGCAGAAGATGCTCCCCACCAGGAGAAGCTCACCCCCTCCCAAGGCCTCCAGTCCACCTGGAGCTCCCGAGGCCACGAGAAAGAACTTCCACTTAGGGTGTCAGCATCCATCACCATCTTGCACCCCAGAATCCGAGTAGATGCTGCAGGATTTGGGGAAATATCCGTTTCAGAGTCCGGCCCTCCCTCCCTAAAGTGGGGATGGAACCTGGGCCCTATAATACTTCTATGAGTCAACTTCACAATTCAGAGAGCCACCGCCCAGAGCTGTACTGGGCCCCCGTCCAACTTCCAGAGGCCCCGCAGGTGACCACGAGGTACCGGCGCAGTGCTAGAGATCAGTGAGGATGGAAACCCCCCGAGTCCAGAAGAGCTACCTACCGGGAAGCGGTGGGGGCGAGAACACGACTTCAGTGGAATGACGTCATCCTCAAGTCCTGGCTCCGCCCCTTACCCATTGAGTGACCTTGGCCAGGCCAGGTGGCCTCGGTTTCCCCGCCTGGAAAGTCATTTTATTTATTTTTTAAAAAGGTAGCTAGATAGATTTATGAGCCAGAAAGAGGGAAGGGGGAGAGGCAGAGGGAGAGAGAGAATCTCAAGCAGACTCCGCCCTGAGGGTGGAACCCCCGAGTTGGGGCTCGAGCTCCCCACCCTGAGATCAGGCGCTGAGCCCCCCAGGCACCCTTGGAAAGTCGTTTGGGAGATTTCTAGTTCACGGTGCTGCCATGGGGCCAAATGAGAGAACACACGTGATGTGCTGGGCTTCCGTACAGTCTGGCACACAGTAGGAGCGCCCCTACTACGCTTCTGTTGTCAGTAGCTGGCAGCCGGCATTTCCCGAATGGTTCCCCGGCTCTGGGCCCCTCGCCTGCATCATCAGACTTCCCATGAGGTGCTCCCGGGCCTTCACAGAGCTAACTCTGGAGACAATCCTCCTCTCGTCTGGACACGTGACAGCCCCCACCCTCAGTCTTCCCAGCTGCAGCGAGAGGCGTTGGGAACAATGACCCTCCAGCTCAATGTCCAGGGGTCTCGGCGGGTGTTGGTTTCTCCCTCTGCCACTCCGCCCTGCCCTGGCCACCCACCTCTCAGCGGCTCGCAGGCTCAGGTGCCCCTCTCCCCTGCAGAATTCTAGACGCCCCCAGCCCCTCCCTCCCTGGTCTCCCCGCCCTAGCTCATCCCCAGCCCTGGCCCCAGAAGTTGATTTGCAAAAAGGATAAGGGACTTCACCCTCAGCTCACCAGAGTCTGTCCATTTCCCGGCAAGCCGCAGTCACAACCGTTCAAGGTTTGGGGACACCTGGGTAGCTCAGCCCTTTAAGCATCTGACTCTTGATCTCAGCTCAGGTCTTGATCTCAGGGTCGTGAGTTCAAGCCCCGACTTGGGCTCCACACTGGGCATAGAGCTTGCTTTAAAAAAAAAAAAAAAAAGGGCGCCTGGGTGGCTCAGTGGGTTAAAGCCTCTGCTTTCGGCTCAGGTCATGATCTCAGGGTCCTGGGATCGAGGCCCGCATCGGGCTCTCTGCTCAGCAGGGAGCCTGCTTCCTCCTCTCCCTGTCTCTCTGCCTGCCTCTCTGCCTACTTGTAATCTCTCTCTCTCTGTCAAATAAAATAAATAAAATCTTTAAAAAAAAAAAAAAGGAAAAAAAATCAAGGTTTCAACCCTGATTCATTGCAGGTAGGAATGTAAAAGGGTGAAGCCATTATGGAAAACAGTTTGACAGTTCCTCAAAAAGCTCAAAGTAGGATTGCCACGTGACTCCTAGGTAGAGTCGAAAGGGGTGGATGACAAGGACTTGAACAGATCCATGTACACTCGTGTTCACAGCAACGTCACTCACGACACCCAGAAGGTAGAAACAGCCCGGGGTCCGCCAACGGGTGAACGTGCAAACAGAATGTGCTATGCACCCACGATGGAATGGTATTCCGCCTTAAAAAGGAAGGAAGAGCCAATCCATGCCGCCCCGTGGATGAAGCTTGAAAACCGTACTCTCAGTGAGGGAAGGAAGACACGAAAAGCCACAGGTTGGGATGCCTGGGTGGCTCAGTTGGTTAAGCAGCTGCCTTTGGCTCAGGTCATGATCCCAGGGTCTTGGGATCGAGTCCCACATCCGGCTCCTTGCTCAGCAGGGAGCCTGCTTCTCCCTCTGCCTCTGCCTGCCACTCTGCCTGCTTGTGCTCTCTCTCTCTCTCTCTGACAAATAAATAAATAAAATCTTAAAAAGAAAAAAGCCACACTTTGCATGATTCCACTTTGATGAAGTCTCTACAATAGATAAATCCATAGAGACAGAAAGGAAATTAGCGGTTACCAGGGGCTGGGGCTGGGGAGTTACTGTCTGATGAGCACGGAGTTTCTATTTGGGGCGATAAAAAAGTTTTGGAACTAGATGGTGATGGTGCATGACATCGTGAATGCGATTACTGCCACTGGGTTACACACTTAAAATAGTTGAAATGGAAATTTTTATGTTATATATATTTTACTACAATTTTTTTTTTGAGAGTGTGCATGTGAGCGAGCTGGTGGCGGGGGTTAGAGGGAGAGAGAGAATCTTAAGCAGGCTCCACTCCCAGCACAGAGCCCAAGGGCTTCGTCTCATAACCCCACGATCATGACCTAAAATCAAGAGTCAGACATCTAACCGACCGAGCCACCCAGGTACCCCAATTTTGCTACAGTTTTTTAAAATAATGCAATTTACCGAAAAACATTGAACTGTACAGTTTAAGTGGCTCAGTCATATAGTATGTGAATTAGATATCGATAGAGCTATTTTTTTTAAGATTCTACTTTTATGTAATGTCTACACCCAATGCAGGGCTTGAACTCATAACCCCGAGATCAAGAGTCACACACTCCACTGGCTGAGCCAGACAGGTGCCCCATGATAGAAGCATTTTAAAATCAGAGCTTCCTGGAGTTCATAATGGCAACTTCTTTCAGTTAATTTCCTCCTAAGGTCCCACCTGGAGTCTGGGGTCCAGCCACAGAGCACAGACACTGTGTTTTTAGGAAGTTGAGGAAGGGGTGCCCTCCCTCCAGGAGAGAGAAAGTATTTGCTTCCTCCTGCTGGCCACTAAGAGAACAATCTAAATTAGGGAATAAAAGAAAGAGAGAGAGAGGATGGGGTGGGAGGACCTTTGGCTCAGGTCATGATTTCAGGGTCCTGGGATTGAGCCCCGCATCGCTCAGCGGGGAGCCTGCTTCTCCCTCACCCTCTGCCTGCTGCTTTCCCTGCTTGTGCTCTCTCTCTGTCAAGTAAATTAATAAAATCCTTTAAAAAAAAGTAAAATAAGTTAGCAAAAAAATTAGCTCATCAATTGCTAAGCATCTATCTCAGAAAAATGAAAAATTACGATTTGCGTGTGATTTAAAAATACTTTGTAGAGCTCGAAAGGGTTAAAAGCAAGGGAAAAAGCAAGTCTTCCCTTACCAAAATTCCCACGGCCATCCGGAGGAGAATACCATTCCCCTGCTTCCTTCCAGAGTTACCCTCCATGCCCCTCAGGGGAGAGCCTGCCACACGTACTGTCCCATTCCTTGGTTTTATTCTCTTAACAGTATCTCGGAGATTTTCCCATATCACTAAAACAGTTTTCTCTCTCTAGAGGCTGGGTCTAACTTGAGATCCAAACAATGGGAAGCCGAGTTGAAGATGCCTTTAGTTGGAGTTTTAGTGGGTTATCGTTATAAGGCTCATAGTCATTTCCAGCAATAGTTAGGTGATTGCTAGCTGCGCCAGTGTAGACAGTGGTCTCCAGAAATGCTCCTGTCACCCATGCCCTCTTTGTTGATTCAGCCAGTGTCCTGCCATAAAGGTGCAGGGAAGGAGGTCACGTCACTATGTCACCAGGACCATACCCTAGGCACCTGACGTGGGAAGAATGTGGGCAGCGGAGGAGAACCAAGGTCTACACTGTACAGACCAGCAGCTAGTCTACGGAAAACTCTTCCTGTTCTCAGACAAGCGGTGGACTCCGTTCTCACGGTCACCTAGCCACAAGGGAACTCTGCGCCATCCAGAAGACAATCAACGACACGTCGTCTGTGACTCTAAATGTACCACACGTTGTTTTCTTCTTTGTTGGGAATCCTGTGCAATCGAATGGACCAGAATGCTTCTGCTGTAGGACCCAAGCCTGTAACAGTAGTGCAAACAGCAAGTGCAATCGTGTGTCACACCGAACGTTTTCCGTAACGCAGTACATGGGGGCGCGCCTCAGCTTAGGACACATTTAGTTCTGACCCAACGTTACAGTCCCTGATGAAACCACGCACAAAGTTTGGCTTTCCCAAGTCCGACAATATTAGAAAATTAAGATTTACGTGACATTACCGGTAACAGATTATGGAGAACAGAATAAAATAAAAAATAAAATAAAATACACAACTTTTTTTGATCAAACAGGCTAGAAGCCTGACTTTTCTTTCTCACTATAGAAAATGTAATAGAATCACTGCTCTCTGAAGAGCATGGAGCCCAAACTGTAAGGAAAAAAATGTAGGGGCGCCTGGGTGGCTCAGTCGGTTGGGCATCGGCCCTCGGTTCAGGTCGTGACCTCGGGGTCCTCGGTGAGCCTGGTTTCAGGCTCCATGCCCAGCAGGGAATCTGCTTCTCCCTCTCCCTCTGCCCCTCCCCTCTGCTCGCACACACACTCTCTCTCTCAAGTAAATAAATAAAATCTTTTTAAAAATGTACTACGATGGCATGACAGATAGATAAAAATTTCTTATTGTTCTGATCTTACAAGTATGGTATTTGGCAGCTCTTTTAAAGTTTGTAATTCATAGGAATTTATTTTCTCACTCTCAATGAATACCCAATTTTGTAAGTGTCATTTCATATTCTTTTGTTCTAATGAGGCCTCCAAATTTTTATAAGCTTCAGGCTCCATAAAACCTGAGTTCACCTTCTCCTTATGTAAAGCGCATTGCTTACATTGGGCATCTGTCAAAAAAAAAAAAAAAAAGATTGAAATCCCCCCCTTTTTTTTTTCTAGTTATAGTCAGAAGTTTATTTAAAAATCTGATCCGGGGGCACCCGGGTGGCTCAGTCGTTAAGCCTCTGCCTTCAGCTCAGGTCATGATCCCAGGGTCCTGGGATCGAGCCCCGCATTGGGCTCCCTGCTCAGTGGGGAGCCTGCTTCTCCGGCTCCCGCTCCCGCTCCCCCTTTTTGTGTGCCCTCTCTCGCTGTCTGTCAAATAAATAAATAAAATCTTTAAAAATAAATAAAATAAAAATAAATAAAGATAAAATGAAAATCTGATCCACCAACGTAGCATTTTCCACGGGTGGAGGAAGGGTGCAGAAACTCATCTCTTGCTTAGTCACTGCCTTCGTGGGAGACTCAGCAGCAGCCATGGCTGTCTGCTGTCATTTTAGATACTCGCTTAGCCTTTTCTGCTTCCGCGGCAGCCCTGACGGCCTGTTCTTGTTGAGCCTTCCTAACGTCAGCCTTCTGATTTCTCTTGGCCATTAGATCAGCAAGAGATGCACCAGGGATGGCCCTTTGGCATTTGACGGCACGGCGGGTCCTTTTCTTTGGAATTTCTTCCAACTGTCCCTTGTACTTTCTTCTGAAGAGGACCGTCCAGTTTATCTGCAGAGGATTCGATACATGATCTCAGAGATTTCCTCCAGCTCTGGAATTCTCTCTGTAGGAAATGTGCCCCGCCCCCCTCCTCCCTTCAGCTGGACAGAAAGACAAGGAAGTCCTGTCTTGGAGCTTGTCCAAGTTTTTCCTGCTGTGCTCGGCGTCCTTTTCCGGCAGGGAGCCGAAAGTCCCGGTATGCAGAGCCCCAGAGGGAGAGGTGAAGATGGGTATCTGAAAGGTATAAGCCTTGGGGGAAAGGAAAGACAAAGGGGTAGGAACCAAACCCTAAACCGAGAGGGCTAGAACGGAGGGCTGCTCCCACTGTAACCGCACTAGGGACCACTCGGAGCCTTCTTTCATTTAGCATTTATTGAGTGCCTACTGTATGCTGGGTGTGGAAACGTGTTATCTCTAATCCTCCCTGCCATCCGGGACTCCGAGTGAAGTGCCCTGCCCAAAGTCACATGCAGCTCTGCTCTCTTCTGCCCTGCACGCTCTTCCCTCCAGACAAGCCATTCTTCCCACATCCGGGGAGGGGATCCCTGCTCGTACTTTAGTTCCCTGCTCAAGTGCGCCTCTTTCTCACCCCTCAGTTCGCCGCTAGGATTACTGGTCCTCCCCACCACCACCACCGCCACCACCGCCGCACCCATACCCCCTGCCCCGGCAACACTTAGAATACACCCCTACAGGCCCTTTACTGTGCAGCCGGCTCACAGCTCCCTGGGGCATTGTCTTCTTGGCATCACCCCGTTTGTAATTACATTGTTCACTTATGGGTTTATCAGTTTCGTAGAATGTAAATCCCACCAGCGCACATTAATGAATGGCAAGCATCTGTCCATCCGCAATGAGAGAAGGGCCATGTTTGAATATTGCCTTCCAATTGGTGGATTCTGGGGTTTCGTCCTTCCTTCCAGCCAATAGGGTGAGGGTCACAGTGTGGCGTCTGTGGCCACACCCCCCGGTAAACCAGATCTCCCTACCCGCTGGAAAGAGGTGCAGGGGGGAAATGGGGTTGCTTAGACCCTTCGTTCCCTAGCCTTTTCTTCCTCCTTACCAGCTGGGTTGGCATTCGATTCAGTCCCTGGAAAGTGTGGCTTCTCTTGGTATATCTGAGAACCGGAGCGGGGAAAGTTGATGTTACAACGAGTTGGGGCAGAGGGAGGCCAGGAACCGGGGTCCCCTTCTGCTGCAGAGATCATCCATATATGACCTCTGGTCGGACCTTTGGGGGTGAGTGTGTGTAACGCTAAACGTGTCCATCTCAGATCTAAAATCCTGCAGGATCCAGAGTGGACGGGTGCAGGGGGCTCAGGGAGCAGGGGGGTAAATTTGGACTGCGAATTCCCCAGCCACACCCCCAGCAAGTCCAAACTGAATATGAGGTTGTCCAGGAGCCTGTGTCCTTCATTAGCTCCCCAGCGGATTATGACACACAAAGTCACCTCGGAAAAAATCATCAGAGTAGCCCCAGCGCAACCTCGGAAATCAAACAGAAATTGGTCCCAGCTGCCCCCTAACTTGCGGTCTCAGTCAAGATCTTCTTTAACCTCTCTGGACCTCGGTTTCCTCCTCTGTAAAATGGAGAGATTAATTCCCACCTCAAAGGTGTGATATATATGTAAGAGTCACAGCACACTTGACTTTTCAAGTCAAGTCATTGGCACACGCAGCCCGTGATAACTGGTAGCAAGTTATCTTTGTCATGGAATCAAAGCAAAGACAGAGAAACAAACTGTCACAGGAGAGATACGCATCCATTGTCCAACCCCCCAGGACATGGAAAAGTTCAATGAACAAGTTCATTTCCCCAGGTTCCTCCACCCTCTCCCTCCACACACAAGAAATGACCCAGTCCCCTGTGAACCACATCTTACGTTTACTGTCCCATTATTTCAGGCAATCCAGATTTTCTGGGACAGCTTTCATCTTAAACAACCAATTAGATCCTTTTCTGTAATAGAGGCTTTAGCTCTGCAGTGAATTTATCTTTCCTTCCACCTCAAAGGTCAATCTTTTCAATAAAGATGATTTATTAAATGTACGGGGGGAATAAATGTATGGGGAAATAGGGCTGAATTTTAATACTTTATGAGATTTCTCATTTAATAATAAATCAGGGCAATAATCTTCCCTACACCCCGCAGCCTAGTTCTGATTCGGAAAATAGGAGCCCCTGTCCCTGTCTCCGTGCACATACATAAATGGTTGAATACATAAGCTGCATGCATCTCTCATCTTTCTGATGCCTGCTTTCCCCTCGGCCAGCAGTAGAACCCGGAATCGTGGTTCCTAGAACCAAGCACAGACTTTGGGTGCAGAGACTCAAGCTTGAGCTCAGATTCTGACTCGGGTTTGCTGAGTCGGATGACCTCAGGCCCTCTGCACTCACTATTCTCTTGGCTTGGACACCCTTCCTACAGCTGGCTCCTTCTCAGCTACAACGTGAAATCATCAGAAAGGGCTGCCCAGCCACCCCGAACCCGGCCTCCGCTCCCACAGCAGCCCATTGCAGTGTTTTTATAATGCATTCAGCATATTTGGTTTGCTTTTGTATTTTCTGTCCCTTGAAGGCAAGGACTTGGGTCTTACGTAAGCTCTTGGGATGGAGGCTGTGTGGCAACACTGGCCAACCACACCCAAACGCGGGGCCTCAGAGTTTTCATCTGTAGGACAGGGAGCATAACACCCAGCTCTGAGGTCTGTGTGAGGATTATGGGACACAATGACACCCGTGGTCTTTCGTCCCCCTGCCCCCCAAGGGCAGGCTAGAAGGGAGATGTGAGCCAGGATCTGGCTAGGGTCACAGGGGCTGGAATTAAGGCCATGTCTCAGTTTGTTCGTGGGCCTTCTACCACCCCACCCCCAGGAAAGGATTGAGTGCCTTCCTACTTGCCCTTCAAGATCTCTCCCCATAGGGGTGCCTGGATGGCTCAGTGGGTTAAAGCCTCTGCCTTCAGCTCAGGTCATGATCTCAGGGTCCTGGGATTGAGCCCCACATCGGGCTCTCTGCTCAGCAGGGAGCCTGCTTCCTCTTCTCTCTGCCTACTTATAATCTCTCTCTCTGTGTCAAATAAATAAATAAATAAAATCTTTAAAAAAAAATCTCTCCCTATATCCTCTTTCCCCACTTCCCCACCCATCCTCACCAGTCTTCCCACGGTGGGAAGGGTTTACCTGGGAAGGGTCTGAGGCGTGAAGCCCTTGGAGGTCAACATGGGTCATTAGCTAATTACAGGTGCTTCAAGGATAGCTCGGCTTTCTGGCAGTCCCCCCACCCCAGGGTTCCCAAGTCACTCAGAGCAAGACATTTGCAAACAGTAGAAATGGACACAGCTTTCAAAGGCCAAAGCCCCGCGTTTCCAGCTTCCGGTGCTGGTGCTCCTTCCTTCCACCATCCTCAGGTTCTTCCTCCTGCACCTTCTCCAGTGACACTGGACCAGGCCCGACCTGCCTGACCACAGCTCCTGAGTCTCCCTTACCAAGCCCTATTCTCTGGGACTCACTGACACACAGCCTTGAGCCTTCCTTAAGACCATAGCCTGGCTCCCCTCCCCACCACATACATTCCTTTGCAATGTTTGACACATTCCTTCACCCTTCCATCTATAAAATTTATGAAATAATGCTTTCTACTCATTCATTAATTCTATGCCTATCTATCAAATACCTACCATGTACCAGCAATTCTTTTAAGCTTTGGGGGTACAACAGGGAAGCAAACAGACAACATTCCTTGCTCTTGTGCAGCTTACATTCTGGTGGGGGAAGAGTGACCAGCAAACACAATGAAAAAAGAAAACATATAATAAAGGTAAGTACTAAGGAGAAGGGTTCAGCAAGGAAAGGGGGTAGGGAGCATGTGTTGGGGGGGATTCGATTTGCAGACACATTCCTCTGGATTCTCACAACCATGTTTCAGCTGAGAAGCCTGAGATCTAGGGAGGCTAAGTGACTTGCCCGAGGTCATACAGCTTGGAAAGCAGTGAAGGCAGAATTTGAATCCAGGTCAAATCTATGCTATCTTTTAAAAAGTGACTCCTGACAGTCCCTAAATCAGTGCGGTAAATGCGGTTGCCTTTTATTTCTGGGATAATTCATTTCAGTAATAAAAGAAGCAGAAAGAGATCGAAGTACACATTACGTTAGGGCTTTTATTGAGGAATGCAATAAACACACATATCACTTTCCTGCATAATTTTAATGGCCTGTGGGGGAGAATTTTAGAAAAGCATCCCAGTCAGCTGAATGGTGAATTTAGGGGAAAAACTGACCCAGCACAACCTAACCCCTTCATCTCCCAGATGAAGTCACTGCGGTTCTGCAAGGTGACTCGAGGTCCTTCACGGAGGCGCTCACCAAGCAGAACCGGCTTCACCAGATTTCCGAGTCTGCGTGGCTTTAACCCTCCCCGGGACTGAGTGGCTCAGAGGACGCTATGGCCTGGTTCCCCCGAGGGCCGCCAGGGGGCGATAGACTGCAAAGGACGCAGGTGAGAGCGGGACCGGCTCCCCCCGCGCATGACGTCATCTGGCGATCCCCGGGTCGCGGGTGGGAAAGGCAAAGGAGAGAGACCTCAGATGGAGGAAGAAACGGCAGGAGAAACGACACCGTGGCTAGGAAGTCCGTCCATTCTGTCTTCCCTGATTTCAGACTAGCCCTCCCCAGTACCGTCTCCCCACAGTGGCCGCCTGGACCGCTCTAAAACAAAAGCCTGACTTTGTCGCCACGCATGAAACTCTTTAACAACAGCAACACGGCTTACAGAAAAAAAGCTAAACCCAAACCTGCGTGGTCTTACCCTGGCCTAATTCCAGGCCAGCATCCTCTGGGGCCCTATGGAAATGCTTTCAATTCTCTGAATGCATCATACTCTTTCTACCCCGCGAGCCCTGAAACGTTTGCTTCCCTCCCCCGAAAGACCTTTGCGCACCAGGTTCACCCGCAGAAATCCGTCTGTCTTTCTGCTAAATGTCACCTCTGTGAACCCCCCCCCCCTGACAAGAGCCCCTGCCTCATCCCCCCGACCCCTCCACTCCAGTTTGGAGTCGGGGCAACCTCCTGAGTTGCCCCGACCCCATAGCTTCCCCTACCACACTGTAATTAATATCCGGCCTTGCCTTTCTCCGCCGGTTCTCCTCCAGCGCCCGTCACAGAGCAAAGCAAACGCAGAGTTCATGAACAGATCACAGAACGGATGCAGATAGCCCAGGGTTTAGGTTCTGCCACTTGTGTGACCTCAAACTATCTGGCTCCTGGGTTTGTTGTGGGGAGTGAACGCATTCATGCATAAAAAGTGCTTAGAACAACGGCTGGAACACTGTAAGCCCGCAACAAACTTTGACTTGACATTTTCGTCGCGACCAACGTAGGTCATTGCCCTTTTAAGGGACCCTCCCACTTTTCGCATCTAAGCGGAAGTGTCCCCGCAGGGTTCCGGAAGTGACCTCAGAGCCCCTCAGAAACATGGCCGCGGAGCGTTCTTCCGGAAGCGGTCACGGGCATCTGCGTGACGCACAACGAGTTACAGCGTCCCGTGAGGTTTCCATGGTAGAGCTCTCGGCCCCCAGGTCCTCCGCTTCCTCTCCCGCCTGAGCGCCGGCAACGGGAAGGCAGGGGCCGGGTTCCTCCCGCGACGTAGACTCCACCTGGGGGGAGGAGTTGGGAGCGCAGGTGACGCTCTAGGCGAGCTCGTTCGCGTCTCTATGGTGCTGAGCGCTCCAGTGCGCCGCTCCCGCGCGTCGGGGCGGACGTTGCCCCTTTAATCGGCAGAGGGCGGTGCCGAGGAGGTCCCGCGAGAGCCGCGGGGGGCGGGGGGCGGGGGGCGGTGCCGAGGTTGGGGGCCCTTGGTGGATGGAGCCCGCGATGGAGCCGGAGACTCTGGAGGCGCGAATCAGTGAGTGTCCGGGAGGGGCGCGGGCCGGACCGGAACCGGAACCGGGGGCACGAGGCGGGCCCCTTCCCGGCGGGGGCGGGGTACGCGGCGCCCCCTCCCCACGCTCCGCCTCCGGCCCAGGAGAGGCGGTGCCCCGAGCCGGTCCCTCCGACCCTGGAGTGAAGGAAGACCCCGCTGGCAGCGCGGACCCGTGGTGGGAGCGGGCACCGCCCACCCATCCGATCCTTGGGCCGCGACCCTCGGCGAGGAGTGAGCTGTGCCCAGAACCCCCAGGACGGAGACAGTAGTCTCAAAGCCCCCGAGGCCCAGACTTCTCCACCGAGGAGCGGACCCCCTAAGTCTTTCCCTTAGGCCCGGGAGGGGGCAAGCCAGCGGCCCTAGGGCTGCAGCTCCCCGAGGGAGGGACCCTACTCTCCCTGGGCCCCAAATCCTCCCCTCTCTGGCCCTGCACGGCGTGACTCCCTCCTGTCCGTTCCTTGAGCCTGCAGCTCCTCTCAGATTTGCTCGTTTCCTCGCCCGGGAAGGGAGGACTCCCTGGCCCATCAGATCCTCCAAGCTCTGGCCACCCAGTGAGAAAGCGTCAAACCGTACAGGCTTGGGAGGGTCCCATCTGAGACTCCAGAAGTAATGTCAAGTTCTCTCTGTCACTACCCCCAGCCCAGCCCCTCGGATTCTGTACCTCCACCGGAGACCCCTTTCCCAGCCCTTGCTGACCTTCCTATCCCATACTGCTGGTGGAGATGCTTGGCTCTCACAGCCCCCACGCTGGACTCTCCCTGGGCTGATGACAGCTCTCTCCCCAGTCTCTTCTCCCCTTGGTGCAAGTCGGTGCCAGAGCCTCAGGGAGCCCTCGGTCTACCTTCAGCTCAGCTCCCTGGCTCCTGGCACACCAGGGAGCTGTGCAGGGTGATTTGCAGTCATGGCTGGCCCTTTTTGAGCCAGTCTTGAGCAGAATCGAACCCTGAGGTTGTCCCCGGAACCACGGCGTTTCCAGGCATGTTTCATAGTCAGTCTAGCCAGCGGAAGGGGAGAGCATCGAGACTCTTCCAGAACGCCACAAGTGTCCAGGTCCCAGCCGCAGCTTGGGAGGATGGGCAGGGCCCTGGCTGACAGATCTGGCAAACTTCAGGACTTGAGCTGAAGGTGATACAAAGCACTCTCAGGTTTAACAACAGTGGGGATTTTCTGAGAGTCCAGAGTCTGATCTGAGAAACAGGAGTCAAGACACCTGGGTTTGGAAGTAGGCTGGACTTTAATAGATTGAGGCTACAATTATTTTCTCTTTTTCTTCCCCTTTGTGCCTTACCGAAATTATAAGCTTTTCTCTTGGCAGTGGTTTGGAGGTATAGAGTAGCTTCTGATAGGTAAATGATATTGTCACCCCTGTGGAGTGACAGGGTAGAGCTGTGCCCTGTTGTGAAAGACTTCCCTCTTGCCCTCCCTGGGTGTTCTCCCTTGCTTCCTGCTGGGGAAAGTGCTTCCCGCACATAGAGGTGAGAGGGCTGGGGGTCGGGGGCCCAGGCCAGAGAGGTTGGTCAGCCATCCTGAGCTACCCAGTGGCTCTCACTCTGAGCCAGATGCAGGGGAAAAGCTAATGTCTCATGATGCCAGTGCTTCTTCCTTACTGGCTTCTGACTCAGGAACAGTTTCTAGAACTGGCTTCTCTGTCCTCACTCAGACTCACGTGCCTGATACTTACATGGGACTTCCCGTTTTAGGGTCCCCCGCCAGATGTCGTTGAGAGGGCAAGACCCAGCCCCATTCTATCTTTCTAACTCCAGACAGGTGTCCCCAGCCTCTGGCCACACTGGGGAACTAGAAGGCAGAGTAGATGGCCACACTTTCCCTTGGCTGGGGGCGGGGGGTGGAGAGGCCTGGCGGCTATTCCCGGATCCCTGGGTGGTCAGCAGGGGTTTCCTTTCCCTGAGGGACTAAAGGACTCTGCAGGGCTCCTAGAACAGAGATTTGTACCCAGAGAGAAAATGCTTCATTGAGATCTCTGCTCAGCTGTGCCTGCTCTGAGAGCTGTCCCCGGGAGAGCAGCAGCCCCCCTCCCAATCAAAACACCTTCTATACCTTCTCGTCTTGATTTTTTTTTTTAAGATTTTATTTATTTATTTGACACACAGAGAGAGATTACAAGTAGGCAGAGAGGCAGGCAGAGAGATAGGGAGAGGAGGAAGCAGGCTCCCTGCTGAGCAGAGAGCCTGATGCGGGCCTCGATCCCACGACCCTGAGATCATGACCTGAGCCGAAAGCAGAGGCTTTAACCCACTGAGCCAACCAGGTGCCCATCGTCTTGATTTTCTTGATGGTGCTTCACAACAGCAAACAGTGTTCTGTTTGTTTGTCTGAGTCGCCAGTATTTCTCTTGCTGGGCTCTGAGCTCCAAGAGGGCAGGGATTTTGTCTTGTTCACTTCTGTGGCCCCAGCGCTCAGAATATTTCTTGAATAAATAGGAATGGACTAAATGGCTGCCAGGCGCTGGGCTCCCAGAGCTCTGGGCCTCCCAGCACTGCATAGAACCCAAATGGTCAGGCGCCACATGCTGGGTCCCCAGCCTCCTGCTGTCCACAGATCCTTCTCTGTCTCACCTGCTGGGCTGTTCCCTCTACACCCCCTGCTCAATGTCAGGCTTGGACAGAACAGCCCAGGATAGGGTGAAGCTTAGAGACAGGCTTCTGGGAAGGTGGTGAAGATCCATCTCTCTGTCACCGGGGCCCCACCTTGCATCCAGAGTTTTGTCCTCTAAATCAGTCCACATTTCACTCCAGCTTCACAAATGGGGAAACAGAGGTTCAGGGCAGTTACATTACCTACTTGATTGTTTTTTAACCAGCATTGGGCGTCAGGGAGGTAACTGGCCTGGTGTATCATCCTCTCCTGTAGACCTGTGCCCTTTCTTGGCCACTACCCGTTCCTGGCTTCAGACCCCCCCAGACCCTGCTCCCACCTGCCGGCAGCTGAGCCCTCCTTCAATGCATTTGTTTGCCCAGGGGAAACGGGCTTGCGCCCAAGAGGCTGGCCTGCAGCACAACAGCCATCTTGGGCCCTCTGATGAAGGTCAGAGCTGGGGGACGCACGAGAGAGAGAGAGAGAGAGAGAGAGAGAGAGAGAGAGAGAGAGAGAGAGAGCGCTGATCCAGCAGCGCCCCCTGGGCAGGAGCCAGGGTTAGGGAAGACTTCATGGAGGAGGTGATACCTGAGCTGCACTCTTCGCCAAGGTCCTTCATGCCCTGCTCTGTGCTTAGTGATCCACATCTCGCCTCCTCCTACACGGCTCTCGTGCCATCCCCAGCGCGGTTATCTCCTGCTTGAGTGTTGCCTCTTCCGGGCAGCCTCCCTGGCCCCAGGCCCAACTGAGTCCCCTGCTCTTGGCTCCTTCACCTCCCCTTGTCACATTGTATTGAAAACCTAGCTTCCCTTGGCCCACTTCCCAGCCGCACAGCTCCTTGAGAGCAGAACTATGGCTTTTTTTTTTTTTCTTACCTCTGGATCTGAGTGTGTAAATTCCATGAGAACTGTGAGGACACTTTCAGAAGCGGTATCAGAGGAGGTACAGTCAGGCAGGCGGACAGGCGTGTAGCTGCAGATTTGGGAGCCCTGAGAGTGGGGAACCACCCCTGAGGACCGTGTCTACAAGTAGGACTGTCCGGGGAGAGGCTGCAAGGGGAAGCCCGTGTACGGGAGCTCATCTGTCCACTGATCTAGCCAAGGGAGCATCACTCAGGTCTTGAAGCTGTTGGGGCAGGAAATCAAGGGGAGTCATTTTCTTTGCTCAGTCCTACCTCCATCCCCTGCCGACCAGCCCTGCTGCCGGAGTACGGAGTCGGAGAGGCAGGGACTGTTTCACCAGGCCACGCTGCCCCCCTCTCTCTCCTCCTGCAGACAGAGCCACCAACCCCCTGAACAAGGAGCTGAATTGGGCCAGCATCAACGGCTTCTGCGAGCAGCTCAACGAGGACTTCGAGGGGTAAGTGGCCTCCTCTTTTGCTCACGTACTCAACAGAATCCACTGTGTGCCTGCCATGCCCACTCCAGACCCTGGCCTCTGGCGGAGACATGAGTGGGTTGCGACTCCATTTTCATTCTAAATGTGCTCACAAACTAACGACGGTGCCACTACCGTAACGTGCGCCACCCTGTAAACTGGGCCTCACTGAACCCATTGTACAGGTGAAGAAGCTGAGGCCCAGGGGACTCAGGGGTGCCCCACAATAAAATGGTAGTCCTGAGCTTGATTGAGCCCAGGCCCGCCTGAGCCCCAGCCAGTGCTTTGTTGGGACATGCCGCCCAGCTAGGAGGAGGCCAGCGGGCCCTCTGCTCAAGGGAGAGCGAGAACCATCAGCATTAGAATTAATGCTTGTCAGAAATGCACATTTGGGCCCTGGTGCAGGCAAGGAGCATGGGGTGGCTTTGCTCGCAGGCTCCCCAGGTGGTGCTCAAGGTTGGGGAGCACAGCACCCCACAGTGGAGGCACTGTGCTCTGGGAGGCCATGCACACAGCACAATGTGTGTGACCCAGAGTCCAGCTGCTGGGGTATGAGTCCTGACCCCTCTGCTGGCTGAGTCAGCCAGGCAAGCCTCCATTTCTTCTGTTGTAAAGTGGGGGCAAGGGGGCTGCCGACTCTGGAGGGCCCCACTGAAGGCTGGGCAGGTAGGCGCCTCGTCCATTCTAAGCGCTCAGTCCATGTTCAGTGTCACGGTCACCCGTGATGGGTCTTTTATGACCTAGTAGATGGTATCACCACCTTCACTGTGAGCTGCTTTGCTTCTTCCCAACAAAATGTCCCGTGCCCCCTCATATTCCTGGGGAGCTCTGTCTGCCCGTCCTTCATGGTCCCTTATCATGGTGTGCTCCCAGGCCGGGCCCTTGAAGGCTGCGGCCCCCTTTCCAGCTCACAGTCCTCAGCAAAGCCAGCTAAGGGGCTGAGCTCACGCCTCTTGAAGGGCCCCAGCTCTGCATCCTTGCCTGGCCCTGCCCTTTCGGGCCGCCATCTCTGGCCCTGTCAGACCAGAAGACGAGCTGGGCCTTTGCATCTCCCTGCCCCACTGAAGCAACCAAGGGCTGCGGCCCCAACAGGGTGGTGTGGCAGCCCGCCCCTGGGGTGCCTTGGACTCCGGCCATCTGGGATCTGTGCCATTCCTCTCGCCCAGGCCTCCACTTGCCACCCGGCTGTTGGCTCACAAGATCCAGTCACCGCAGGAGTGGGAGGCGATCCAAGCCCTGACGGTGAGAAGGGGGGAGAGGGTGCCGTCTGTCCCCCGACCACGTGGATGGCACCCAGGGAGGCCAAGACTGAGGTTTATTTGGGGTCCCGTCAAGCTCTTCTTTAGAACCCAAAGGAGTGGTGCCAGAATGGCCTAGATCGAGAGTCTGGGCCAGCCCCAGGGAGCCCGTGGCCTCCTGCTCCGGCCCCTGCACAGTTAGGCCTCTTGTCGGGGGGAAGCCCCCTCGGATCTCTGGCTCAGGGGTTCCCTGCTCCAGCCATGTGTCAGATCTCCGCGAGGCCGGCTCATACTGAACAAGGGCTGCATCCCAGGCTCGCTGAACCCGAGCTCCTTCAATATCTGCTCCCAGGAATCGGCATGTTTATAAAGCTCCCTGGAGCATTGTGAGGCCGCTCAGCCCATCAGCGGTTTCCAGACCCAGGACGGTGCCGACCTTCCCATGGGGGTTCAAGTGCTGATGCCGGGCTCAGGCCAGAGCTTTCCAAGATGTGTCACCCTAGGGGGCTGCGCTGTCTATGGCCCCCAGGCGCGGGCCACACAGCAACCCATGACCTTGGCCGGTGAACAGTTTGGTTTTTTTTTTTTCATAGTTATGTATTTGTTTTGATGGGATAGGGTTTGCTGAAATACACACTAGTCCAATGAGGTCATAGATGTATAGGATAAGGCAGGGTAGTTGGTGCCTGTTGAAGTTTTAAAAACCGTCAAAGAAAAATCATAGGAAAATCATTTACAAGGGGTGCTCCAACGTGGCCAGGCTGAAGCGGGGCTCCCTCGGCACTGCCAGTTGGGTATTGCCAGCCCTCGAGGGCGCCCACCCGCCTTGGGGGGTGGCGATCAGGCTCGGGGCCCTCTGACCCTCAGAAACCTCTGGTCCTCAGGAGTCATGTCCCACACCCTCCGAATGCCCACCCCTGAGCTTCCAGGGCCTGGCCAAGGTGTGGGGGGAGGCTGGCTCCTCTGACCCCTCTCTCTGGGGTCCTGCCCCCCACCCACCCACTAGGTTCTGGAAACATGCATGAAGAGCTGCGGCAAAAGGTTCCATGATGAAGTGGGCAAGTTCCGCTTTCTCAACGAGCTCATCAAGGTCGTGTCTCCCAAGGTGGGTGCTCCCAGCCCCAGCTCAGGCCTGCACTGTCTCTGGGGGCGCTGGGGAAGGAGGTGGGGTGTCCAGGACGGTGACTTCCACGCCACCTGGTGGCTGGTGGCTCTGGAGCCGCTCACGGATGGGGCCGCCCAAGCTTAATGAGGAATGACCGCGGGGCGTGCAAGCAGCTCTGCCACCCGGCTCTGCTCTCTCCCCGCAGACCTGGCTGCAGCGCCCCTGCTTCCCGAGGCTCTCATGGAGGGTCCCCCTGTCCCCAGTCTCACCAGAGGCCTTGGATGCTGAGGCCCCACCCCTGAGTGGGGGAGCCTGCTGCTGGGTCAAGCCCCAGCCTTGGCCTTAGGGGGGGGGTCCTCCCATAGGGCATGCACCTGTTTGAGGCCCCTTGGATGAGAGCCCACCCCTTTGCCCCTCCTTCGCTCATATCCTCATCTCAACCAGAGCAGCTCAATGTCCCCGCCAGCCCCCCGTTCTCATCCCAGAAGGCGACTGGTGTGAGAGCCGGCTCCCTCAGCCTAGTTCGCTGCTGAGAGACTGGAGTGGGACCCGGGCCGGGCCGAGTGGTGCCACACCCGCCCCTTCCCTGGCCAGCCCCCAGCCAGGTGGCTCCTCCTTCCCAAGGACACAGAATTAAGCCCTAGATGAGCTGGCCGCAGGCACTGGGCTCCGCGCCTTCCCTGTGTCAGCTCCCCGTCCTCGCCACAGTGCCCCTGCTGGCGTCCCTGTTTAACAGGTGGGCTGGCGGAGCGTGGAGGTGAGCTCAGTCTGCACCAGACCGCTCGGCGGGGGGGATGCCAGAGCCCTTCAGGCTGACGTTTCCAAGGGAGTCCTGGGGAGGCGGCCTGCTCGGGGCAGGGTTTGGGCTGCAGTGAGTGGGGCCAGATGATGGCAGCAGCCTCCTCTCCCCTCGGTCTCTGAAGTACCTGGGCTCGCGGACATCGGAGAAGGTGAAGAACAAGATCTTGGAGCTTCTCTACAGCTGGACGGTCGGCCTACCGGAGGAGGTGAAAATCGCCGAGGCCTACCAGATGCTGAAGAAGCAGGGTGAGGCACCAGAGGGTGGGGTGCGAGCAGCGCCTCCTCCCCTCCTCCCTGAGCTCGGCTTCTGGCAACTTCGGGGGCAGCTTCTGGCAGTGAGGTCATGGGGCTGCCCTTTAACTTTTTTTTTTTTTAAGATTTTATTTATTTACTTGACACAGAGAGAGATATTACAAGTAGGCAGAGAGGCAGAGAGAGAGAGAGAAAGAAGCAAGCTGCCTGCTGAGCAGAGAGCCCGATGCGGGGCTTGATCCCAGGACCCTGAGATCACGACCTGAGCCGAAGGCAGAGGCTTTAAACCACTGAGCCACCCAGGCGCCCCGCCCTTTAACTTTTCAAGAGCCTGTAGCTAGTGGGACCTTTTAGAGACTCTGTCTGAAGCTAGCTGGGTGGAGAGAAGGCCGGTTTGGGTCAAACTTCTCAGAGAGCAGCCCCACAGAGTGGCCTCGAAATACGGCTGCCCAAACTCCACCGAGCAGTTCGACTCTGTAGTTCCGGAGCCAGCCCTGGCCCACTGGAGTCCAGAGCCCAGCATGCTGGAGAAAGACTCCTGCACCCTTCATCGTGCCCTCGCCCGCCCCCCGCTTCCCGTCCCACCGCCCAGCCCGAGGCCCTTTTGACAGCCTTCCCACCACCGTCTACTCCAGGGATCGTGAAGTCCGACCCGAAGCTTCCAGAAGATGCCACCTTTCCTCTTCCTCCTCCACGACCCAAGAATGTGATCTTCGAAGATGAAGAGAAATCCAAGGTGCGGCTCCAGGGATGGGTAGCAGAAGGGCCTTCAGGGCCCACCGGGTCTGAATTCCAGGTGCTGGCTGCCCTGCCACAAAGCAGAGACTCGTGCGGGCCAGGGTCACCGGTCACCGTCATGGGTGACAGGAGACTTTGTGAAGCACTTCTGCGCACTGAGCACGTCCCATGCAGAGCCTGGCGTTCAGTAGACATGAGAGCATGTCTGGTGTCCCTGGGATTAGTTTGAGAGCATTTCATAGCTTGAGCAGGAGTTTGTGTATTTTTGTCTTTGATCCTTCCGATGATAATTTTATTGACTTCATGTTAAAGAAGCACGTGCTCACGGGCGAGAAACGAAACACTGTAGAGGAGGTAAGATCAAAAGTCAATGTCTACCTAGTCCCAGCCCCAGAGGGTAAGCGCTGTTGAGTTCCTGATACAACCTTCCAGAAGATTCTCTGGCGAGAGTAACGTAACATTCTGTACCATCTATTGAGGGCTTCTTCGGGGAGCGTTCGCGTGCAGTGTTTCAGTGCTGCCCCCTCATCAGGCTTCGGTAGATGCTCACCATTTCACAGAGAGCTTAATAAGTCTCCCACGTCCCCCATCGAGGAAGTGGGGAGCCAGGATATGAACCCGGCCCAGTACTGGTGTCCCAGGCGTGCCCCTCTGTCCCTGCAGATGCTGGCCCGCTTGCTGAAGAGCTCCCACCCCGAGGACCTCCGAGCAGCCAACAAACTCATCAAGGAGATGGTGCAGGAGGTGATCGCCAAGCCCGTGGCACGGGGAGGAGGCAGAGGCGGGATTTGAGCTGGGCCACCGAGGGGGGGTTTGTGTGCGTGCCTCCGAGAACCCTGCAGTGGCCAGGTCAAGGGCCGTCCCAGCCAAGAAAGAGCTGACTGATTGGGGGAGCCCAGTGGGCAGAGCCAGGACCCGTGTGGAGGGAAGGATTTCCCAGCAGCCGAGCTAGCCTGCTCTAGTTGGGCTTTGGTGAGGCTGACGGCTTTTTCCACAAAAGGCAGAAATAAACAAGGCCTCAGTATGTTTAAGATACTTTTATATGTATATTTATCACAAGAGAGAAGCGTGCATGTTTAATTTCTAAGCGAGTATAGGGACGCTGCGGGTGCCCGCTGAAACTTCGTATCGACGAGGGCAGGCCGTCAGCTTGCAGTCTGGACACCCACAGGGCAGGAGTCCAGGCTGTCTTCCAAGGGCCAGCTGTGCGCCCTGGCCGTGCAGCGGAAGGCCGGGGTGGCCCCTCACAAGGAGGGTGACTGTCAGGTGGCACAGCACAAGCCCACCTTCCGTCCCACAGGGAAGGAGCGTGCATAGTCGGCACAGTAGGACCGGGATGGGAGGGTCCCTGTCCGACCTTCTGGTTGTACTGGGTGACCACGAAGGCCTCCTTTCACTCTCAAGTGTGGGTACCTCCTTTCAAGGGGCAAACGCAAGGAGGGCAAGGGTCATGGAGAGCCACACGGGTAGGTCTGCAGCTCTGGTCCTCCAGAAGCACCTGGCCCAGATTCCCGAGCCATCCTGGAGGTGGTGTCTGAGGGCCCTGGAGGTTCTGCCAGGCTCATGCAGAGGCCTGGGACCAGGGGGCGTCAGCAAGACGAGGGGAAGTGAGCACAGGGTCGGCAGAGGGCTTCTCAGACTAGAGTGGCCTGTCGTGTGCACGAGTCCCATGCAGCGGGGTCGCACCAAGCCAGTGGAAACTCTCTAGAGTGCTGTGGATGGTGCCTGGCTCGGAGCCGGAGTGACCTGGGCTCCTCGGGACGGCTGCCTCCCTAGGACCAGAAGCGGATGGAGAAGATCTCAAAGCGGGTGAGTGCCATTGAGGAGGTCAACAACAACGTGAAGCTGCTGACGGAGATGGTAATGAACCACAGCCAGGGCGGAGCCTCAGCCCGCAGCAGCGAGGACCTCATGAAGGTGTGCCTACCTCCTCTGCCCAGCCCCCGCCCTCTCCTGGCCCCTGCCGGCCTGACCCTCCCCACCTCCTGCCCCCAGGAGCTGTACCAGCGCTGTGAACGGATGCGGCCGACGCTCTTCCGACTGGCCAGTGACACAGAGGACAATGATGAGGCCTTAGGTGAGCCCCTAGCCGAGTCTGTCCTGTCTCTCCCCCTCCTTCCCCCTCATCTCCCAGGCCTTGTTAAGTATCTGCAGTTGGCAGGAGCTGCCGCCAGGGGGCCCCCTTCTCCAGCACCGACCTTGGGTTCAACCACATTGAGGGGGAAGCAGAGAGCAGAGGCTGATGTGGTTATAGGAGATCCCATGGGCCAAGTCACTACTCAGGCATTTCATGTACTGCACCTGAGCTGAACAAGCTGAAATGGGGAGAAGGGACTGGCCCAGGTCACCGAGCACAACACTGGCAGAGCCAGGGTAGGCGGGGGGCTCCCCCCAGACAGACTCCCTGGTAAGGGTTAGAAACTGAGGACAAATCCCACAGGCCTGAGCAGTTCCCGAGCTGGGCCCTGTGACTCCTGCCAGGGCCCACGTATCAGGTTCTCGTCCTTATTCTCAGCCACTGTGTCAGCCAGAATCTTTGGGGCCACAATCCAGGTACCATCTCAGCCCCCGACTCAGTGGAAGTTCACTGAGGGCCTCCCCTGTGCCAAGTACCTGGTTCCTGCCCAAGGGACTTGCTGCCCGGACTCCTCTGAGCCCGGCCCCTGAGGGGATGACATTGGTAAGGGCCTAGTTTGTGCCGGGCACTGTTCTAGTCCCTGGGGACGTGGTGTGCTTAAAATCAACCAAAGCCACATCCTCAGCAGAGCATGAAGCCTAAGGAGAGGGGACGGACAAGAAACCAAGGCCGTGAGCAGTGACAGTTTCTCAGGTGGTCGTCAGGGACACAGAGTCCAGCCAGCAGGGAGGGGACAGTGGTGGGGTGAGGGAAGGCCTCCTGAGGGGACTTAGGGTGAAGATCTGAAGGCAGGCAGGCAGGCAGGAAGCCATGCAGAGATGCGGGGGCATCCAGATAGCAGAGCCGGTGCGGAGTTCTGGAAGCCAAAGCGTGCCACCAGGGTCAGGGCGGCGGGGACACTGGATGAGGGGAGGTGCCAGAGGGCCCGAGTGAGCAGAGCCGTTGGGATGCCCCCGGCCCCACCGCCTCACACAAGGGTTGGGATGCACACAGGGTGCTCCTCTCCCGCCAGAAGCCCCCACCTTCCTTCAGCCTGGTCTCTCCCCTCCTGCCTGTTCCAGCCGAGATCCTGCAGGCCAGCGACAACCTCACCCAGGTGATCAACCTGTACAAGCAGCTGGTGAGGGCCGAGGAGGTCAACGGCGATGCGGCAGCCGGCTCCCTCCCTGGTGAGCAGGTGGCAGGGGAGCCGGGGAGGGGCCTAGCAGGCTGGAGCAGCCCAGAGCCCCGTGGAAGCGCAGGTTCCAGAGCCAGGGGCGGAGACTGCTGGGGTGACCCTGCCCCCTTAAGATGGGGAAGGCCCCTAGGGAGGGGGGGCGGAGTCTGTGCCGGGCTGCAGCTGTGGGGGGGAGGAAGTCTGGACATGGGCGGAGGGGGAGGGAGCTGGGGTTTGGCAAGGACAGGCAGAAGAAGGAAGTCCTTTCTTTCACTTGATAAATCTGGCACCTGTTGTGCGGGGCTGGATGGCACCCTCCCGGCTTAGTCACTTCTCTGAAGGTGGGGGGGGGGATGACACACAAACGTCGCAGGCTCTGCTCTAGTCAGGGTGAAGGGACAGCGGTGGGGGCCCACGGAGGTTAGAATGGCCCTTTGGGGGGCAGTGCACAGGGGTGGGCACGACACAGAAGCAGCAGAGTTTAAGCGAGGTCTCAAAGGATGGGAGGCAGTTGGCCAAGCAGAGAGAAGGAGGAGATAGGTTCTGGACAGAAGGAACACCGAGGGCTAGACAAAGGGCCTAGTGGCAGATCTGGGGGCCAGGGCAGTGTGGCCAAAGAGGGGGAAGGAAGCAGGAGGGCTGTGAGGGGAAGGGGGGCAGCTTCCCACGCCCCCCCCCCCAGGTGCCTTGGCCTCCGAGAGCCTGCCTGTCCTCCATCCAGGGCTTGCCCGACTCTCCTTCCCCCCAGGGAGCACCTCGGCCCTGCTGGACCTCTCCGGCCTGGATCTCCCTCCCGCGGGCACCACCTACCCCGCCGTGCCCACCCGTCCTGCTGACCCGGCCAGCCCCGAGCAGCCTAGCTCCTCAGTTTCCCTGCTTGACGATGAGCTCATGTCTCTGGGTGAGGAGGCAGCGGGGCCCAGAGGAGGATGGGGCGGCTGCAGGTGGGGGTGAGGGCTCTGGAGGATGGGGTGGGGGTGAGGCCCGTTTCACGACGGAGGAGGCTGAGGCTCAGGGAGGTTAAAGAGTTGGCACAAGCTCTCACAGTCGGGGTGAGGCTGGCCAGCCTCTCAACCCACCTCTGGTCAGCCTGCCGCCCCTGAGCTCCAGTGGCCTGTGGGAAAGCGGCGGACTCCCCTGCAGCGGGTTAGAGCCGAGAACGGGGCTCAGGCTGGCAGCGGACCCACGGGGCGGGCGAGAGGCAGAGCGGGGAGCCATGGCCCTGCAGCGCCAGAGCCCCGGGCACCCCGAGCTGGCCCCGGACCACGGGCCAGGCGCAGGGCTCCAGGGCCCACGGGGAACCAGGTGCACCCCTGGGGAAGACGGTTGTCAGGAGTCTAGCTTTCTGGTGCAGCGGCCCCACCTGAGGCCTCAGAAGCAGGAGACTGTAGTCACGGCCTCTTCGTCACCGTCCTGGAGAGACAGGGAGAGCTTGAGCTCTGTCCAAAGAATCTGGGAGGTGGTGTGGGGGAAACAATTTGGAAGGCAGGAATCAGACTGTGTTCTCTCGAGCCAAACCTGAGGTAAAAAGCCAACCTGACCGACTGGAAGAAGCGCTCTTGGGCCAGGGTCCCCGGCAGGGGCCTCCACAGCCGCTGCCCCCCACCCGCCACAGGAGCGCGTTCCAGAGGCTCAGGAAGGCAGGGTGACTTGCCCAAAGAGGGGGCACGCAGGCTAGGACGAGACACTCAGATCCTGAGGCCTCTCTCCGAGCCGCTCTGCTGCTCAAACTCAGCTCCTCGGCCGGGAAAGGGACAGTGAGGACTTGGAAGGGGGGCGGGGGGGACCGTGGACCAGCAGCGGACGCCCTGCCTAAGGGGGTCTGACCACAGGGTGTCCGTGGGTCTGCTTCTGATTCCCTTGCACCTGCCCCCTCTTGGTTCGGAGCGCGGGGCGCCTCAGGGAGAGGGGGGCGGATGGCCCGGGGACGGGGCGCCCCAGGCTCAGGTGGCCCAGCAGAGCTGGCACCCGGCGGCCGCTGCCTGACTGGGCGGTGGGCGTGTGCGGCCCCTCGGCGGCGGGCTGGGGCCAGGCCGCCACCTCGTGAGATGCAAGGTGTGTTTGGCACTTCCTGTCGCTGCGCGGCTGCAGCCGAGCCCTGAGCCTCCCGCTTCCGTTGGTTGCTACTCAAAGGCAGAGAAAATGTGGGAACAGGAACCACAAGTGCCAGGGCAGCACCCGCCCGGCTTGGCGGAACAGAGGAAGCCCTGGGACCACAGAGGGGGCTTGTCCTAAGCAGTTCTTCGTGGCAGGAAGGGCGAGGGGTGGGGGCAGGGCAAGCACAGCGGACTTCCCGCCTGCCCAGGAGGGTGTCCCGGCACTGCTCAGGCACCTCCTCTGACGGGCTGATTTGTCACGGTCCCCTCAAGCAGACGCTGCTGTCAGCTCGGTTTTGCAAATGAGCCGCAGGGAGGTTGTCGCCAGCCCGAGGTCACACAGCCGAGTGGCCGGGCTGCATTCCGACGCCAGTAAGGAGGCCACACTCTGTCCGGGCCCAGATGCTGCCCCTTGCCGGCCGTGTGGCCTGGGGCAGGTTTCTTAACCCCTCTTGGCATCCATTTTCTCAGCCCGGAAAGAGGGATGACAGCCCTACACCCGCCTTCCATACTTGGTTGAGGGGTCAGTGAGCCCCACGTCTGACGAGCCTGACGCTCTCAGGGGGGTGGGGTGTAGGAAACCTTAGTGGCCACCCCCGTGTCTTCCCCGCTCTCGGGGCGGTGGGCCCAGAGGAGGAGACCAGGTCATCTGAGCTGCCTGCGCCTTGCCCTTGCCCGCCAGCACTTCGGGCTGCAGCTCGCTCCTGCAGGATTTGCTAGAAACGGGGTAACTTGTCTTCTCTAGGTAGAGCCTGTGGTGAACTTGGCAGAGGTCAGACTGATGACCTGCCGCATGGCAGGCCAATGAGCAGAGCCATGCAGAGGGTCCCCAGCTCTCCTTGGCCCCCACCAGCCCGCGCTGTGGGCACAGCCAGGGCAGAGAGGGCCTGTAGGGTCTGCGCCAGCTCCTGCCGGCCAACCAGGGGGGCTGCTCGGAGTCTGGGGCACCGCCTGTCCCCCCAAGACGCTCAGAGGCCATTGTGGGGTGGGGGAGGTGTAGAATGGCTCCCCCTGTCCTTGGATCCTCACCCGGTGTCTCCCACTCCATCCTCCCTCCCCACCACCCTGGGCTGCCAGCTGCCCGCTGACTTTGAAGACAAAAGTCCTGCTGTCTGGTGGTTGAGGTGGCATTGGTGTGGCAGGGGCAGAAGCACGAGTGGGTGCCGGGAATGGGTCTTCAGGATCTTTGGTTTCTGCTTCTGCTCTGCCGCTGGTTCCCTCTCAAAGCGGGTTTTCCCCTTTGCGCTAAGCCCCTTGGGGGGATGCAGCGGCCAGGCCGGAGCCAGCAACCCCCGGGCCAGCACGCAGCGCCCCCAGCACCCCCAGCTCCCATGCTTCCGCTCAGGAATCCGCCTCCTTCACCTCCGTGTCGCTTCCTCACAGGCCTGAGCGACCCTACACCCCCTCCAGGCCCAAGCTTGGACGGTGCTGGATGGAACAGCTTCCAGGTAGGAGGGCCGGGAACCAGCCTGACCCGGCCCAGCGGGAGGGTGGCTGGGCCAGGCAGCCTGCGGGGACAGTAAGGAGGGAAGACCATGCGGTGGGGGCCCTGGGGCGAAGGCACCCGTCCCCGGGTGTGGAGGGCAGGCTTTCTCTCCTCGCCTCCACACCCTCTCCCTATGTCCGTGTGCCATTGAGATGGGATTCCCCGTTCTTTTTCTCTTGGGCGCGACTTTAAGGTCCCTGGAATGTGACGGCTCCAGTCGAACCCCAGACCAGGCCGGCCCCTGAGAGGGGTGTGGGCCGGCAGGAATGGTGTCCGCTTCCCTGCTGCTGCTTCCCCAGATGTCACCTGCAAGGCAGGGAAGGGGCCTCGGGGCAGCGCTGGGTGACTGTGCTCCTTCTCCAGCACAGCTCAGCCCATCTGCATGCTTTGTGTATGCCCAACAGTCCTCCGATGGCGCAGAACCCCCAGCCCCGCCTCGGGTCCCCAACACGGACAGCCAGCCCTCCGCGCAGACATCCCTGCCAGCGAGCAGTGGTCTGGACGACCTGGACCTCCTGGGGAAGACCCTCCTGCAGCAGTCACTGCCCCCGGAGTCCCAACAAGTGCGGTGGTGAGGGCTCCCCCCGGGCTGACATGGTGCGGGAGTCGCACCCACCCCGTCCCCCACCAACCCCATGGTGGCAGCTTCAGGGCTCTCCCAGGCCCAGCAGGGAGAGACCCGGTGCCCGCGTGCCCTCGCAAGCCGCGGCTGCTAGGGGACCGCCGTGTGCCAGGCTCTGTGCTGGGCCCCTGTCCCATGGAGCACAGAGATTATGCGAGAAGGGCGAGCTGCGCCCTGCAGGGCAGGGGAGGCGGGCGGGGGAGCAAGAGCCGCCTGTTCCAAAGTGAGGAGACCAAGGCCGGAGAGACAGGGAGGCGTCTGAGCTGGCCATTAGGGACAGCCAGGAAGCCCGGCCTTTCCTGTGCCCCGATCTCTCGGCCCCCCGAAGATTCACCCCCAATGCCACGTCCCCCAACAAGGGAGAAGCAGCAGCCGGCCCCCCGGCTCACACTTCGGGACCTGCAGAATAAAAGCAACTGCAGTTCGCCCAGCTCCAGCGCCCCCAGCCTCCTCCACGCCGCGGCCCCCGAGCCCCCCGGGCCTCCACAGCAGCCCGCGACGACTGAGCTCCCGCTGGCCAGCATCACTGTGCCCCTGGAGTCCATCAAACCCAGTGAGTGGGCCGGCGGCGCCGGCGCGTACGGGCTGGGCCGGGACCCCCCTCGCTGTGCCCTGGGGAGCTCTGGGCGAGGCTCTTGCCCTTCCCGGGCCCCTGCTCTCTCATCTGTGCCAGAGTGAGGCCAGCGCGCTCGGTCGAGCCCAGGCTCCCACAGGCAAGAGGACTTCTCCACTGAGTGCGCCCTCCCTAGAAAGGCAGGATCAGGACAGAGAGGTTCAGGGTCTCTCCAAGATCGTGAAACCAAACAAGGATCAAGTTGTAGGTCCAAGCCTGAGCTGCCCCGGCCCGGGAGCAAGAGGGGGCCATCGGTGAACAGACCGATGAAGACGGGCAGGTCTTCTCGGCCTTGTCCATCTCGTGACTGCACTGTGACCGAGGGCCTCATCCCCAGGGTCCCCAAGAAGTGGGTAGTGGTGCCCCTCTCCTAGCGGCAGGGAGCAGCCCGAACAGCAGAGTGACTGTACTGAGGTCACGTGGTGAGAGCACGACCCCAGCTCACCCCTCGGCCCACACTCCACTGGGGGAGCCCCAGCTGTGACCCTGTCTGGGGTGGGTGTCCTGACACCACCAACACAGTAGAAGTGTGCCTGGCCCATCTGGGTGCCAGTCTGCACCCCCGGCCGCCCTGCTGCCCAGGGTCAAGACGAGGACCCGAGTTTGTGGACCCGTCTGCTCCTTCCCAGCGGTGCGGCGAGTGCCTGACGGGAGCCGGGCTGGGGGAGCGGGCTGGACACGCGGGGGGCTCGGGCCTGGCACCACCCATTGCCCCTCCCCTCCCCCTGCCAGGCAGCATCTTGCCCGTGACGGTGTACGACCAGCATGGCTTCCGGGTCCTCTTCCACTTTGCCCGAGACCCGCTGCCCGGGCGCTCAGACGTGCTGGTGGTGGTGGTTTCCATGCTGAGCACAGCCCCCCAGCCCATTCGCAACATCGTTTTCCAGTCAGCTGTCCCCAAGGTGACACGCGCGTGCCTCCCTCCTTTCGAGGCAGGGTGACTTGGGGCTGGAGGGGAGCCAGCTGGCGGCGGGGGGGCAGGGGACAGGGTCCCCCTAGGAATTAGGGGATTGGAGGGAACCCAAGGACAGAGCCCCGGGCCCCCCCAGGGGAGGAGCTGGCTGGCGGACTGGGCCCGGTCTCTCAGGATGGGGCCGGGAACCCCGGGCTGGCCAGGCCATCCTGCCCTCCGGTCCGTCCGCAGGTAATGAAAGTGAAGCTGCAGCCGCCCTCAGGCACCGAGCTGCCGGCGTTTAACCCCATCGTCCACCCCTCAGCCATCACCCAGGTCCTGCTCCTCGCCAACCCCCAGAAGGTGAGGGGCCCGCTGTGACAGCGCGCCACCGTGGGGTGGGGCGGCCTCTCCTCTCCCTCTGACTCTGCCTTCACCGTCTTCTGCCCCAGGAGAAGGTTCGGCTCCGCTACAAGCTTCTCTTCACCATGGGCGACCAGACCTACAACGAGATGGGGGATGTGGACCAGTTCCCCCCACCCGAGACCTGGGGGAGCCTCTAGAACAGGGAGGGGCTGGGGAGAGGAGAGGGCAACGGGACGGGGCACCGTCTAACCTGGGTGGGAGGCTGTGGTGGCCTAGGACACCCTTTGTTCCCATGGCCAGATGCCCTGGGCCTGGTGCTTCTCCCCTCACCCCTGCGGCCCCCCTCCTTCCTTGCCCCCTCCCCTGTGGAGCTGAACCCAGAGGGAGGCTGGGCCTGGGTTGGCACTGCTGGGGACCTTCACCACAGGGGGAGCCCGGAGCAGGGAACAGCTGCGCAGCCCTGGAAGGACTTGGGGTCATGGGGGAGAAGCATGGCTGTCGGGCAGGGGTCAGGACCTCAGGCGCAGCCCCGACCCCAGCCCGGGGTGGGGTCATCCCCACCTGTCTCTTATGCCTTATGGGAAGGCCCAGCCATAACTCGGGGGCCCTGCTGGCGTGGGAACCAGCTCAGGCCTCCTCCATAGGAACCGGGTGACTGGGGGGGTGACGCCTGCACCCCCAGCTCTTTGCACTCTGTGGTGTGTGGTTTGACTCTTTGCTTTTCTTTCTCAGTGGCCCTGTGGTCACCAATTCAGGAGGCCCAGTTGGGGGAGCCCCACCTGGCCCCCACTCCTCGTGGGGGTTTCACTCCAGCCACCTGCCCTCTTTGCCGCCAGGCCTCCTGAGGGGCGGTGGGGGCTGTGACTGCTGGCCCAGAGGTCGTGGCAGAGCCGGGTGCCCCAGCTCGGGACTCCAGGGCCCCAGGCCAAGGGAGGCCCTGCGTTGGAGTTCCTCAGTGCGTCTCCTTCAGTCGCTGGCCTCTGCCGGGGCCTCCCGTGGGCACCTCGCCTCTGTCCATCCATCTGTCTGTGGGCCGAGTGGGGTCGGTGTGTGCGTGAGGACAGGAGTATTTATGGAAATAAAAACGTCCTTTTTCCTGGATCAGCTGCCCTCCTGGCCCTTCTGAGGTGGAGGGAGATTGGGGGGCCCGGAGCCGGAGGGCCCTGGGGCTGCCCCGCAGGCCTCTCTAGCTCGGTCTTTCGAGATCCAGCCACGGTCCCCCGCCCCCCCATCACCCCTGAGCCCTTCACCGGAAGAGGCCCTGCTTGGGGGCCTGTGGTGGTGCTGAGTCACCAGAGAGGGCCCAGGGCTGTGGCAGGCCCGGAGCCGTCCCAGCTGGAAGTGAGTGGCCGCTCGGGCCCGCCAGGAGCCGCAGCTGCTGCAGACGCTGAGTGGGTGCCCCCCCCCCAGTTGCTCACAACTTCCTCCTGCTGCTCTCAGCCCTCCAAACACAACTGCGGGGACGCCCCAGAGGGCCCTGCCTTGCCTTCTCTTCTCGCTCTCCCCACAGGCTGCTCCCAGGAAGCAGGGTGCTAATGGCTGCTCATTTCTAGAGAGGCCGGGAGATGCTGCACTGGGCCCCTGCCAGTCCCCGCTGCAGCTCGCTTCCCCCCCCCCTCCCCGGGTTTTACCAGAGGTCGCTCTTCCCTGGGAGGCTCCAGTCCAGGCCTTGCAGCTGAGAGAGGGAGCCAGCATGGAGCCAGGCCAGGCAAGGGGTGGTTGTCCAGGGGGCTGCCGAGCGCTGTGGGCCAGCCCTTCCTGCTGCTCTGCATGCAGGCAAAGCTCCCCCCCCAGCCTGGGCGAGGCTGCCCGCCATCCCCCCCCCGCCCAGCAGACGATGGGATGGGGAGTCCTGTATTTCACAAACCGGTTTCACTTTGCCTAACCTAGTGTTTCCCAGGCCGAACCCCTTCCCACAGACACCGCTGGGACGTCTTCCCAGAGCCCAGCACGCTCACCTCCCATCCCGCAGATGAGGAGGGCTGCGTCTCTGTGCCAGGTCTCGCCAGACACCGGAGCTTCACGTCCCTACAGGACCCCCCGCCCCCGCCCCAGACACAGCCCTGCTGCAGTGGGGCTTCCAGACGCCCTGACCCCTGCACACCCCCAGCCGCGTGGCCGGTTCCTGTTCCCTCCCCCACCGGGTCAGCCTCTGTGCCGACGCTTGTGGTGTCCCTGAAAGGCAAGTAGGAAGGCTCTTGTGAATGAGATGAGACCCTGCTCCCAGTGCCGCTGCCCCGGGGTCCCGGGAGTACGGGCTGGAGGAAGATGTGCGAACCGTGCAAGGGCTGCAGGGTGGGGTGGGACTGTGCGCAGCTTCGGGCTGGGGGTCTCTGTCACCTCCCAGCAGGGCCCCGGGCACGCTTTGTGACTTTGACCGAGGTGCTGCCTTCCCTGGCCTTTGGGTTCCTTTTTTGATTGGGGGGGGCAGGGAGCTGTAAGGCCCCTCTGAGGCCTTCCTGAAGAGTCCTTGAGCAAGCTGGTTCCCCAAGGTGTTGACTTGGAGTGACCCAGAGGTGACAGGGACAGGGATATCCCTTTCATCTTCCCGACGTCCCCCCCTTGCCTTTTTCCTAGTCGGTCCGGCCAGCCGTCTGGCATCCTGCGAGTGCCTCTGAGTCCCCCCAGTGGGGGGCAGGCCCTGCAGTCCCACGGAAAGCGGGGAGGGAGGTGGACCCGAGGGGCCCGCCACGGGAGCCCGGCCTCTGTCCGAGGGTCTGGGGTCTGATCCTTCCCCGAATAATGTGTCAGTTCAGCCGGAGGTCCGGGGCACCAGGCAGTGCACAGGACACCCAGAGCTTCTGGAGCCCTCCGGCTGGAACAAGGGGAACAGGGAAGATGCGTTCTCTTGTCTCTCTAAGGGCGACCCCCACGCCAGGCGCAGTGGGACTTCCCAGACCCTGAAGCCACACTTCCACTTCTCCTGCGGCTGGAGGCTGCCGTTCGGCTGGGTTTCTCTTTTGGCAACCGCAGCACACGGCTCATCTGCCGGTGGCAGCCACCGGCCACAGAGGGGCCGCCACCCGCCTGAGAGCCTGTCCCCAGTCTCTGCCCAGGCGGAGACCGCAGGAGCTGGAGCCCGACCGAGCCTTGGCCTGGCCCTGTGGCAGGCCTGCTGCTTGCACCCTCCCCTCCGTCCTCAGAATGGCCTGTGGCCATGAGAATTGGAGGCTCTCAGAACTTGTCAAGTCCCCAAGGGCACACATTAGGGCCAAGGCCAACCAGCAGGCCCACAAGGTGCCCCTGTGACGGCATGTCGCCCTCCATCTACTGAGCCCCCTCTCCCCAGCCCTCCGTGGGCTGCTCTCCTCTGGAGTCGGGGTTAAGGGTTAAGGCCCTGGGCTCTCAAGGGCTGTCAGGACAGGGAAGTCCTCATGACTCGGTCCCACCCAGGGTTTCCTTCTGGGAAAGCCCTTCTGGCTTGAGGAAGAGGCAGGCAAGTTCTCAGCCCCAGAAATCACACTGATGGCAGCAGCCTCCACTCAGAGCCGGGCCCTGAGAGGACCACAAACCAGCGACTTGTCCGGGTGTCTGCAGTGCGACGTTCTTGCTCAGTCCTGAGCCTGCGCAGCTGACCCCTGCTCCCCCCCTCCACCTCCGAGCCAGCCACCGGCCTCCCAGCTCACATCCTGCTTGAGCTTCACCCGCGGGCACTTCCCAGACTGTCCCCCGTCTGCCCTGGAGACAGCCGTGGGGATGAGGGAGAGGGCAGCGGGCAGCTGTTCGGGAGCCTCCAGGGGGCGCCACCCCACACAGCGGGAGGGCACGTAGGGGCTTGGGAGCCTGTCAAGTCTGCCTTCTAACTTGGCCCTTACCACCTAACCAGCGAGGCCCCTGGCGCCCCAAGCTTTGGTGTACTCACCTGTAAAATGGGAATAATGACGCCAACCTCGCTGTGGGGAGGTGTGCTAAGGTAGGTGACAAAGCGGGCTAGTGTCCCAAGAAGGCAGCAGGACACATGGAGGGGGCAATGAGGCAGGCACGGGAGCAAGGTTCTTTTCACGCCAGACAGTGCAGGATGGATGAGAAGAAGCCGGGCCTGTAGGAGCATTCTATGTAGGAACTCAGTCCTCAAAGCAACCTGTCAGGTACCTGCTCATTTTACCCAGGACACTTGAGACTCCAACAGGTGAACTCCCCAGCCCAAGGTCACCTGGCTAGAGGCTGAGCCCAGCTGGCTGGCTTCTTCCACACACACTCAAGCTCTGTTCTAGCTGTCTCTGGGCTGGAAATAAGTGTCCATTGATGCAATGCCTTCACTTGCATTCAAGTCAGCCCAGTCTATTGAGCGCCTGTGACCCTGGCACGTCGCTAGACAGTGCAGGATTCGGCATGAGCGGAGGAGAGCCAGCCAAGTCAACGAGCCCTCCCCGCAGTGTGGAAAGTTCTCTTGGTCGGAGATGGTGTTGGCCGGTGACCTCTGACGTCCCCCTCCTGCACCTGCAGCTCTAAAACTTCGATCTCAACATTCCCTGATAAAACCTCCGAGTCCAAAAGTCTCTGATCACAACATCCTTCGAAGGAACAGCCTGCGATCCAACCTTTGGGGCTTCCAACACTTTATGATTCAGCATCCAAGTGTGCCCAAGCTTAAGTATAACCTAAAACATACCCCTCACCCAGGCCACGAGGCACAACAGCCCCAGGCCAGACAGGGAAGTCTTGGGTCAGACTGGAGGGGAGCCTGGAGCCTGGTGAGAGGCCCAGAGCCCTACTGGGCTGATTAGCCAGCCCTGGTGGTTTCCAGCTGCTGCTGCTGCAGCCCAGGGGTCCTGACCCTCTGAGCTAGGGCTCAGGCCTGGGCAAGCCTAGAAGGGTCAAAGGTAGCAGCCAGACCTTGCCCTCAGGGACCTTCAGAGCAGCTAGGAAGTGGACAAGCCCAGGCCCAGAGAGTTCCAGGCTGGAGGCAGGGCCGAAACAGGGTGGGGACACCGTGCAACTCAGAGATTTCCCAGACTGCAAGGCAGTGGCACCTGGTGTCAAGCTGCTGGCTTAGGAGTCTTGAGCTTCCTACTTGTGCACACAGTAGGCTCTGCCCACTGCAGAGATGGGGGAAACTTGAGCCACCACAAGGTTCTGGGATCTGGCCAGCGAGGAAGGGGGAAAGGCCAGGACTAGCCCACAACCCTTGCAAACCCCAGCCCCACGTTTTAAGAAGCCAGGTCTACACTGGACTCTGATTTCTCCTTCCATCGAGGCATTCCTCAATCCTTGCCCTTTTTCTAGAATCCTCTCCAGGGGCCTTCCAGTTGGGAAAAGGGAGATGGGTTAGGGAACCTTGTCTGGGGTTTTCCTTATGCAAGCTCGAGCCTTCCATCCAGTGGATTCCACACTCAGGTGACCGCGCAGCTGGGAGGCTCTGACTCAGCAGCAGCAGCTGGAGGCTTCACTTCTCAGCCCCTCCCCACTCCCACTGGGCCGGTCTGGCTCTCCCTTCCGGGGGCGTGGTGGAGCAGCCAGCCTCCAGTGAGCGCTCACTGTGCGCCAGATCCCTTGTCTGAGGCCAACTGGTCCAGCCCTCGTGAAGTACTGGGTCTGCTCAGCCACACGCAGTAGGCGCTCAAGTCATCCTCAGACTGAGTTAAAACTCAAAGCAAAGGGCAGGGGGCGTGGCAGGACCAAACAGATGTCCCTCCCTCTCCCCCCACCCCTGGGCGGGTATGGGGGTTCAGAGTAAGGAGAGACTACTGTGTGTGGTCCCTCATCTTGTATTCACGGTTATGGAGCCCCTACGGTATGCCCAACTGTGTTTTGGGGGGAGGGCCAAAGAAATAACTGAGTTTGGGGGAATCAGAGCGGCACCCACGTCGCTGCCTTACAAGAGGAAGGGCCAGGACTCCCAACGTTTGCTGAAAGGAGCGGCTTTACAGTTGGATGGAGGGAACTGCGCTGGGCTGGGAGGGAGCCGGGTCTCAGGGAGCTGCTCTGGAGGGTGGGGCACCCCCTCTTAAAGGGACAACCGGAATAAGCAGGGTCATCTTGTCCACTCTCCAGGTTGGGCAGCTGTCCGGCCCATCGGACCATTAAAGACAGCAAGTCCAGAGTTCCAGGGACTTGTCCAAGGGCACGAAGCAGCAAGGTGGCCCCAGGAAGCCAAAGTCTCCCCTCCGGTCTCCAGCAGGGGAGGAGGCAGGGGTAATCTTTAGCTCAAGCTGGCCAAGAGGTCCCCTGGCCCCGGGGGAGTCCAGGACAGCACCGTCGGACAAGCCCACATGGGCCAGGACGGGCTGGAGAGGCCCGTCCTTGGCCTCTGCCTCCCCAGCATGGAACCCTCTTTGCCTTTAAGAGGAGTGCAGAAGCTCCTGAACCCCAGGGCCCGGGGGCCGGCGGGAGGGGCGGGACCCGGAGTCCGGCCGCGCGGTGGCAGGAGCTGGCTTACCTGCTTCCCGCCACCGGGGCTGGGCGGGGCGGGCCGGGGGCGGGGCCGCCACACAACCTGTGGACGGCCAGGCGGCCGCCGGCGCGA
>LNAC01000075.1:4038804-4054533 GCA_002007465.1 Ailurus styani
GGGGCTGGGCGGGGCGGGCCGGGGGCGGGGCCGCCACACAACCTGTGGACGGCCAGGCGGCCGCCGGCGCGACCGTCGCGGGGACCGGCCGGGGGCCTGCGGGGGGCCCGGAAGCCGGGGGCGAGCGAGGAAACAAACTTGGAGAGAGGAGTGACCTGGGGGCCGGGGGCGGAGTCGCGCGCGGAGGAGGAGGGAGCGAGCGGCCGCCGGAGCGCGGCTGGCCCAGGAAGCGGAGAGCGCCGCCCACCCATCCGGGGCGAGAGCGGCGCTGCGGGCGCAGGCAGGCTGGGCCGGGGGCTGCCGGGCCCTCGCCCCCCACCGTGACCCCGCAGCCCCCAGCCCGCGCCCAAGATGATGAAGAGGCAGCTGCATCGCATGCGGCAGCTGGCCCAGACGGGCAGCTTGGGACGGTGAGTGTCCGCCCGCGCCCTCCCCGCCCCGCTCTCACCCCTGCCGGACCCTAGTGGACGTGGAGGTGGGGGGGGGGGCTGGGGACGGCTGGACAGCCACCCTCCGACCGGCCAGAGGCCTGCTCTCTCTCTGTCGCCTCTGAATGCCACCCCCACCTCTCGGCCAGAGCAGGAGGGGCGAGGCCCTCTGGGGAAGGGGACACCCCCACCCCTCTGCGTGCCGGGGAGGATCAAGGATGCTGGGTCCTCTGGGCCTCCATGAGCCTCTTGGTCCTCCCCGGCCTCACTTGTCCCCTCTGTACAATGGGGACAGCTAACCATCTCGGGTTGCCTGGAGTTGGGGGGGCGGTCAGGGCCCCAGACGCTGGGGGAGGGGAGGAGACTAGGTCCTGGTGTGGTGGGAGGAGGGGCCTGCCTTGTCCCGCTTGGTGCCTCTCCCCCACCCCACCCCCAGCCCCGAGGCCTCCAGCTTCTCTATCTTGCTTCTGCTTTTTCCAGCCTCAGGTGGAAGCATCCCTGGGCCTCTCTGTTCTCACCCACCCCCACCCCGGGGCCCCAGAGCCCATGGAGTGGAGGCCAGAAGTTTGGGGAGCTCTCAGGGCCTAGCGTCTCTCCCTTCCCCCTGCGTTGGGAGTTTCCCCCTCTCCGGGCCCCGGGGAGGGGATGACAGTCCAGGCTTTCATAAGCACCCATGCGGTGGGAGACTAGAGCCAGGGCGGCCAGGCCCCCCCACCTGCTCAGTATCCCCCTGTGTCCCTGGGTGGGGATCCAGGGCCTGCGCTCCACTCCAGTCCAGAGTCCTGTGTGACTGACAGCCCAAGAGTCTGAGCTCACACACTTCCCGTTCTTGGGGCCGGCCCAACCTCCTCTCCCCAGGGTCCGCACAAGAGGGGCTGGGGTGGCCTCGGGTTTCACCCGCCCTCTCTCAGGACGCAGCCCTGGGTGGAGGAGGAAAAAGCCATGTATCCTATTCCCGCCCCCACGGAATGTGCTCAGACGGGGATGAGGCAGGCAGGCCGGCTGGCCGCCCAGGGCGGGCCCCGAAGAGGAGGGGCACTGGAGGCGACTGGGGTCCAGGTGCCCCGTGGAGGGGGCAGGGGGAGGCAGGGGGTTTCCTAACCTGGGCCGCCTCAGCAGGAGCTCCTCCCTCCCCCCCCCCCCACAGCACCCCGGAGACTGCCGAGTTCCTGGGGCAGGACCTGCAGCAGGTACAAGCCTGGGCCGCCAGCGGGAGGAAGGCAGGCCTGCGCACGCTGTCAGCAGAGGGCCGGGCCCGGACGCCATCTGGGGGGCTGGGTCGAGTCATTCCCCAAGCTGTTGGCCATGGGGTCTCCAGGAGGAGGGAAGGGAACGGTGGTTCCCGCTCTGGGAAAGAACGGGCTGGGGGACAGCAACCTCCGGTGATCCTCCAACCCTGAACCCCCCGCCCCCCAGGTGGAGCAGCGGCTGGAGCCGGCCAAGCGAGCAGCCCACAATGTCCACAAACGGCTGCAGGCCTGTCTGCAGGGCCAGAGCGGGGCGGACATGGACAAGCGGGTGGTGAGTGGGGGTCCCTGGGAGTTGGGGCCCGGACAGGACACCTCTGCCCAGTGGGAGGGTGAGGTCAGGGCTGGGGTCTCCCTGCTAGTCTGAGCCTCTGGCACACCGAGGGGGTGGAGCCTGCACTGTCCCAAGACCCCTCGGGCACCCCACTGATGAGGCTCTATTTCTTCCCCATCTCCCTCTCGACCCTGGCCCCCTCTGCACCGATCCCCTGAGCCAAGGCCAGGCCTCTGACAGCACCTGAGCTTCTCTGTCCCCGGCAGCCCCCAGAGCGGAGCAGAGCAGGCCCTCTGAACTGAGGCAGTGCGTGAGGGCTTCCTGAAGGAAGTGGCATTTAAGCTGATACTAATACTCACTGGTACTAATCAACAGTGAGTCTGTCGTTAAGCTCTGTTAACGCGTTGCCTCACGTCAGGCTGACGACACCCCTAGGAGGAGGCTGCCTTTATTAGCACTTTGTACAGATGAGGAAACAGACACAGAGCGGTAAAGTCTTAAGGTCACACAGCGAGTAAGTGGCAAAACTGAGATCTGATCCCCGGTCTTTCTGACTCAAGCTGGGGCTCTTCCTAACTGGGTGGGAGGGTTTTGAGCTCAGCAGTGACAAAGCCTGAGCCACCGATGCCCTGGGGCAGGGGAAGAGGCCAGCTCCGTGCCCCCTGTTCTTAGTTTTCTGGTGTGTGAGAGTACTTGGTCGTTTCTTCAGGCCCAGTTGATTGGTTTCTGGGAGGAGAAGAGGGCACCCCACATGGGGTGGGAGGACATGGTCACGGGGAGATGCCGCTCTGCCCTGCCCGGCCGTCCTCCCGTCTCCACTGCCACCTAACACTGTGGCCCTCTTGGCGTCCCTCCTCGCCTGTCCTTACCGAGAGCCTCAGCGGGGCCCCGTCCCTAAGGAGCCCTCGGCGTGCTTGAGTGGGGTGGAGGGAGACCCAGCAGGTGAGCACATGCTCACAACCAGGCCCCGGCCTTCTGCAGAAGAAGCTTCCCCTCATGGCTCTGTCCACCGCGATGGCTGAGAGCTTCAAGGAGCTGGACCCCGATTCCAGCATGGGGTGAGCACGGACCGGGCCCCAGCCCTCACCCAGAGATGCCAAGGGGGGGGGGAGTCCGGGCTGGGAGGGGGTCCAGGTGAGGAAGGGCATCCCCCTGTGGAAGGATGACCAGGCTGAGGGTAGTTAGTAGTTAGTGTCTGTGTTGGGGGGGAGGGGGCAGGCCCGGGAGGGAGGGTGCTTGGCTGAGAGAAGATGAAGGAGAGCTAGAAGGGGCAGGAGGTGATGGGGAGGGAGGAGGCCCCACCGATCGATCATTTCCGCACGGGGGGGGGGGGGGGGGGGGGGGGGGGGGGGGGGGGGGGGGGGGGGGGTGGCCGCGCGGGAGGGGCGGATAGGGGGGGCAGTGCCTCCNCCCGGCTGCTCGTCCGGCAGGGCTGGCTCCGCTTCAGTGGGACGGGGCAGCGCATCGCAGGCCCAGGGCCCCTTACCTGGGCATCGTGGGCGGCGAGGATCCCAGCCGCCACCTCACCCTGGAGTCTGAAGCCACGGCTTCCCAGAGGCCTGCTGGGGACATTCTTCTATTACATTACGAATCACATGGAAAATTTAAAACATGATAACGAGCCTGATGGAAAAGAACCTGTCCACTCTTCACAAAGACCTCCTGACCTTCAGACCAATCTTTCCCAAGCACCTGGGGGAGAGTCTTCCCTGAGCACCTGAGGGAGGGTCTTCTCGGGGTCCTGACCGCCCCCCCCCCCCCCGCCCCTGCCCCCAGGAGGAGCTGCCAATCATCCTGAAGCGCAAGAAGAGCCTGCAGAAACTGGTGTCCGACTGGAACACCCTGAAGAGCAGGTGGGAGCCAGAGCCCCTGGGTGGGCTCCACACCTAGGTCAGCCCAGAGAGGTGGCCGCAGAGCTCACACTCGGAGGCCATGGCAGGGCCCGCTGGGGACAGTGTGTGCCCCCGTGTACACATCTAGTCTCTGTGAACATGTGTGTGCACGTGCTCATGCCAGCTGAGGGTGACCCCCAAAGCCTAGGGGAGCCAGAAATGATCCTTCCAAGATCCCGGGACTGCAGGAGGCCCCGCCCCCGCCCCTCCACCCTGGAGCTGGCTGGCCGCGATCACCAAGCCCGCCACCAGGGGGCGGCCTTGAGCACTCACGGCCCCCAGCCTGGCCGAGGCTCAGGGCAAGTGGGGCTCTGGGATGTTGGTCCCTAAATCCCAGGATCCTGGGTGGTCAGGCATACGGAAGGGACCCTTGGCTCTGGACAGGCAATGCGGGGCTGGCGGGGGGACACTGACCACCCGACCTCGGGATCGTTATTGCCAGGCTCACTCAGGCCGCTAAGAACTCAGGCGGCGGTCAGGTCCTGGGCGGGGGCGCCGGGAGTTACAGCCATACCGCCACCGCCACCAAGATGGAGACGCTGAAGGAGGAGGAGGAGGAGCTGAAGAGGAAGGTGGAGCAGTGCAAGGTGAGCGGGTGCTTGGAGTTCCCGGGATGGGGGGGGGGCGGGTCCTGTCCCCATTTCAAGGAGGGGAAGTTGAGGCTGCTCAAGGTGATTGCCTCACCCAGGGCTGCACAGCTGGCAAGCGGCAGAGCCAGGATTTGAACCCAGGCAGTCAGCCTCCCAGCTCGCAGCCTCTTCTGTCTACGCCACACACAAAATTCCCGGGAGGCAGGGACCCAGTCTGTCCACCACGGTCTTTCTTGGCAGGTCTGCTAAGTGAGTTGAGGAATGAATGGTCAGTGACATAAGCACCGTGCTAGGGGTGTGAGGCACAGAGATGAGGGCTAGAAGCTGTAAGCACCCCTCCTGAGTTCCAGGGGGATCCTGTGGGCCGTCCCCAAGTACAGACGGTACCAGAGAGAGGAGAAGTGACCGGGGCCCTCCATGAAGAGCTTGGACAAGTCACTCACCCCTCTGGGTCTCAGTCTCCCCTCTGGGCCCCGGCCTCACAGATGTGAGCCCTCCCCTTTCTGTCTCCAAGGACGAGTACTTGGCCGATCTATACCACTTTGCCACCAAGGAGGACACATATGCCAACTACTTCATCCACGTGAGTCCCAAGACTGGGCACCAGCCACTGGAGCTCAGGGTGGACACCAGGGGCCACTGGGACACCCTTCCAGATGTGGGAGGGAGGAACATGTTCTTAGGGACTGCGCGGAGGCGCAGCTTCCCTCACACCCCCCGGGGGTGGCCCCTTGTTTCCGTAGCTCATGGAGATTCAAGCTGACTACCATCGCAAGTCTCTGAGCTCGCTGGACACAGCCCTGGCTGAGCTGAGGGAGAACCACAGCCAAGCAGGTGGGGACAGAGGCGGGGCCTGGCCCCACACCCCCAACCCAGCCCTGCTCCGGTCCTGTTAAGAAGCTGGTACTCCATCCTGAAAGGCCCTCGGGAGCCATGGATGGTTTGTGAGCACATTAGTTCTGATGAGATTTGTGATAGAGAAGTCATCTGCCGGGTATGGAATGAAGGGGCAGGACCGGAGTCAGGAGACCTTCAGGAAGCAGAAGGGAGGGGACGGTGGCCTGGACTAGGGTGGCAGTGGTGGAGGTGGGTGGATTCGAGAGAGCTGTTGGATGATTTCAGGATCCGTGGCGTGGATGTTTGGGCGGGAGCGAGTACCGTTGGCCAAAGCAGTAGGCCTCGCAGATGTCTGGGGGGACCCTGGCTGCCCCGGGCCTGGCTGCCAGGGAGGGAGGACCCGGGGCCACTGATCTGTCTCGTCCCTGCAGACCCCTCCCCCTCGATGATGGCCACCCCCCTGAGAGTGTATGGGGTGTCACTGGGAACCCACCTGCAGGAGCTGGGACGGGACATCGCCCTGCCCATCGAGGCCTGCGTCGTAATGCTGCTTTCTGAGGGCATGAAGGAAGAGGTGGGGCCCCCGGGGGGAGGTCGGCCGGAGCCCTGGGGCCCTCCCTCTGTCCACACCCCCCACAGGCTGCCCCGTGCTGGTGCTGTGATCCCACCGTTAGCACCCAGGTCCCCATGAGGCCACGGCCTCCCAGTGCCAGGCTGACACCACCACCTACTTAGCGGTGCTTGTGAGGCAGCCTCGGTTTCTTGGTCCGTTGAGTAATCCAGAAGCCCATGCAGGGAGCCTTCACTGGCTCCCTGCTATGAGGGAGAGACAGAGGCCATGAGGAACACATGCCCCGCGGCACATGGGGGGGTGGGCAGTAAAGGCTGGGCTCCCCGTGCAGCCCCTGCTACAGGCGGCCCACGTCCGTCCGCTGCACCAGGCTGTCCCTAGTCTGTCAGCTCCTTTCCCAAGGCCAGGCCCTTAGAACGTGGAACCTTCTCGAAGGCCCGCTTAGGCTTCTTGACAGCGCTGCCTGGCCTCCTCTCTCCCTCCCACGCCTAACCAGACCCCTGCCTCCCACCGCTTTCCCTGCTCGTCCCAGACCTCCCGCTTTGGGCCAAATCCTAGGCCTTGAGAGCGAGGGCAGCCGTGCGCACCGCGGCCCCCACACTGCCCATCAGACCGGTGGGGACACACGCCCCGTGAGGGCCAGGCGTCCACCCCGGGCGAGCCAGGGCCTCCTCCCCTGCCCACCCCCTCCGTAACCCCCCTGCCCGTTTCCTCTCGTACCCCAGGGCCTCTTCCGTTTGGCCGCAGGAGCTTCGGTGCTGAAGCGCCTCAAGCAGACCATGGCCTCGGACCCCCGCAGCCTGCAGGAGTTCTGCTCCGACCCCCACGCCGTGGCAGGTGCCTGCTCCCAGGAGCCCCGGGCGGAGGGCCTCCCCCCCGCCACGAATCCCTTCCCCTCAGCTGCCCGGAGCACTCCCGTGATGGTTTGGCTGAAGGCCTGGTAATGGACAGCTCAGGAGACACAGGGGTCCGTAAAGGGGGAAGGGGGGCCCGTGATGAACCCCCTGTGATGCATGGACATCTTGCTGGGAACAAGTCTGCTAGACTTCATCATTTTTGCCAAAAGGCCCAGGGCTCAGAGAAATGATCAGACCTGGTCACGTCAGTGTGAACGAGGGCCTGGTTCTTAACAGACACACAGCACTGGGCACTGGGGTGGAGGCAGGGGCCTTGGGGACCATGTCTGAGACCCTTGCCACCACTTCAGGTGCCCTCAAGTCCTATCTGCGGGAGCTGCCGGAGCCCCTGATGACCTTTGACCTCTATGACGACTGGATGAGGGCAGCCAAGTGAGATGGGGGGGTAGGGGTGCTGGGGAGGGCAGGCTGCGGAGGTGGGGCCCTGGGGCCCTGGATTGGCTCACCAGGTCTCTCCCCATCCCCAGCCTGAAGGAGCCGGGGGCCCGGCTGGAGGCCCTCCAGCAGGTGTGCAGCCGCCTACCCCAGGAGAGCTTCAACAACCTCAGGTGAGCCTGCCCCCGCCCCCGCCCCCTCGTCCTAGGCAAGATTTCCAAAACCACAGCTAAGACGGGCTAGTCATGTTTTTCCTACTAGACACTGAGCTGAACACATACCTAGAATCTTTGAAGCCATGCCATCTGGCTTGAAATTCCCACCTCTGCTGCTGTGTGGCCCTGGGCGGGTGATTTGACCTCTCTGTGCCTCCATGCCCTCATCGGGGGAAATACAGAGCACAGCAGTCCCTACCTCTCAGGGCAGAGAGGGAGATTCTCAGCTTAGCTCAGCGCCTGATGCATACGTGGCACTTAGCAGGTCAGCTCATTTAACTATTAAAAAATTTTAGGGGCGGGCTCCTGAGTGGCTCAGTGGGTTAAGCCTCTACCTTCGGCTCAGGTCATGATCTCAGGGTCCTGGGATCGAGCCCTGCGTCGGGCTCTCTGCTCAGCAGGAAGCCTGCTTCCCCCTCTCTCTCTGCCTGCCCCTCTGCCTATTTGTGATCTCTCTCTGTGTCAAATAAATAAATAAATAAAATCTTTAAAAAAAATTTTAGGGGCGCCTGGGTGGCTCAGTCACTTAAGTGTCTGGCTTTGGCTCAGGTCATGATCCCAGGGTCCTGGGATCAAGTCCCACATTGGGTTCCCTGCTCAGCAGAGAGCCTGCTTCTCCCTCTGCTAGCCACTCCCCCTGCTTGTGCTCACTCTCCCTCTCGGACAAATAAAATCTTTTTTTTTTTTTTTTTTTAAAGATTTTATTTATTTATTTCACAGAGGGAGAGAGATCACAAGGAGGCAGAGAGGCAGGCAGAGAGAGAGGGGGAAGCAGGCTCCCCGCTGAGCAGAGAGCCCGATGCGGGCCTCGATCCCAGGACCCTGAGATCATGACCTGAGCCGAAGGCAGAGGCTTTAATCCACTGAGCCACCCAGGCGCCCTCGGACAAATAAAATCTTAAAAAAAAAAAAAATTAAAGCCTCTTAAGGGGGACCTTTGCCACTCTTTGGAAACCCCAGGCTGAGAAATTCTCGGGCCTCAGGGATATCAGTGGGTGTTCGTGGCCCTGTCTGTGACCGAGCCCACCTTCTGCCTCCCCAGGTACCTGATGAAGTTCCTGGCACGGCTGGCCGAGGAGCAGGAGGTGAATAAGATGACGCCCAGCAACATCGCCATTGTCCTGGGGCCCAACCTGCTGTGGCCCCCCGAGAAAGAAGGGTGAGCATGGAGGGGGCAGTCCCTACCCCAACCATCTGCTGCTTATTTTTCCCCTGGGTCTCAGCTTCCCCATCCTTGCAATGGGTTGAGTTCCTAGTCTCGAGGCTTGCCGTGAGGAGCAGCCCAAAGGGAACATGGGCCCCGCAGGGTTTCGGAGCTAGGCGTCCTGGGTGAGAGTGGTCATGCAGAGCTTGGAGGGCTGGGAGCCCAGAGATCTGGGTCTCGCCCCACCCCCTCGCCCTTCCAGAAATCCCTTCAGAAGTCACTCTCTGGACCTCCATTTCTTCATCTGTAAATTGGAGAGAAATTATACAGACTTTGAGGACTTTTGCTTTGGGAATTAGATGAGATGAGTGGAGAAACGGTTTATGAGCTGTAAAGTGCTATGTGTGGGATGGGAGGGGTCGTTTTAAAGATTTTATTTATTTATTTGAGAGAGATCACAAGCAGGCAGAGAGGCAGGCAGAGAGAGGAGGAAGCAGGCTCCCCACTGAGCAGGGAGCCCGATTCGGGGCTTGATCCCAGGACCCTGAGATCATGACCTGAACTGAAGGCAGAGGCTTAACCACTGAGCCACCCAGGCGCCTCTTTTTTTTTTTATTTTTTTTTAAGATTTTATTTATGTGAGAGAGAGTGTGAGAGACAGAGAGAGAGCGCAGGAGTGGTGGGGAGGATGAGCGGGAGCTGCAGAGGGAGACGGAGAAGCAGATTTCCTGCTGAGCCGGGATCATGACCTGAGCTGAAGGCAGATGCTTAACCACCTTGAGCCACCCAGGCGCCCGCCTGTGACTTTCTGAGAACAGGCACTTGATCGGATTGGGCCGGAAAGAGAGTTGGGCTCACGAAGGCTTTACAAAATGGACAGCTCATTTCTGTTCCCTTTTGCCCCAGGGACCAGGCCCAGCTGGATGCGGCCTCAGTGTCCTCCATCCAGGTGGTAGGCGTGGTCGAAGCGCTGATACAGAACGCAGACACCCTCTTCCCTGGAGGTAAAGCTCTTGCCTTTGTTTTGTTTTGTTTTTTAAGATCTTATTTATGTATTTGAGAGAGAGAGCAGAGCAGGGGTGGAGGGGCAGAGGGAGAGGGAGAAGCAGGCTCTCCACTGAGCAGGAATCCCGACGTGGAGCTTGACCCCAGGATCCCAGGATCGTGACCTGAGCCGAGGGCAGATGCTTCCCCGACCAAGCCATTCAGGCGCCCCGAAGTGCCTGCCTTTGTGAACGTGTCCCTTTGCACCCTCCTCTGCCCAGCTCAGTGCCCTCCAGACTCAGCTTCAGTCCCTGGCAGCCCCACGAGCTCACTACGAGACCTGGAGCAAATTGCTTCTCTGTTCTGAGCCTCAGTGTCTCATCTGTAAAATGGGGATGATCCTGCCTACCTTGCGGGATTGCCGTGAGGCTCATGTGAGAGCGGGAAGGTGAAATGTGGTCCGTGTAGTATCAGGGGAAAGGGACAGCGGTCCTGACGCTGGCTGAGGTTCCAGAACTTAAAACATGCTTCCTTCTGTCTGCAGATGTCAACTTCAACGTGTCAGGCTTGTTCTCACCGCCTGGCCCCCAGGACAAGGTCAACAACAGGCCAGAGGCTGAGGAGCTTCCAACGATTGCTGTGGCCGCCCCTGCCCCAGCCCCAGCCCCTGCCCCTGCCCTGGCCCCAACCCCTGCCCTGGCCCCAGCCGCAGCCCCAGCCGCAGCCCCAGCCCCAGCCCGGGACCTGGCCCCGGCCTCAGCGGCTTCCAAGGAAAGGTAAGGATGGACAGATATGAATGACCCCCATCTTTGACCCAGGACGTCAGCCTGAGGCACCCTCTCAGGGCTTCCAGTAGCATTTTAGGGAACGTAATTATTGTATTTTCATCCCAAATACCAGGTTTCCCCATCTGGAGGGGGTGGGGTGGGGACTCAGAAGCGGTATCCCTCCCAGCCCGCAATGTGTTCCCTCATTCGTCAAATGGCTATTTACTGAGCACCTACTGTGTGCCAGGCACTGTTCCAGGCCCTGGAGATTTAGGGAACGAGGGAGCTGGTCAGCTGGAATTTGCGAATACCTTCCGGTCTTCTCTTTGACCCTTTCGATCTGGAAGGGCTCCGCCATACCACGGAAGTACCATAAGCAGGCTTCGGTTGTTATCACACAGCCAGGGCTCAAACCGAGACTTTGCTCAGATGAGCAAGACAGACAAAGGCGGCCCTTAGCGCTTGCTTTCCTGGGACAGGGGACAGAGTCACCAAGCCTACCAACAGGTGGATACTGTCATGCCGGGCAGTGACTTGTGCCCTCACAGGAGAGGAGAGCAGGTTAGGGAGCCGGACTGGCCGGCTGCTTTAACACAGGGATCCCTAAGGAGGAGCCAAGTGAGCCGAGAGCTGGAGGAAGCCAGGAATAAGCCGAGGCCTCCCCTTCCGCTTCTTGTCCGCTCTCTGGCTTCTAGTGGCTAAAACATCCAGTGAAGTTCAGATGGCGGTTAAAACCACAGGCCCTGCTTTCTGCCTGGCTTCCTGGCCCACGGGAATCCAAGGGTACTGTCCCAGTGTCACACAGAAGCCAGGGCTTAGGTGGACGCAAAGCCTGGCCAATGTCAGAAGCATCCTCCGGGGGAGAGGGTGGCAGCCTGGGGACAGATCCCAGGCCCAGCCACAAGGTGGCAGGGGATAAGTCCCGGGAGAACCCAAACTGTTGGGGCCTGTTGGTTGGCCGTCTCTTCAAGATTCCAGGAGGCTTCCTGAGAGGTGGCCAAGCCTGACGCTGACCCTCTTCTTCCTTCACAGGGCAGAGTCCGAGGTGCCCCCCAGACCAGCCTCCCCCAAGGTCAGTAGGAGTCCCTCGGAGGCAGCCACTCCAACAGAGGACATGGCTCGGAGGAGTAAGTTGGCTTGGGGAGGGAGGGGGAGAGGAGGTGGGCAGGGAGAGGCGCCGCGTTTTCAGACAGCTGGCGAGGCCAGGAGTCTAGGGGGCCAAGAGCCCAGGTTTGCTGCCTGACACTCTGGGTTCAGATTCCGGCTCTGTGACCCGGGCCGGTGACTTCACCACGTCTGCCCCTCCTCCCGGCCTCATGGAACAAGACCCACACCTGCCTTCTAGGGCTGTTTGTTAAATGCTGCTGCCCGACTCCTACCTGCCACACGGTTCATGCTTGATGAAGCTTAGCCATCACGGGGTGGGGGGCTGTGGAGTCCAGTCCCTCAAGAAGTCCAGAGAGTGGAGCGAAGAGGAAGGAAGGTGGGGTGGAGGCTTTGAAGGGCAACGAAGTGGGGAGGCGTGGTGAGAAGAATTTCGGGCTCCTCTGTGCCCCTTTGCTGCATGCACCTGTCGAGTCGACCTAAAGCCAAGGCCCAGGGTTCAGATAGGGAGTCTCTGCCAGGGACTAGGACACTGGGGAGGGCCCGGCCAGCCCGGGAGGCACTGGAGTCTTCTACCTGGGGATACAGTGTAGAGCCAGGAGCAGCTGGAGCAGCAGAAGTTGACAAGTCACAAGACCTGCAGGCTGGGGCGTCTAGGGACATGTGCACACTGGGGTGCAGCACTTCAGGTGCCTGAAGGTCCTCGTGCCAGCCCTGGGAAGTCCAGGCTTGCCTCCCATCTTACCGATGAGGAAACTGAGGCCCCAAGGCCATGAGATTTGCCCCAAACCCACAGTGGGTGGAGGCGAGGCTAGGACCAGAGTCCGGGCCTCCTGGCCCCTCAGCCGCCTCATGAGGTTGGGACTGTGCAGTGGGATCTCTGAAAACTGGGGTGCAGGGCTTCTGGTGGGCTCCCGCGAGGCGAGCAAGACCCCAGAGTCGGGGGAACAGCTAGCGTTTCTTTGTTCAACAAACACTTACGGAACACCCACTTCCTGCTCGTCAGGGAGTCAAGCACAGTAAAAACGGACCTGCTCCTTCCAGAGAGCAGCAAGTCCTGTGAAGAAGATACGACAGGGAACTATGACATACCTAGAGTGGGGCAGGGGAAGGCGCCCTCTAGCTGAGGGGGCGAGGCCCACGGAGAGGGGCCTAATGAGGAGGAGCCAGCCGTGGAACGGAGTATCTGCCAAGGAACGGCACGTACAAAGGTCCTGAGGTGGATGCCTAACTGCCCCCGTCCTTCCTCCACAGCCAAGCGCCCAGCGCCAGCCCGGCCCACCATGCCGCCCCCCCAGGTCTCCAGCACGCGCTCCTCCCCTCCAGCCCCACACCTGCTCCCCGGCTCTAGCAGCCCTGCCACCCCCCAGGCTCTGCCCCGCCGCCTGGTCGGCAGCAACCTCCGGGCCCCCACGGTGCCCCCGCCTTTGCCCCCCAATCCTCCCCAGCCCGCCCGGCGCCAGAGCCGGCGTTCACCGGCCTCCCCAGGGCCGGCCTCCCCCAGCCCCGGGGCTCTGAGCATTCCCGAGCAGGTGGACCTGGGGACGGCCCCAGAGGACAGAGGGGCCCCCGAGGCTGTGGGCAGGGCCTCCACTCCCCCAGCTATCCCCCCTCAACCCCGGCCCAGGAGCCTCGCCTCAGAGACCGACTGAGCCGGCAGCCCTTCCGCATCTCCTCCCTCCCCCCTGTCCGCCCAGGACCCAGCCCCCGCCCTTCCCCGGGCTGGGGGCTTCCAGCCTTTGCCTACGTAAGTGCCTCGGTGCCCGCTGGGTCGGCCCCCATGGCAAGGAGGACTCAGGACAGTCCCCCACTTCCAGACCTTTCCCTCCGCAGCTGCCCTGGGCTTGGGGGGGGGCCCCTCACCCGACTCCCAGCTCTCTGGCAGGGTTCCCCGGGAGCCGTCGGGAGGAAGGAGGGGCTTGCCTGCTCCTACAGGACTGTTATTTCTCTCTTGCCGATGTATTATTTTTAAGGCTGGCAAATAAATTATTTTGGACAAAACTGGAGCAACTGCCCTGATGATAGTCCGTTTTATTCTTTCTGCCCTCAAAATAAAGAAGCCCCAGGACGCCTGGGTGGCTCAGTCGGTTAAGCGGCTGCCTTCGGCTCTGGTCATGATCCCAGGGTCCTGGGATCGAATCCCGAATCGGGCTCCTTGCTCAGTGGGGAGCCTGCTTCTCCCTCTCCCTCTGCCTGCCTCTCAGCCTACTTGTGCTGTCTCCCTCTCTCTCTCTCTCTGAAAATAAATAAATAAAATCTTTTTAAAAAAATAAAGAAATAAAGGAGCCCCTTGTGTGAAAGGGAAGATAGTCCCTCTTCTTTCCTTCCTTCCTTCCTGTCTGAAATAAAAAGGGCCAGCATTTTCAACGCTTATTCTGTGCTATCCACGGTGCTTTTCCATGCGTGGTTTCCATAGAATCTTCTCCCAGGGAAGTAAATCCCATTACCTTTGACTGGTTGAGGACAGACTGAGGCTCAGAAACGACCTGCCAGGCACGCAGCAAATGAGGCATGGACATGGAATCGGGACCCGGGTCTCGCCGATTCCGGAGGCTGGGTCTGTCCCTCACAGCCCGAGCAATTCACCTCTTGGTGCTCCGGTTTCCTCATCCGCACAGCAATGGAGTACAGCAATCTCCACCCCAGAAGTGTGCTGAGGACTACAGGAGACATTCCAGAAAGACCAAAGCACCCCCTTGCACACAGAAGCACCCTCTAAGCGTTGGCCACTGTGGATGTCTGTTCCCCCAACTCCTGGTGTTCTCAGAATAGATGGGAAAGGCTCCCTCAAGGAGCAGAACTGGCTCTGTCTGCAAACCACGGTGGCTGCTCGGTGCTGGACCCTGGGCCAGGCCCCCAGCTCAGCCCTACGCCCAGGGAGCTCCCAGGAACAGCCAGGCAGGAGAGATGACAGAATCAAGCGTAATGGCACTGGGAGCCCATGTCAAGCCAGTTAGGGGCTGACTGGCTAGCCCAGACTGTGTGGAAAGCACTGGAAGGCTTCGTGGAAGAGGTGATTCAAAGAGGAGTCTTTTAGGGGCACCTGGGTGGCTCAGTCATTAAGCGTCTGCCTTTGGCTCAGGTTGTGATCCCAGGGTCCTGGGATCGAGTCCCACATCATCAGGCTCCCTGCTTGGCGGGGAAGCCTGCTTCTCCCTCTCCCACTCCCCCTGCTTGTGTTCCCTCTCTCGCTATATCACTGGGGGGGGGGTCTTTTAGGAGTTGACCAGGTGAAAAAGTCAGGGAAGAAGTTAGAACGTTCCAAGCTAAGGAAACCAGCTGATACAGGAGCAAAAGGCCAGGGCACTGGGGAACAGGAATTATTTGAGCCTCAGGAGGGACACGGTGGCTTTTCCCCGGTCTTTGGAGGTCTGGTCGTTTCTGGAGGTCCTGTCTTCAGCGCCTTCTCAGAGGCTGGCTGACAACTTGGAATTGTGACACATGCCTCCCCCAGGTGGGGACCGAGGCAGCCAAGTCACCCCAATCGCCACCCTGCGCAACTGGTACTTCCGTCCCCTTCCGTCCCCAGGGTGCTGAGTGACTGGCTGCCTCCAGCAGCTGGGTGCCCCAGTGCCCCTCCACCCTGGCCTGGGGTGATTAAAAAACAAAACCCAAAATATCTCAGCCCCACCCAAAACAATTAAATCAAAATCTCTGGGGTGCAGCCACGCTTTGGTATTTTTAAAACTCGTTTATCAAAGTCATCGAGCCAAGCATTGAAGATCTGCGCATCTTACTTGTATGTAAATTAAATCTCAAAATACAAGTTCCCCAGGGGACTCTACCAGCGGGCGTGGAGAAGGACTGGTCTGGGCCAGGGACGCCCGCGTTCGAGAAGACACTACGTGCCTCTTTACTATCGTCACACCGACACGCTTCTCCGGACTTTGCTCCGAACTGGAGCGTCCAGGGTTCAGAGGGCAGTGAGATTTGACCCAAAGGCAACATCTCCCTTAGCATCTCTGTTTCCCTCCTAGCAACCAGCTCTCCTAAGCCTCTGATTGGCTGGGGAACGCAAGGGCGCCTAACGCTCCAGATTTTCTACTCGTAACTCTTTATTGGCCAAGAAGAACGTCAGTCCATCCTGTAATTGGGTAGCCGGGGTCGAAACTCGGCGGCGACTGGCCTAGCAGAGCCAGGGGACGGGGCGAGGGCTAGGTCTTCATTGGTCCCCCCCACCCCCCCCGCGGCGGCCGAGATTTACCCTTTATTCCCGGCTCCCTTAGGTCGAGGCCTCGCTCCTCTCCGAGGGTCTTGCCCCCATTGGCCCGCGGCCCAGGCCGTGACCCCGCCCCCCGGCCCTTCCTGCGCGCCGATTGGCCGCCGCGGGGCACGGGGTGAGCAGGGGCCGGCGCGCCGCGCCGCGCCCGCACAGGGAGGGCGG
>LNAC01000075.1:4063935-4075259 GCA_002007465.1 Ailurus styani
AATCTCTCTCTGTGTGTCAAATAAATAAATAAAATCTTAAAAAAAAAGATTTTATTTATTTATCTGACAGAGACACAGCAAGAGAAGGAACAGAAGCAGGGGGAGTGGGAGAGGGAGAAGCAGGCTCCCCGCTGAGCAGGGAGCCCATGCAGGGCTTGATCCCAGGACCCTGAGATCATGACCTTAGCAGAAGGCAGACGCTTAACGACTGAGCCACCCAGCCACCCCTATTATTTTTTAAAGTAGGGGCCATACCCGGCGAGAAGCCCAACATGGGGCTTGAACTCATGACCCTGAGATCAAGACCTGACCTGAATTCTAGAGTCATGCACTTAACCGACCGAGCCACCCAGGCGCCCCTATATGTTTGTTTTAGACATTATGTGACTAGGGAGATCTAAAGCAGGAGTGCCCAACCTCTAGGAAGACTTGGACACACCTTGGAAGTAAGAAAATTCAACCTTCGAGAACTGTTCTCAAATGTTTCCACTTTTACGATGACCAGGTTTTAAGTCTGAGCACCGTAAATGCTGATTGACTTCAATTTTGCAGTTTTAGTCTTTTTTTTTTTTAAAGATTTTATTTATTTATTTGACAGAGAGAGGGAGATCACAAGGTAGAGTAAGTAGGCAGAGAGGCAGGCAGAGAGAGAGGAGGAAGCAGGCTCCCTACTGAGCAGGGAGCCCGATGCGGGCCTCAATCTCAGGATCCTGAGATCATGACCTGAGCAGAAGGCAGAGGCTTTAACCCACTGAGCCACCCACATGCCCCTGCAGTTTTAGTCTTTTGGAACCAATACCTTTTTTTCCTTCAGGTCTCAAATATTTTATAAGCTTTGAAAAAGCTCTCAGTTTCCCGTGAGTCTGTAATTATGTCAAAAAAAAAAAAAAAACATGAAAAAATTTAAATGATTCATGCCTGAGCCCTAGTGGGCTAATGAATGGCAGGAGCCACCCAGACCTCGTATGAGAGAAGGCTTAGCTCCCCAAAGACGAGTGAGGGTCTGTAAGCAAAAGGGGGACAGTTAGCAGGTGGGAAGGCAAAAGTGACAGAAGGCCACTGTGTTTGGGGGGGCGGCTGTCTGGGCAGGTGGAACAGCACAGCAAAGGCAGCGCGGTAAAAACGGACACTCGAGGTAAGTGGGAGTTGGAAGAGTCCCTGAGGTTGGGGGTCATCTTCCCTCATTCCAGTTCTTTCTACACTTCATGGAGCAAGTGGAGAAGTTTTGGGGTTTTTTGGGGTTTTTTTTGAGGTCCATGTATCCCAGGACCACAGTGTTCTTTCCTTGGCTCAGCAGATGGAAAGCAGGTCAGCCCTAGCTCTCTGTGTGACCTTGGCCAAGTGGCCAGCCTCTTTGGGTGGTTTCTGCATCATTAAATGAGGGAGCTGGTCAAGTGCAGAATCTCTGGGGTCCCTTCCCGCTCTGACTCGTAGGACTCTGGAGCAGGCTCTGATCACCCCCACCATCCCCGGCCGGGCCTGCCAGGTGGGCTGAGGGGTGTGGATGGTGTTTCCGTGGCCCGGCAGCCTTACCAGCCACTGCCCACTGGAGGAGGCACAGCCTTCCCATGGGCAGGGCAGGGCAGCAGTGAGCGGGCTGGGAAGGGCTGCTCTGGCCTGGATCCCCTGCCCAGGGGTGCGGAGCTCATTTCTCACCGCAGCGGCCGAGGTCCTGCCTGTAGGATGGAGGAATTCCAGAGTGCTCGCTGCTTCCACCGCAGGGCAGTGAGAGAGGAAGAGAGTCCCAGGGTGGGGGCCTTGGCCTTGGGGGTGGACAAGAGAGGACGAATGTTGACCTCCAACCAACCATTAGTGAATGGTAATGTTCCCACTTCCCAGGCCTGGAAACAGGTTCAAAGAGTTCAAGGACCTTGGCCACTGTCGCAGCCAAGCAGCCCCCAAATTAGGACTTGCCTTCCCTTCTGATTCTAATGTCAGGTTCATTTCAGGGCCCAGAGCAGCCTCTCTGTGCTGTCCCTTCCAGTTGACAGGCATGAGGCCCGGGCAGGGGTGGTGGGGGAGGTGTAGATGGAGAGAGGTGATGTTTGAAAGCAAGGAGATAAGGTGCCCACTTATCCACACAGGGCCTGGCAGAGAAGTGGGTGCCACCCCTAGGAGGCCCTGAGGACTGGGTGGGGGCGGGGTGCACACAGGGCCCCCTGTCACCCAGGAAGACCACGGTCCCTGTCACAGGGGACACGGGAAGCGGGGGAGGCTCCCTGCCCCAGTGCAGGGAGGGGTGAGAGGGAGACCTCCCAGCGCCTGCCCAGGAAGGTAAGCTCAGCCTAGGAAAAGAGACAAGAGGGAAGCCAAAACCTTCGGAGTCTGGGAAAAAAAATCACTATTTAGTTCAACAGCCACGAATTCCACCCTGGACTAGCCTTGTGCAGGGGACCAGGGTTTCGCCTCCCTAAATTTCCAGACGGGGAGGCCACCTCGGGGATGGCGTGGCAGGGCTAGGACCAGAGTCCAACCCTCGGGACTCCCCAACGGGCCTTTCTGGAGGCCTATTTATGCCACAGCACCCCTCTACCGGCCCTCAGCCGGCCAAGGCCACCCCTCGTCCAACAGTGCGCACTTGCGGACGCCGGGCCCGTCCTGCAGGTTGGGGGGAGCTGGGGAGCTTGGGAGCAGCTCCTGAGACCCTGAGAGCTAACGACCGACCGGACCCGGACCGGAGCAGCCAGCCAGCCCCACGTCAGGGCAGCCGGGCTAGGACCATGCCCGCACACCCTCCGCTCCTCGGTCGGGACCCTCCAGATGCCCCCATTCCCTGATATCAGGCAGAGGGTGCCTGCGGTGCTTGGAGGGGAAGCACGGAGGAAAAGCAACGAGTGGCTCGGCTCCATGCACCCCTCCCTGCGCTGAGGCTGAGGGGAGGCCCCGGAGGAAAAAATGAAAGAGCTGGGCTTGGTTTCTGAGGCTTGGTCTTGGAGGAGGAGGGGGAGGGGCTCAGAGAGGGCGTAGACCGGCCTCCTTTCTGGCCCTGTCTCGAGGCCCAGAGCACTCCCCGCCTCTCCTCCTGTGCCAGGGTGGGCTTCAGTCATGGGGTGGGAGGAGGGGACAGTGGAGGACCTGGCTTCCAGATGTGAGTCCTTCCTGGTCCACATCTTCCTCCCTCCTCAGTGGTGGCAATTTCAGAAGGCAGACGGCAATGTGGAGAAGGAGGTCCCGGTGACTAGTCTCCTAGTAAACACCCCACCTTGCCCAATGCTCCCCACACCCCTCTCTCCTCCTAGTTCCTGGGTATAAGGTGAGCACCCCTCTAACCCACCCATCCTTAACTCTGCTGCTACAGTGATCTTCACTGCAGCCCATGTCTGCCCTCAATACTCACCCTCCCTATAACTACTATGGCTCCCGGGCACCCTCAGTTAAAACTATGGCCAAGCCCCTTTAAAGAGGCCCTTCCTGATCCAGATACTCTTGGCCTCCCAGTCTCATGCCCCATCTTTTCCCAGCATACCTGAAACTCCAGTCCAGATGCTCCTTGTTCCCTGGACCTGAGCTTTCTTAAGTCTGAGCCTTTGCTCTTGCTGGAATGGCAGGCCTTCACCCATCCTTCAAGACCCACCTTCTGGAGCATCTAGGTGGCTCAGTTGATTGAGACTCTTTCTTCAGCTCTGGTCATCATCCCAGGGTCCTGGGACAGAGCTCCATGTGGGGCTCCCTGCTCAGCAGGGAGTCTGTGTCTCCCTCTCCCTCTGCCCCTCCCCCCACTCAGGCCCTCCCCGCTCGAATAAATAAATAAAAACTTAAAAAACAAGCAAACAAACAAAAACACAAAGGCCCACAGTCTGGACAGTCCCCCTTGCACCACAGGGCTTGCTCATGACTTCCCTTAGAACCAGCATCATGCTACTCAATCAGCTAGGTCCTGCCCCAGCAGTGGGCTACCTGAGAGCGGGGACCAGGTGGGGTTCCTCTGAATCCTTACAGGCTAGCTCAGGGCAGGCACATAGTAGAGGCCTAGTAAAATATCTGCTAAATTAACAGAAAAGTGAAAGGCGGGGCCTAGCCTTGGAGAGAGAGATGTGAAGAGAGGGGAAGGGGGGGATCACAGAGCTGGAACCCCCCACCCCCCCACCCCCATCTGGCCCACCCTGGGCCCCCTCTCAGGCCAGACTCAGGCCGGCCGCTGTCAGGCAGGAGCTCTTGGAGGATCCCCAGCAGGCCCCTCAGGAGGGCTGAGGCCTGAAGCCTGAGGCCTGAGCCCCTGTGGCAGCCTGAGGCCTGGCACCCGGCCCTGCCTTTCTTTAGCCCTGAGGAGCGCCAGCAGCAGCCACAATCCCAGCTTCCGGGGAGGCGCGGGTGGGGCCAGGACCTTGTGGTTCACGGTCCTGGGCCCTCTGCAGAGCCCTGCAGTGCGGGCCACGCCCTGGTCCCTGCAGGGAGCAGCCTGATGAACCCCAGTTCTAATCCCCTGAGGGGCACTGGATCCCCTCAGCCATCTTCTCTGGGTACCCCCTGAGCTCGGCCTGCTGGCCCTAGGCCCCCTTCCCGCCAACTCTTGTGCCTAACTCATCCTCAAACTATTTTCCGCTGGCTCCCCCCCAGTCCCTGCCACCGCGCAATTTTTTTGGTGGGGGTGGGGAGAGATGAAGGGGAATGGGAGGTGGAGCCTGGACCCTGGGGGCGTGGTTAAGGAAGAAGGGGTTGGCCACTCTGATTGGTCACCTCTGCTCCAGAAAGACTTCAAAATTCCATTGACTCCGCCTCCAGCGGGCCCCCATCCCTGTCCTGCCTTACAATTGGCTGGGCTTCCAGAGGGCGGGACTCACCCGAGCCTGGTCCCGTTAAAAGGGTGGGAGCGGCCCAGGAGCCCATCTCTCCCGTTGAGTCTTGAGACAGCTGGTGCGGCAGGCATCCCGCGGGAACATCCTCCGATCCTCAGTCATGGCTTGTGTGAGTGTGGGGACCCCGCCCCAATGCGCAGGGCTGGCGTGGGGGCAGACAGCCCGGGGAGAGTGGGGGCAGATGAGAATCTGAAATCTAGTCCCTGGGGTGTGGCTTCGAACAAGTGCCTTCTCTTTGCTGTGCCTCAGTGGCCGCGTCTGTAAAATGGGGGTGGGCGCCATGGCCCCCAAAGGCCCTCTCTGGCTTAAGAATTATCTGAGTTCCTCCAGGCTCTGACAGTACAGCTATTTACGCCAAGATTTGACATTCTGCAGCTTTGATAACGGGAGAGAGAAGGGTGTGGCAAATCGGGGGGGGGTTGACTTTGATGACACCCAGCCCGCTGTCCCTTCCCCCCCTCCTTCACCCCAGAGAGCCTCCTCTCCCTTCCCCCCCTGCAGCTGTCCCCAGTCACTGGGCCAGGGCAGAGTCATCCTCTGCTCTAGAGAGCTCTGAAAAGTCGCCAGGATTTGAGACCGGTTGCCCGGGAGGGCGCCTGCTTGGGTTAGTGGGTGGAGGGTGGTTCTGTGCAGGCCAGTCAGGTGGGGGCTGGGTAATTCCCGCGCCCCTCCACACACACATTCCCCATGCCGGGAGATGGGGTGCTAAGGGGGAGAGAAGGAGGCAAGAATCTTCTGCAGGCCCTGAGGGAAAGGGTTCAAGTTTCTGGCAGAAGGAACCACTCACACCAGTTATGCCTATGCGGTCAATCCTGCTATTGCGAGCCGGTCGGACTGCTGCTGACTCTGGCCCTTGGCCGCTCACTCTTCCTCTGCACAGGGGCCTTGCTGCGCCCCCTAGGATCCTCCTCTCCGGCTCCTGCGCCTCTCTGTATGGAGGGGCTTGAAGGGGATGGTGGGGATCTCCCAGCCCCGGAGTCGCCTCCTCTCCGGCGGAAGCGCAGACCCTTCCACGCGTCTTTCTTTGCCACAAAGTCCCAGTGTCACTCACTCCGAGTCCGCTTCTCTCTCTCCACCTATTAAATGAAGGGATGGGGCATAGCCCCCCACCTTCCAAGCCACTCTGAATCCAAAATCCCCAAACTGAATCGCAAACACTTCAAGATCTTGGCTTCTACAACCTCGGTAGTGGTAACCGACAGGAAATGGACCCGGCAGGGAGCAGGGACCTGCCCGGGACCACGCGGAGAACGGGAGTCTAGAACTGGCGGCAGATTCCCCCGGCTTCCCCTGGGCGGGGTCGAAGAATCCAGGGCGGGGACGACCCCACCCCCTCCCCCCGGCACTGCCTCCCCTAACCCCGCTGGGCGGGTCTCGTCGTTGCAGGGCCTGACCGCCGGCAACCTGAATCTCCAACCCGGGCAGTGCCTCAGAGTGCAGGGCGAGGTGGCCCCCGAAGCCAAGAGGTGAGGGGCTGAAGGTGGGGGTGGCAGGCCGCAGGGTCCAGGGCTCGGAGCCCGGGGCAGCCCGCCCGGTCCTGGGAAGGGAGTGGCCGGCCGGGCCCCGCCCGTCCCTCCCGCGGCGAGGGGGTTAACGGCGGCGGCCTCTTCTGGGTGAGTCACTTCCTCCGCGGGGTCTGGATGCCCCCGCTAGAGTCGCCCCCATCCCTCCCCCTGGAGCCTCCTAAACTAAACCAGCTGCGGCCTCGGCCTCTACCTTGCCTGCCCCGCCCCCACTGTGGGCGGGAGCCGAGACCCTGGAGGCCCGGGAGAGGGAATGGGGCGCCGATCCGCTGCTGGCCCTCGCAGCGCCCTCGGTCCCACACTCTTCACTCACTCAGCCTTTCACTCCTTCGGCCTTTCTTCCTTCCCTCGGCATTCACTCCGCAAGCTGCCTAGTCGCTCAGCAGCCATGTGACCTTGGACCAGTCAACCAACAGCCCTGAGCTTCAGTGTGTGGTCAGTTCCGCGCATGGGGAGGTGGTTGTGTGGAGGAAGTGACATGCTGGGTCTCTCCGTGACCCTGATGCTGACATTAGGAAGAGCCGCACACTTCGTGTGCTTTACGCTTTACACGCTTACCAGACCCCCCCAGCTCGGTCCTGCTCTTCTCTCCACTCTGCAAGTGCGTTTTTCATGATGATGATGATGATGATGATGATGGGTTTTTTAGCCTCACCGCTGTTGCGCACCCCCGTGTGCCATCCTGCTGGGCACCAGGAGTACAGAAATACACAGGCAGACAGGACACGTGCCCTCCCACAGGTCACCGTGGGGAGGAAGTCTCTCCGCGCATGACCAGAGAGACACAAACTAACGACCATGAGAGTCTGGGCCAGACTCTATGCATCCCTCCTAGGCAGCCCCCATGGGGCAGATGAGGAGACTGAGGCCCAGAGAAGGGCAGGGGCTTGCTCCAGCTCACACAGCAAGGGGGCGGCAGGGCCAGAACTAGAGCCTCCCCGCTCAGGGAGTCCCCCAGCTGGTGGCCCAGACTGGGCGGGCTGAGGGGGGCTGCAGCCGGCTGTGAAGGCCACAGCGCCCCCTGCTCCCTGCAGCTTCGCCCTGAACCTGGGCAAAGATGGCGAAAACCTGTGTCTGCACTTCAACCCTCGCTTCGAAGCGCACGGGGACGTCAACACCATCGTGTGTAACAGCAGGAGCGGCGGGGCCTGGGGCGAGGAGATCCGCGAGTCCAACTTCCCCTTCCTGCCTGGGAGTGTCATGGAGGTGGGCCGGGCCCGGGGCCCAGGGGCGAGGGGTGGCTGGCAGAGCCGGCTTTAGCAGCTAGAGACCTAGGTCCCACCCTGCCCTCCCTCCCCTCCCCGGTCCCCTCTCTCCCCTCCCCTGCTGTGTCCAGGCTGGGGGGCACCAGCCCCTCTCCCACCGAGCCTGGGCCCTGAAGCGGGCGGCGGTCAAGGCTGCCTGAGGAAGTGAGGAAGGGGCTCTGGGAGGGCCCGGCACCTGCAGGCCAGCTGTGACCACAGAGCCCAGGCTCCTGCTCCAGGGCCCATGCCACTCACTGCCCTTCTCCACCCCACAGGTGTGCATCTCTTTCGACAACACCGACCTGACCATCAGGCTGCCAGATGGATACTCATTCAAGTTCCCCAACCGCCTCAACCTGGAGGCCATCGACTACCTGGCGGCCAGTGGGGACATGAAGATAAAGTGTCTGGCCTTTGACTAAAGGCAGCCAGGCCACGGCCCCTAATAAAGGCAGCTGCCTCTGCTCACTCTGGACCAGCCTCCTGTGTGTGTGTTCGGGGGGCGGGGGGGGAGGAGGTTCCCACCAACTCCCCCAGCCTCCCCCGCCTTCACTTCCATTTGCTTCCTCAGTGCCCACCGCCTAAGTGCCGGGGCCACACAGGGGGCTCCGTGCGCGGGAGAAGGCTGGTGACTGATAAAAGAAACCCAGTCACAGCCCTCCCAACGGCTCCCAACCCAGGGAGCCCCAGCACACAGTAGGTTCTCAGAAGAGGAGGAAACAATGAAGCCAGGGGGAAAGAGGCAAGGAGGGACGGATGGTGCCCTGGTAGCCAGCGGCACAGAGGGAGGTGGAGGGAAGAATCACGGGCTTTCAGGAACTAGAAAGAGATCCGGTTCAGAGCTGTGTGGCCTTGTGCGTGTTAACTGACCCATGTGCCTTGGTTTACGTTCCTGTACAAGGGGTGGGTGACTGAGAGCACGGAGCCTATCAGAGGGTTGTCATGAAGATTACATGAGAGGTGTCCCGGGGGTCCGGCTGAACCTGAGTGGATTGACTTCACTGCAGTGTGGGGGATACAGCTGGAGGGAGAAACAAGGGGTGCTTGGAAGCGGCCCCCGACTCCCTCCCCTGGAGGCACAGAGGGTGGGGCCAGGGGGGCCTTAGTGAATGGCTTTCTTCCTGGCCACTTGCAGAGTGAGTAGAGCCTGAGGGTCTGGGAAAGGGGCTAGCCCCCACCCCTGAGTCCCTGGGATCCCTGCTGCCTGGTCCTGGCTGGGCTGTGGCTGTGTCCTCTCTCCCTGCCTCCTTTCCACTGCCCTCTGGGGGTTTGGATTCAGGATTTGTTCCTAGTGTCCAAGACTTTGATGAGGAACTTACAGAGGCTGATGCTTACCTACAGATAGTGACAGAACAATTAAAGCATTTTGTTTTGTTTTGTTTTGTTTTGTTTTTTTAAAGATTTTATTTATTTATTTGACACAGAGAGAGAGAGAGATCAGATCACAAGTAGGCAGAGAGGCAGGCAGAGAGAGGAGGAAGCAGGCTCCCTGCCGAGCAGAGAGCCCGATGTGGGCCTCGATCCCAGGACCCTGGGATCATGACCTGAGCCGAAGGCAGCGGCTTTAACCCACTGAGCCACCCAGGCGCCCCAATTAAAGCATTTTGATGACAAACTTCAAAACTGCAAAGATGATGAACAGAGAAAGAAAATTGAAACTCAAAGGGACGACAAATAGCACAGTAGAATCAATGAAACACTGCATTGTGTTGCTGCAGATTGCCAAAAGTACTATTAAGCCCATAGAAGAAATATACCAACCTTGTCCCTTGGATCCTGTGATCCGCACAATGCCTCCCCAACCTGTCTCCCCTCCAGAATCGGCTCAGTTGTGTAAGTCAGAACAGCGTCCATCTTCCCTACCAGTTGGACCTGTATTAGCTACCTTGGGATATCAACAGACTCCGACACCAAATAGTACGGGAAGTGGCTACTCCCCACCTAGTAGCACTTTGACTTCTCTAAGCCATGTCCCCTTGTCCCCAAATACCATCCCTGAGGTCTCTTATCCTAGCAATGAAGACAAATTCTATGATGCTGATGAATTCCATCCAAGTGGCTTATCCCCAGAGGGCTTAAGAGATTCCTCTGGATCTGCCTCAGTCTTGACACACAGCAGCTCAGGAAATCATCTAAAGCGCCTAGATGCCGCAGAGTCGCTTAATTCTTCCATGTTGGACGGAACAACGGATGATAGAGATGGTGAAGGGGAGGCAGGGTCAGTGGAAGAGCGCAAAAGCGTTATCATGCATCTCTTGTCACAGGTTAGGCTTGCAGTGGATCTTACGAAGGTAGTTCTTCCAACATTCATTCTTGAAAGAAGATCTCTTTTAGACATGTATGCAGACTTTTTCGCACATCCAGACCCATTTGTGAGCATTAGTGACCGGAAGGATGCCAGAGATCGAATGGTTCAGGTTGTGAAATCGTACCTCTCTGCCATTCGCGCAGGAAGGATAGGATCGGTTGCCCAAAAGCCACACAACCCTATCTTAGGCGAAATCTTTCAGTGTCACTGGATATTGCCAAATGATCCTGAAGAGATCACAGAGCTAGTTTCAGAAGGACCCGTTCCCTGGGTTTCCAAAAACGGTGTGACATTCGTGGCTGAACAATTTTCCCATCATCCATTATCCACCCATTTCAGCCTTTTATGCTGAGTGTTTTAACAAGAAGATACAATTCGATCCGGACCAAATCAAAATTCCTTGGGATGTCCATTGGGGTGCACAACATAGGGCAGGGCTGTGTCTCGCGTCTAGATTACGACAAAGATTATATTCTCACATTCCCCAGTGGTTACGGAAAGTCAATCCTCACAGCGCCTTGGGTGAAACGAGGTGGAGAATGCAGTATCAATCGTTCCGAAAGTGGCTGTAGTGCAAATATCATCTTCTGCACTAAACCCTTCTACGGGGGCAAGAAGCACAGAATGACTGCTGAGATTTTTTTCTCCAAATGACAAGAAGGCTTTTGGCTCGGTTGAAGGGGAATGGAATGGTGTAATGTATGCAAAATATGCAACAGGGGAAAACGCAGTTTTTATAGATACCAAGAATTTCCCTATAATTAAGAGTGAGGAAGTTAGAAGATCAGAATGAGTATGAATCTGCTGCCTGCGGAAGGATGTCACTTTGAACCTAAAGATCAGAGACATTGTTGCAGCAACCAAAGACAAACATGGACTTGAAGAAAGACACAGAGCAGAAGCTCAGGAAAGGAAGGAGAAGGAAATTCAATGGGAGACCAGGTTATCTCATGAAGATGGAGAATGTTGGGTTTATGAGGAACCATCACTGAACCGTCTTGGTGCTGCCAAGCGTTAGCGTGAGAAATGAAAAGTTTACACCTGACGCCTAGGGCAATAGGCATAATTAAGCAACAGTCTTCCTCTGGGAAAACCCACTCCCTCCCTTCTTACTGCACTGGTTCCCATCTCACGGATACTGGACTTTCTGATGCCGATGAACAATTAAAGCAAGAAAAGCTTGCCTTTTTCCCTTTTCTGTGTAAGTTACAGTTTTGAATTTAGTCCTGAGAAAAACTTCTGGTTTTGAAAACAAGATGTCTGGGGCGCCTGGGTGGCTCAGTGGGTTAAAGCCTCTGCCTTCGGCTCAGGTCATGATCCCAGGGTCCTGGGATCGAGGCCCACATCGGGCTCTCTGCTCGGCAGGGAGCCTGCTTCCTCCTCTCTCCTCTCTCTCTGCCTGCCTCTCTGCCTACTTGTAATCTCTCTCTCTGTGTCAAATGAATAAATAAAA
>LNAC01000075.1:4075306-4125055 GCA_002007465.1 Ailurus styani
CTCTGCCTACTTGTGATCTCTCTCTGTGTCAAATAAATAAATAAAATCTTTAAAAAAGAAAAAGAAAAGAAAAGAAAATGAGATGTCTGCTTTTTCCCCCCAAACCCTATGCTTTGAAAAGCATTTATAAATCCCAGTCTTCAATCTTGCACGACTAGTACGGCTGTTAAGATATACATCTGTACCTAGTTTATATAATCTTGGGTTCTACACACAATACACACACACGTACACATATACCTGAAGCCAGATTTTTCATAAATACTCCATCTGCTGTAAATATTGGTTTCTCTGGGGTGTTTGTTTGTTTGTTTGTTTGTTTTTCGAAACTTAGAGCAATGTATTAAAATCAAGTGTTAGGAAATTTCATGGCCTCACCTGTAACAATTTTTATTTTGGAATTGGGCTATTATTAAATTATATTCGGGCGCCTGGGTGGCTCAGTGGGTTAAAGCCGCTGCCTTCGGCTCAGGTCATGATCCCAGGGTCCTGGGATCGAGGCCCACATCGGGCTCTCTGCTCAGCAGGGAGCCTGCTTCCTCCTCTCTCCTCTCTCTCTGCCTGCCTCTCTGCCTACTTGTAATCTCTCTCTCTGTGTCAAATGAATAAATTAAAAAAAAATCTTTAAAAAAAATTATATTGAACACTGGACTATATTTAATTATACTCAGTGCTTTTAAGGCTTCATAAAGTAATTTAAAAAAAAGATTACATGAGAAGTGTGAAACAGGACAAGTTCAATGCCCAGCACATGGCAAATACCCAGTGGGTGGTGACTTCCTATCCCTACTCCACTTGCACTTGACGTGTCATCAATGTGGTTTTGGAATATAAGTGAGGACGGGTGGGGTGGGACGCTGGCCAAGAAAGAATTCTAGAGACATCTTTGGTGCGAAAAGGTGGTTTTATTAAAGCACGGGGACAGGGGGCGCCTGGGTGGCTCAGTGGGTTAAAGCCTCTGCTTTCGGCTCAGGTCATGATCTCAGGGTTTTGGAATATAAGTGAGGACGGGTGGGGTGGGACGCTGGCCAAGAAAGAATTCTAGAGACATTTCTGCCTGCCTCTCTGCCTCCTTGTGATCTCTCTCCCTCTGTGAAATAAATAAATAAAATCTTTAAAAAAAAATAAAAATAAAAATAAAGCACGGGGACAGGACCCGTGGGCAGAAAGAGCTGCCCCAGGGTCGTGAGGAGTGGCCCAGGATATACTTTCAAGTTGGGAGGGGGTTAGGGATAGCGTTAAGTCTCTAAGGAGTTTTGGAAGCGAAGTTTCCGGGACCTCGAGGGGCTAGCTGTTGTTGGGAAGAGGTCATTTATTACCGTCCAGTAAAACCTTAGTCATGAGGCCCTTCAGATGTGTATCAGTGAGCCATGTGCCTCAAGGGTGTTTGCCAACATGTATCTTGGGGGGGTTAGAGGTAAAGGAAGTTTCCAGAGGAATTTTTGTATGTTAAAGTAGACTCACAGGATCCTGCTGGTGGTGTGTGTGTCAGGGGTCAGGCTAGGATTGCCTTTTGCCCTTTGCAAAGTATTAACATTTGATCCGTTGAGTCTCTAGAGGAATGTCACTCTGCCTGTTTCAAGGACTTGTCAGTGGGTTGTAGGTAGGAAGGACATTTAACAATTTTTCTTCTGGGGGCGCCTGGGTGGCTCAGTGGGTTAAGCCTCTGCCTTCGGCTCAGGTCATGATCTCAGGGTCCTGGGATCGAGTCCCGCATCAGGCTTCCTGCTGAGCAGGGATCCTGCTTCCCCCTCTCTCTCTGCCTGCCTCTCTGCCCACTTGTAATCTCTTTCTCTCTGTCAAATAAATAAGTAAAATTAAAAAAATAATAATTTTTCTTCTGCCTTTGTTTCCCACATCAAAGAGGACCTACAAGATATTGCTAAAGAAGACCTACAAGATAATGCCAAAGGGAACCTACAAGATATTGCTAAAGAGGCCCTGCCACTGTCAAGTTAAGGTTGTTTACCCCTCTACAAAGGTATTAACATTAAGAGAGTTGGGGGATTCCTGGAAGAATGTCACACGAGTCCCACCCAGGAGCGGGGAGGGGGAGGATATAGGGTGTCAGCTGGTGCTTTGGCTTCAGCTAGCCTTCTGCTCCCTCATCATTATCACCGCCGTTTGAAGGGAAGGAAAATAGCTCTGTAGGGATAGTATGACTCCCTGGTCTGCACGGGCCCCGCTGAGCGCTGTGGGGCGGCCCAGGCAGCCTCGCTTTGTGCCCACAGGCCACATACCGCCACGTGGGAGCCTAAGGGGGACCAGGACTCTAATCTGGAAGCTGCTGGTTCTGTGACCCTGGGCAAGACCCTCATCCCGACACTGGAGAGAGGAGCTCAGGCAATGGTGCTGGTTCAGCTGCTGGCCTGTTTCTTCTCCTTCCCCCACCCCCAAGTTTGTTTGTTTGTTCATAATCACTGCACCCAACTTAGAGCTTGAAGTCATGACCCCAAGATCAAGAGTCACGTGCTCTGCAGACTTAGCGAGCTGGGCACCCCTGCTGGCCGGGTTCTGTATAGGAGGAACTGGGGTGCGGGGGTGGGGGGTCATGCCAGCCCCCATGCAGGGAACTGAGTAGAGGCAGGCAGCTCCCTGCTCCCAGAGGCCCCTTTCCTACAGAGCAGAGGAGTCCGGGGAAACTCAGTCGTTCTGAGATGAGGTCACCAGGAGCCCCTCCTCTCTTGGTTTCCGAAGAGGACATGCCTTCCAAGACCCACCAGGCTCTACTCCCTCCAAGGGCGGGGTTTATTTTTTTTATTTTTTAAGATATTTTAATTTATTTGTTTGACAGAGGGAGATGAGAGGGAACATGAGCAGGGGCAGAGTGAGAGGGAGAGAAGCAGGCTCCCTGCAGACCAAGGAGCCTGATGTGGGGCTCGATCCCAGGACCCTGAGATCATGACCTGAGCTGAAGGCAGATGCTCAAGGACTGAGCCACCCAGGCACCCCAGAGGGCAGTATTTAACCCAGCCCATCCTACTCACTTGTCATAAGTGATGGGACCTGAGCTGATGGCCAGGCAACCCTGCAGACTGACCATTCGCTGGCACCTTTTGGTTCCTGCTGCCTGCTCCAGGGCCCCTACCTCCCTGGGAAGCAGCCCCCCTAGACCTGAGCCAATGTTCGGGATGATTTAGAATGAAAACCTCCATGGGCTCCCCCCAAGCCCTACGGCACTGTCTCCTGAGTTGTGGGGGGGGGGTGGGAGCCTGGCCAGTTTCCATCTCCAGGTGAGCCAGCACTAGGTGGGACCTAGCGTGGGACCTGTGGGACCCAGGGTGGCGGTCTTCCACCCACCCCCCAGCCTTAGTTTCCTCATCTGTAAAATGGGGGGTCATTGTTTGCACCTGGGCCCTTTTGGGTGGATGATTCCCATCTCAGTGGGTCCCCTGGGGAGCACAGCTCTACAAGAGGGCCCAGGAGGATGGAGCTTACATGCTGGGGGATGCCATGAGCCACACCCAGTCTCCGCGCACTCCTGGGGCACCCAAGTGGCCGCCTAGAGAGAAACAGCTTTGGAAGTCTGGCTGTAGCGGGGCGCCCTCTGCTGGATGTCGGAGAAAGTGTCTTTGGACCGCCTTTCTCTGGTCCTCTTGGTTCAGCCCCACCGATTCTGGCTAGACCCGTGGAATATCCCCAATACCCCAGGACTGGGAAGGACTACAACCGGGCAGAGGAAAGTCCTGGGGCAGATAGGGAATGAGACCACTGGGTCTGCAGGAAGGAAACTGGGCTCGGAGTCAAACAGATACGTGCTCAAACCCCAGCTCCATCACTGTATGCCCCTGGACCAGTTACTAGATCTCTCTGAACCTCACTTGCCTCATCATCATATTGCTTGAATACTCGTATCTATCTCAAGGGGTTGTTGCAAGGATTAACTGAGATAATGTAGAGAAATGCCTGGTTCCTAGCACACAGTAGCGATGTAGGAAAGACGTTAGAGTTTGAAGCCAATGGCCAAGAAAGAATTCTTGAGATGACTTTGGTGCAAAAAAAGTGGTTTTTTTTAAAGCACGGGGACAGAACCCGTGGGCAGAAAGAGCCGCACTGGGGTAGTAAAGAGTGGCCGATTATATACTTTCAAGTTGGGAGGGGGTTAGGGATCGTGTAAGTCTCTAACGGACTTGGAAGCAAGGTTTCCAGGACCTTGAGGGAGTTAGCTATTGTTGGGGAAAGGTCATTCAACTGTCTAGTAAGACCTTAGTCATGAGACCCTTCAGATGTATACCAGTGGGCCATATGCTTGGGGGATGGTTGCCAACACATATCTTGGGGGTTTAGAGATAAAGGAAATTTCTAAATAAATTTTTGTATGTTAAAGCAGACTTACAGGATGGGGGTGGGTGGGGTTGGGCTAGGATTGCTTTTGCCCTTTGAGGCAGCTGAGTTCCTAGAGGAACGTCACTCTGTTCCAAGGACTTGTCAATGGGCTGCACATAGTCTGGAAATTTAGTAACTTTTTTCTTCTGCTTTTATTTCCCTCATCAAGTAGGCGCTCAATAATCATAAAAGTGATTCAAGATGAAACCAATTCAAAGGGGCGCCTGGGTGGCTCAGTGGTTAAAGCCTCTGCCTTCGGCTGAGGTCATGATCTCAGGGTCCTGGGATCGAGCCCCGCATCGGGCTCCCTGCTCAGCAGGGAGCCTGCTTCCCCCTCTCTCTCTGCCTGCCTCTCTGCCTACTTGTGATCTCTCTCTGTGAAATAAATAAAATTTAAAAAAACCCCAACTAATTCAAAGAGTTACTATTAAGATTTATTAATTTATTTGAGAGACTTGCACAAGTGCAAGTGGGGGGAGAGGCAGGGGGAAAGGGAGAGGAGCAGACTTCTCCCTGAGGAGGGACCCAACCCAGGGCTCAACTGGGGCTCTACCTCATGACCCTGAGATCATGACCTGAGCCAAAACCAAGAGTCAGACACTTGACGGACTGAGCCACCCAGGCGCCCCCAAAGAGTGGTGGGTGTTTTAGACCATGAGCTCCAGTGAAGTTTCTGAGTCTGGGTGGGGTCCCAGTCCCTCAGCTCCTCTCCTGGGGCAAGGGGACCTGAAATCCCCTGGGAAGTGTGAAGCAACACGGCCCACCTGAGGTGGAGGGCTTCACACTGCACTGGGTGGGGGCTTTTGCACAGGCGGCCTCCCTGAGCCGTCAGCCCAGCCCCCACCCTTCCACCCTCCACTCCCCATGGGCAGGCAGGCCCTGAGGGCTGGGTGGGCTGCAAGGGCCACTGCCCAGAGCTCCCCGCTCTTCCTAGACTGGAAGCTCAGCGAGGGCAGCAGTCAGGGAATGGCTCTGTACACCACTTACTCACTGGGCGACTTCCCCGCCTGAAGCTCCCTTTCCTCACCTGTGTGACAGGCACGGAAGCAGCACCAACGGGCCCACCTGGCTGGCTCAGGGCAACACTTAACTCTTGATATCGGGGTGGTAAGTTCAAGCCCCATGTTGGGTGTAGAGATCACTCAAAAAAATGAAATCTTTTTTTTTTAAAGATTTTATATACTTATTTGTCAGAGAGAGGGAGAGAGAGAGAGAGAACACAAGTAGGCAGAGGCAGAGGGGGAAGCAGGCTCCTTGCTGAGCAAGGAGCCCGATGTGGGACTCGATCCCAGGACTCTGGGATCATGACCTGAGCCGAAGGCAGCTGCTTAACCAACTGAGCCACCCAGGCATCCCCCCAAAATAAAATCTTTATTTTTATTTTTATTTTTTTTAAAGATTTTATTTATTTATTTGACAGAGAGAGAGAGATTAAAAATAAAATCTTTATTTTTATTTTTATTTTTTTTAAAGATTTTATTTATTTATTTGACACACAGAGAGAGATTACAAGTAGGCAGAGAGGCAGGCAGAGAGACAGGGAGAGGAGGAAGCAGGCTCCCTGCTGAGCAGAGAGCCCAATGCGGGCCTCGATCCCAGGACGCTGAGATCATGACCTGAGCCGAAAGCAGAGGCTTTAACCCACTGAGCCACCCAGGCGCCCGCAAAAATAAAATCTTTAAAAAGAAAGAGAAAGAGGGGTGCCTGGGTGGCTCAGTCAGTTAAGTGTCTGCCTTTGGTTCAGGTCATGATCTCAAGGTCCTGGGATCGAGCCCCACGTAGGGCTCCCTGCTCAATGGGGAGTTTGCTTCTCCCTCTCCCTCTGCCCCTTCCCTGGCTCCTGCCTGCAAGCTCCCTCTTCCTTTCTTGCTCACTCTGTCTCAAATAAATGAATAAATACATACATTTTTAAAAAATCAAAAAAGAGAGAGAGAGGAAGGAAGGGAGGGAAGGAAGGAGCAAGCGCCAACCTCACAGGGTCCTTGTGAGGATCGACTGGAATAATCCACGGGAGACTCTGAGAACATTCCTCAGCACAGGGCGAGACAGAATAGCCCCGTAACCCTGGACAAGTTGCCTCCACTCTCTGAGAGAACAGGTAGGTCCCATCTCTGGGTGCCTGGCACACAGGAGGCGCTCAATACACTTGTGCTTACTTTTCTCTGCACTCCAGTCACTTGTCCAAGGAGAAGTGGGGGGGAGGGGTCTTAAGGGTCTGTTATTCCTCTGATATCCCCACTCTCAGCCGGTTCTGGGGTCACCTCCTCTGGTGGGGCTCCTGCAGCCTCCTGGGCTCCCCGGGAGAGGTCCCATCGCCTGTGCTGTGATGATCACCGACCGCCAGACCCCAGACCGGCTGGTCCTTCAAAGCCAGGGCAGCAGCCCATCTGCAGTGCCCCCGCAGGGATGAGCTGGGGGAGGGGGTTCAGGCATAGGATCCCAGTTACTAAAATTCCCCTTCAGGCGGTGTTTTACTGAATGCCTTCACGCGTCCGCGCTCGTCTTCGGTAAAGGCTGTGTTATTGTGACACTCCCATGCCACACCTGGGGAAACGGAGGCACAGAGAGGGGAGATGGCTTGTGTAGCAAACACATTGTGGCATATGTTACTTACACGCAATGTTACATAACTCGGGTCTCCTCCTCACGTGCTTCTCAAAGTGTGGTCCGTGGACCAGCAGTACCAACGTCCTCTGAGAACTTGTGAGCGTTGCAGATTATGAGGTTCACTCCCGACCCGCTGAATCAGAAACTCTAGGGTGGGGCCGAGAAATCTGGGTTTCAGCACGCCCTCCCGGGGATTCTGATAAACGCCGAAGTTTGAAAACCACTGCCTTGCACAAGCCTACCAAAGTCACTGTAATTATCCTTATTTTACAAATAGGGTAATTGCGGCCAAGCGAAGGCAATCGGTCCAGAACCACAGCTGTAATTGAGGGTACCAGGATTCTAATCCAGGGAGTGTGGCGCCAGAAATGGGTTCTTGGAGACCACTAACGATTTGACATCAGAATCAGTACGATCAGCAATATTTGGCCACTTGCTGGTAACTCCGTATTGAGCGGCTCCTGCGTGCCCAGGCACCGTGCTCAACTCTGGGACCTCTCTTTCACCGTTGCTAGTCTAGAAGAAGGACTGGGGTTAGGAATTACCGAGGTGGGGGGAGGTATTTGAGTGTTACACCCAGAAGGCAGGCCTGGGGAGGCGGGCTCCGCGGCCCCCTTAAAAGGCGGGGCCTGAGCAACGGAACTAAGGAGACTAAGTGCGAGGTTCACCCGAAAGGCTAAGAACGATACACCCGGAAGTATCTTAAGCGTGCGGGAGCCGCGCTGCTGGAGGCCTCGCCGCTATGGGCCGCAACAAGAAGAAGAAGCGAGATGGCGACGACCGGCGGCCGCGGCTCGTTCTCAGCTTCGATGAAGAGAAGCGGCGGTGAGTGCCAAGGCTGGAGCGGACCTCCCTCAGGCCGGGGCCGGGGCCGAGGCCGGGCGGCGGACGCTCACGCAGAGGCTCCTTCCGGCCCCGCCCTCCCGGCGTGGCCCGAGCCTCCCCTCCGACATCCCTTGCGGAGTGGGAGCGGCCGCAGGCGGCCCCCGCGCCCGGGAATGGAATCGCCCGCCCCGCCCTCCCTCTGCTCGCCCTGCGCCCCCGCTGGCCGGGCTCCTGCTGTGTGCGCGGCGGGAGGCTTCGCCCTCCCGGACCCAGCCCGGCGGCCCCGCACGCGGTGGGCGCAGCTGTTGATTAATGAGGAGGGAATGAGATGAGCGTGCCTTACGTTCGTTTATGCCTTCATCAGTCGCGTCCTGAGCTCCTTCGATGTGTGGGTGTCAGATCGCGGGACCCCTAAGCCTCAGCGCCCGGTCCATCAGATGTTTCCCGCTCAGAGCGCCACTTTGCCATGTGATAGTGGGTCAGCGAAAAGCCTAGTGTGGGGCCCCCGGAACCTTTGGAAATGGTGCAGCCCGCGCTAGAGAGATGAGAAGGAGCCCAGATCAGATAGCGGAGGGGAATGCAGGGGGGTAGAGGGGGCATCCACGGACCCTACAAGTGGGTCCGGGGGCAGGTGTCCTGGGGAAATGGGGTGCCAGTCCAGTGGAAAGTTTGTGGACGTCTGGGTGAGGGTGGTCTTAAAATCCCTGCTAGAGGGCGCCTGGGTGGCTCAGTGGGTTAAAGCCTCTGCTTTCGGCTCAGGTCATGATCTCAGCGTCCTGGGATCGAGGCCCNAGGGTGGTCTTAAAATCCCTGCTAGAAGGGGCTTAAGTCACTGGGTCAAGGAATCTGGCGACACAGAAGGGGCCCCGCCTGTCCTAGGTGCATCGGCCCACCTGCCTGGCCCTGTTGCTTGAGGCTTAGAGCCCTGGAGGGAGGTGGGTGGAAAGAGGCAGCATCTCCCTCTTTCTCCTGACCTTACAGTCTCTAGGATTTCTGGCAAATAGCCTAGCTTCTCTGTGCCTCACTGTCCCCATTCATAAGACAGGGATTGGTATCTACCACACAGGTTGTGAGGAATACATGAGGTAACACATGTACATTCTTTTTTTTTTTTTAAAGATTTTATTTATTTGACAGAGAGAGAGAGAGATCACAAGTAGGCAGAGAGGCAGGCAGAGAGAGAGGAGGAAGCAGGCTCCCTGCTGTGCAGGGAGCCTGACGTGGGGCTCCATCCCAGGACCCAGAGATCATGACCTGAGCTGAAGGCAGAGGCTTTAACCCACTGAGCCACCCAGGCGCCCCACGCGTGTACATTCTTTTTTAGTTTATTTGAGAGAGAGCGAGCACATAGAAGCGGCAGGGGCGGGGGCAAGGCGGAGCAGAGGGAGAGGGAGAAGCAGACTGCTCGATGATTGGGGAGCCCGATGTGGGTGGGACTTGATCCCAGGACTCTGGGATCATGACCTGAGCCAAAGGCAGACGCTTAACCGACTGAGCCACCCCGGCGCCCCTGTGTACATTTTTGTGACGGTACAGTGTTAGTGGTTTTTCTCTCCCTGGAGTGAGCCTGTCTTGGGTCTCCTCCTGACTCTCCCTTGCCTCTTTCCTATAGGGAGTACCTGACTGGCTTCCACAAGAGGAAGGTAGAGCGGAAGAAGGCAGCCATTGAGGAGATCAAGCATCGGCTCAAGGAGGAGCAGAAGAAGCTCCGGGAGGAGGTGCAAAGGGGGAGCATGGGTGAAGGAAGGGGGTAGGGAGGGAGGGAGAGGGAGAGAGAGTGTGTGTGTTTAGATAAAATCTGACTCCCAAGGGATTTACATCCTTGGATGGGCTTACTAGGGGCATCTGCAGGAATGAGGGAAGGTCTGGGCAGGCGTGGGGAGCAGTCTGTACAGGTGGAATCATGGTGGGCCCTGGTCTGGGGAAGGTTGAAGATGGAACCTCCTGGTGTTTCACTAGGAGTCATTCATGGTCTCACTCCCCCTGGAGCTGAGCAGTGCTTCTGCCTGGGGTTGGCTGGAGAGGCTGCACTCACTGTGTTCCCTTCCTTTTTGGTTTCAGCGCCATCAGGAATACCTGAAGATGCTAGCAGAGAGAGAGGAGGCTCTGGGTAAGTCCCACCTCTGCCCTAACCTGGAGAATAGCCAACAGGCCTAGGCTTATTTATCCTGCGGCGGGTGGAAGGGGAGAGGGGTGGGGGCTGCTCAGAAGCTAACTTCCCTAGCTCTGGGGGTCTTGGTGGTGATGCAAGGGCCAGGGGTGGTCTTCAGCGACCTCTCAATGTGAGTGGATCAGACACAGGGAGGACCAACCTCTTGGTGAAGTGATCCTGAGCAGAGAGCCCAGTTCCTGAGGCCTGGAGGGACTGGGGTAGAGGGGAGGGGGCAGCAGCAGCTGCTGGGGTCACACCGGGTTTGTCCTAGATGAGAACCAGATGGTCTGAGGTCTCCCCGGAGCGTCAGGGGAGGAGTTGAATCGCTTCCATTTGTGTGCAGGCCAGGCTCTGGAGCCGGTGACTTCCTGGACAGTCTCCCACAGAGGAGGGGGCCCCTGCACTCCAGGGCTGGGCAGGGGGTGAGAGTCTGGTTACTTGCGCTCTGAGCCTGAGACCCGGTTCTGTGCCTGCCTTGCACAGAGGAGGCAGACGAACTGGACAGGCTGGTGACAGCAAAGACAGAGTCGGTGCAGTATGACCACCCCAACCACACGGTCACCGTGACCACCATCAGCGACCTGGACCTCTCGGGGGCCCGGCTGCTGGGACTGCCTCCACCTGAGGTACGTGTAACTTCCAGCCCTCGGGAAGGCTCCCGGCTGCAGACTGGCTTGTCCGGGGTGCAGAGCGCTGTTTCCCGGTACGGAGATTCCAGTGCAAGAAGCTCTTTCCCTCCTGGGCACTCTTTCTGGCCTGGACAAAATCCCTGACCCTGGGGCCTGTGGAAGCCAGTTCTGTGACTCAGCGACTGTGGGAATGTGGGCAGGTGTCTTCGCCAGTAAGTTCGGGGGGTCACTGCCGATAGCACGTGTCTCGTGGGATTGCTGTGAGTGTAAAAGTGGCTCATCCAAGAGAAACTGAAGACAGTGGTGTGTGGTGGTCACTCCGGTGCATGGGCACAGCAGTCACAGGGCCCAGTCGTGTGCACGAAAGGTGAGTTTGCAGGCTGTGAGCAGGGAGATACTTGCAGATTGCAACCAACGTTTAAAAAAAAAAAAAAGAGGATCCCTCTTTTTTTTTTTTAAGATTTTATTTATTTATTTGACAGAGAGATCACAAGTAGGCAGAGAGGCAGGCAGAGAGAGAGGAAGAAGCCAGCTCCCTGCTGAGCAGGGAGCCCGATGTGGGGCTCGATCCCAGGATCCTGAGATCATAACCTGTGCTGAAGGCAGAGGCTTTAACCCACTGAGCCACCCAGGCACCCCTAGGATCCCGCTTTTAAAAGCACTCGGTGGGCCCTGACTCAGGAGCCACAGAGCCTTCCGGAAAGGGCAGAGGAAAGCGCTGCTTTGGGGTGAAGCAGCAGCTTGTTGTGTTGTTTTGCTTCAGCTGGTGTGACGTGGTGTTTCCCCTCGGCGGGACGACCTGCGGGGGAGCCTGAGCAAGGGAGAGGCTTTGGAAGCGCCGGGAAATGTTACACAGGCAGCACTGCCTCATAAGCTCTCAAAAACACAAAAACAAACCCCACAAACTTAAAAAATTTTACAAGTTAAAAAGAAAAAAAGGAAAGAAATAGAATAGAATGTCCCTGAAAGAATCAAAAAGCCTGGGTGCCTGGGTGGCTCAGTGGGTTAAAGCCTCTGCCTTCGGCTCAGGTCATGATCTCAGGGTCCTGGGATCGAGCCCCGCATCGGGGTCTCTGCTCAGCAAGGAGCCTGCTTCCTCCTCTCTCTCTCTGCCTCCCTCTCTGCCTACTTGTAATCTCTCTCTGTCAAAATAAATAAAAATAAAATCTGAAAAAAAAAAGAATCAAAAAGCCTCACGGTAAAGCACCATCTCTCGAAACGTTTGTTTCTGTCGGAGCTGTGTCCGTCTGGGTGGGGTGGGCATTTCAGTCCCTGTCTGTCCCCAGTCCCAAGGCAGAGCCTGTCTCCTGTCATGGGGGAAAGCGTCCTTAAGCCCGGAGCCAGTGCCTTCCGGCATCCTTCCTGCACTCACGCTGCTCCTTTGTGTCATGCTCATTCCTCTGTAAGTCCTCCCAGCCTCCGCTTGTTGGGGACACACGGACGCTCACAGCTGGAAGAACAGGGACGAGGCTGAGAAACTCGGCTCTTCCCTGCGTCATCTCTGCCGCAGGGCTGTGCGTGGCTTGTCCCCCTGTGGCCCTCTCTGAGCCCTGAACCGGGCCTCGAGGCAGCAGGCTATGTCCCTCCCTGGCGGAGCCGAGCCTGCTGGTGTCAAGGCCCCACGATCCACCGCTCTGTGTGACAGTCCTTGTCCTGTGCTTCTTCAGCAAGGGGCTGGCCATGGGTCTGAGGAAGAGGCGTCCTCCACGGAGAAGCCGACCAGAGCCTTACCCAGGAAGTCCAGAGACCCCCTCCTGTCCCAGCGGTGAGCCCTGGCCTGTCCTTCCCTAGGCTACTGCTCCCTCGTGGCTCACAGTGGTGACAGGGCCGGCGGAGCCGCTCCTCGCTGGCCTGTGGCGGGTGGCATGGGGCAGCGACTCTCCGTGTCGAGTGTCCCTCCTCCCAGTTCCCCACCCCCACTCCCCGACAGTGGCCAGCCCTGGGTGCCCTAGTGCCTGGGGTAGGGGCCCTTTTTATGAGCTGAGGAGTCGGCAGGCTCTCTGGGGTCAGAGTGGCTGCCTTTGCCATGCATTTGGTACTCCCGGCATTCAAGGCCTGTACTGACTTCCTCCGTGAGCCAGGCAGGCAGTGTCCCCCAACCCAACCTTCCACGCAGGTCCTGCTCCCCAGACTTAACTCGGCTCCAGCCTCACCAGCCTTGCACCTGCCTACAGGATCTCCACTCTCACGGCATCACTGCATGCACACAGCCGCAAAAAGACCAAGAGGAAACGTCCCCGACGGGCTGTGGACTCCACCAAGAAGCCCCCAAGTGCCACCCGTACGAGCAAGACCCAGCGCCGCCGGCTGACGGGCACAGCCCGGCACAGTGCAGAGTGAGCCCCGAGAGCCTGGCCGCGCCCAGCTGGCTCTGTAAGCTTGGCTGTCTCAGGAACCCAGCCCCAAGGGGGTGACTGTGCGGCCCAGGGCTGGGACCCTGGAAGGGGCAGGCAGCTGAGAGGTGGCTCCCCCCGGGAGGAGCATCTTCCCACATGTGTCCCCCACAGAGCCTTCATCAAATTTGTGAAAGTGAGCACACTTGTGGTCTGTTTGTCCTGACCCTATGCCACGTGCTAGCTTCTGAGGTGGTGGAAACGGTCAGGCGAGTGGGTCCACGCTCATGGTCCAGCAGTGTTCCCTGTGGGTGTGAGAAGGTGGTCTTAGGTCTGGGCCCCCTACCCCGGGCTGCAGACCATAACGCTGGTAGAATCTAGAGTCACCCAGCTGCTGGGCGGGGGTGGGGTGCGGTGCCAGACTCCGCCCTTCACTGGCTGAGACTCTGGGTCTGTCCCTTCTTGGCCTCACTGGTCTCTTCAGCTGAAACTGCAGTGGTGGAAGTGGGTGAGTCCCAGGAGCATGCCCCACCAGCTTGGGACCAAGGAGAGACGGGCAAGGGGACAGGAGCACCTGCAAGTCCCACCTGGCGCCGGGGTGGGGGAGGGGCTGGCAGGAGGGGAGCCGAAGTCCCAAACGGGTCTTCCTTCTGCTCAGTCCAGGGAAGGCTGCCGTTGGGCAGGCTCAGGAACAGGGGCTCCGTTAGGCTGTGTCTGGGGGGGCCTGGCGCTCTCTCATGTCACCATCCAGACCCGCCATCTGGTTCCCGTGTGAAGGCCACAGCTGGACATGGGACCGTGAAGCTCGGGGCTTATGGGTGGGAACCGGTGTGACCTGGCCCTTCGGCTCCTTCCGCCGGCTCTTCCTGCTGCCTCTCTGTTCTTGGGGTGGGGTGGCTCGCTCTGCTGGGCTGCGTCCATCCTGGGCAGAGGGTGGGGCCTGCTAGCAAGCTCTCCCAGTGGTTCTGGTACTCAGCCCAGGGCAGGGAGTGTGAGCCTTGCCCTCACCGGCCCCCTGGGAGCAGAACACATCCCGGGCCCAAGGAATTAGTGCACACAGCCAGGCTTGGGTTTGAATCCCAGCTCTGCCCCTTGGCCTCCGTGTGAGCGCTTTGCTGTGCTGAGCTCTCTGGGCGTATCCCCACATTTAAGATGTCAAGACACCCCCTCCTGGGGCTGCCCTGACAGGAGGGGCATGCACGAGCCACCTCCCGCGGCCCCTGGCATCCCGCAGGTGCACCCAGCGGCCTCTGCTGGCCCCTGCGACAGCTGACCCCCGTCTTCTCCCGTCTCCAGTGCCACGGGGTCATTTACCATTTAGATCTACACGTTGTGATGTTTATGAGTATTAAATTCTCATCCGCTCTCTTCTGTGCGTGCCATCAGTTCTTACGGCAGGCCACGGAGATTGAGTCAGCGATTTTGCCCATCTTGGGATCAGAAGTGGTGGAATCAGAACCCTCTGGAGAACTTGCCTTTTCTCCCCGGATCCCCTCTCTCCATGCTCCACATCTGGATTCTTTCCTTGCCGCTCTCCATCTGGTGGGCCTCCTGGGCTTGGGGCTTCTAGGAGCTTTATAAAGAAGGATTAGGTTAACTGTATATAATAGGAAACAAATTTTAGAAACAACTGGCTTATATAAGAGGAGGTACACAGGGAGATAACTAGCCTGGAGAGCGGGGAGTATGGGAGTTTGGGGGGCTGGGACGGCAGGCTTTTAGCTTTTTGTTTTGTGCCATTTTCAATCCATGGCTTCCACCTCATGGTCCAAGATGGCTGCTTGAGCTTCAGCCATCATACTTGCCTTTCAGCCAGCAGGAAGGAAGAAAGGTTGAAGAACATGTCCCTCCTGCCTTTTAGGAACACTTGACACTTGTCACGTGCCATCGGTTGGGCCAAAGGCAAGGGGCAGGAGAAAGAGGGAGCTCCTGGCTCTGGGAAGGCTGGGTCCTGTGGTTCATTCTGGAGAACCACGTGCCCACATTAAGAATTGAGGATTGTGCGGGGCGCCTGGGTGGCCCGTGTCATGATCCCTTGAGTCCTGGGATTGAGCCCCAGGGCATCTGCTTCCTCCTCTCCCTCTGCCCTTCCCTGATGCCTGTGTTCTCTCTCTCACTGGCTCGCTCTCTCTCTGTCTCCCAAATAGAAATCTTGGGTACAAGCAGCAGGGTCTCCCACAGAAGGCAGACATGAGAGGGCTGTCAGGACATAGCTGTACGGAACCAAAGCCACAGCAGATGTTTTTCTGTTCGTTGGTTACTGCAGTGAACTTCCCCAATGCTACCAGAAGGAGCAAGGCCTCTCCGCGCAATACAGGAAAGTCTCTCCTGGTAGGATGTGTTTTTGGGTGGCTGAGCCCCCAGGAGGACGAGTGGGCCCGGAGCTGTAGAGAAGAGGGTTCCGTGCCAGGGAAGCGGAGGCTTTCCTCCTCCCTGAAGTCCCCTGGACCTCAGAGGCTTGGAGCCCTCAGGTTTGAACTGTTGACTCCGACCCGGGGTTCCCAGTTCATCCTGAGCTGGAGACCTCACTGCCTGTTCCGTTGTGAGCGGGTCCCGCATGACAAAAGTCCTCCAGGTCTCCAGCTGACATCTTGGCAGATGTCGGAGGGCCCTTCAGATGGTCACAGGCTGCTCATGCCTTCTCGCCCTGTGAGCCACTTCCTCAGAGAAGCCTTCCCTGACCCCTCCTGCAGCCCCGGGCATTGATCCTCCCCACCTCCTCCAGTGACACTTTGTGTTTCCTTCTTGTAAACACTGAATACATAACTCGGTTATGTCAGTCCCCACTAGCAGACCATGAAGCTTCCGAGTGAGAAGTTGGGTCAGTAATTGCTGTGTCTGCCCCTGGCACAGGGCCCATCTCCCCATAGGTCCTGAGCCAGTCCTGGCTGAGTTACATGGGACCCAATCCCCCACCCCACAGGTGCTCCCAGTGACCCTTGAAATAATCTGTTCTAGAATTTTCTTGGCCTCGCTGCCATGTTTGCTTGTCTGCAAGTTTCTGAATCTGTGTTTTGTTTTTTGTTTTTTTTCTGCCCGTCACCACATCCATCTTTCCTGGGCCTGCACTGAAACCTTCCCCGTCCAGTGAACTTTGCCCTCCCTTGCACCCTAGTCAGCACGATTGCCAAATAACAGCCAAGAGAAAGCGGATGGGAAAGTAATTTATTCAAGCACTTCTCATGTGCCAGTCACATTAACTCACAGAAGCACTGCAGAGTGGGAATTAGCTCCATTTGACAGGTGAGAAAACTGAGTCTCCACTTACATAATGTCGGAAGTTATCTGTCACAGCTAATAAGACATGGTTCTTGTAACCCTCGGGGGGAGGGTGGACAGACATGTGGACGTCCCTCTGGAGGTGAGGGGTTCAACAAAGTGTCAGAGGACAGACATCCTTACAGCCCAGAGGACAGAGGAGGGCATCCAAGAAGGCTTCCGAGAGGAGGTGATCCTTGATCTGAATCTCGAAAGATGGTCTGAGTTGGCCAGGCAGCCAAGGGAGGGGATGGGTGGGTAGCGGACCCTGGTGAGCAAAGGTGGGGAGCCGCCAGAGGGGAAGCAGCTGCAGAGGCCCATGGGCCCCAGACCCCGAAGGGTCTCAGACTTGAGCTGAGGACCTGGACCCTTATCCTGTGGGTAGTGGGGGCCCCTGAGGTGGAGCTGGGGAATAGCCAGGGCCAAGTCAGGGTCAGTGATTGATTTAGAGAGATCTCCCTGGTGGTAGTGTGGAGGCTGCACAAGAAGTCTGGAGGCTCCAAGACCCTATTGTAGTTATGCCAGGAGAGGCATCGAGGCCCTCCTCTCCTGCAGGCAGCCGTTCACTCTCTTGCCAAGCATTTATTGAGCACCTATGAAGTCCCAGTCACTGGGGATACATTGGTGAGCAAGAGAGAGTGGGGCCTGCCCTCCAGCGACTTAAATTTCATGAGCTGTAGCTGTAGGGACTGAGTGGAGGAGACAGGAGAAGTAGCATTTATTGAGCACTTACTGTATACCAGACACCCTTTACAGGGTTTAACTCACTGAGTTCTCACAGTAACCCCACAGTCTAGGCAATTCCATTAAGCCCATTTTGCAGTTGAGGTACATGGAGGTGTCCCTCAGGAAGCAGGTCACTCCCTAGATAAAGACATTAACACTGCCTGAGTTGCTGAACAAGCCGAGTCTTACCTTCAAAGGGGCGCACTCACAAGGTCCATAATGTGAAAGACACCCCAGGAGCCGTCTGGGTCCTGCGCAGGATCTCAGCTCAGCGCAGTGAGCTCTTACTTAAGGCCGGGGAAGCCAGGGAGGGTTTCCTGGAGGGGGTGCCATTTAAGCTATCACTAAGGGAATGAAAAATCTGTGATTTACCATTTCAGAGACACTGCATAGGAGGCCTGAACATTAGCTTGGTTTGACTCAGAGTATTTAACAGTTTGACCAGGGCGCCTGGGTGGCTCAGTCTGTTGAGCATCTACCTTCAGATGAGGTCATGATCTCAGGGGTCCTGGGATCGAGCCGCACGTCGGGCTGTGTGCTCAGTGGAGAGTCTGCTTCTCTCTCTGCCCCTGCTCATGCTCTCTCTCTCTCTCTCAAATAAAGAAATGAAATGTAAGGGAAAAAAAGAATTATGTGGAGAGGAACAATTCTGAGTGTTTACCCAATTTTTTGAGGCCAAAACCAAAACAAAAAGAAGTCGACTTCGCTGTATTTGAAGATGTTGCGATTTCATGCAGAAGTTCAGGTTGCTGGCTTCTTCAGTAAAAGTAACCCTGGCTGCCCCTGTTCGCCACTTCCCAGGGTCCCATGGATGGAGTCAGCCCTGGTGACCCTGTGAGACACTCGGGCTTTCCTGCTTCTGCTCTGGGGGGCTCTCGCGCCCCCGCATCTCCACCTTGCCTGTGCACAGCACAGCGAGGGATCCTCCAACAGGCCCCGGGGCAGGGTGGGCTGGGAGGAAACTGAGGTCAGAGGGGTGGAGTGGGGCTAAGAAGAGTCAGTGATGGTTCAGCTACCCCCAGGCCTAAGGTGCACGTATCTGGCCCCGGGGAAGAGCATGACCAGAGATGGAGGTGAGCAGGCACAGACTCAGCAGGGAGCAGAAAGGGGGATGGGGTCACCAGAATAAATGGTGACCGGGGCGGCATGTGCTGCCCTGGCTGCCGTTGCGCCCTTAACCCTGAGCCGCCTGAGCCACCTGAGCCACCCCGCAAGACTCTGGGAGTGTGTGTTTTAGACCAGGCTCCGTCAACAAGTAACTGAGTGGCTTTGGGCAACTTGTTTCAGCTGTGAGTTTCACTTCTACATGATGAGGGTGGTGACGGCCGCCCTTCCCACCGCAGAGAGGTGTTGGGAGAAACCTGCCTGTGTGTGCAAAGAGGCCAGCTTGGCCCCCTCGACAGTCCCAGAGCTCCCTGGCCCCCTCCTCCTGCCTCCTTCCGCACACTGGCTACTGTCCACCTGCCTACCGTCCTCTCCTGCCCTCCAGGGGCCCAGCCAGGCAGCTCCAGAGCTAGGGACAGTACTCAGGACAACCCTTGTCCTGACCCTTGACTCCCCCCGCCCCAGCCTCTCTGCTCTGTCGCCTCCGCTGGACTGTTTATCCCCTCCTCTCCCCCCCCAACCCCCCCCCCNCCTCCAGGGCTTTGCTCTGATGTCACCATCTCAGCAAGGCCTTCCCTGCCCACCTTATTTCAAATGTAATGCCCTCCCCACAGTAGCCAATTCCACCCCCTTCCTGGCTTCACTGTTCTTAGCACCTCTCACCAGCCTACATAGTCTGTATCTTGCTTATGTATCTTGTTTGACATCGGGGCACCTGGGTGGCTCAGTGGGTTGAGCATCTGACTCTTGATCTCAGCTCCGGCCCTGATCTCAGGGTTGTGGGACTGAACCCTGAAAAGAGCCCCACATTGTATTGGTCTCGCTGCTCAGCGGGAGTCTGCTTGGGATTCTCTCTCTCCCTCAGCCCCTCCTCCCCCTCCCTCTCTCTAATAAAGAAATAAATCTTTATCTTGTTTGGGGTCTGTTTGTCTCCACTAGAATGTAAGCACCAAGGAATCGTCAAGAGGGCCACCCTGAGTTAGCTCCAGGTTTTACAGATTGGTGGGGATGAGAGGGTGGGGGGATGGGGCTAAAGGGCCCCAGCCATGTCCTTACCCTCAAACTCAAACCAAATGTCTAACCTACACTAGGCCCAGAGAGGTCAAATAACTTTCTCATGATTACACAGCCAAGAGGTGCTAGATCCAGATGCCAAACCTGGGTCTTACCACTTCCTGTTTTGCTCACAGTAACTGGGATCAAGCTGAAAGCTCATTATCCTTGTTACTAAACTGGGTCTTCACCCATTCCATCCTGGGCCAGGATGACCTGTTCAGGGGCTATCTCTTCCACTGGTCAATGGGGTTCTCGTCTCAGAAGGAGGCACATTTTATCCATGTTGCCATCTTCACAGTGTCCAGCAGAGATACGTGTGAAAGTCCGAGTGAATTAGTGAATGAAGATGTTCTGTGGGGCTGGTGGAGTCAGACACACTAGGGTTTTAGTCTTGGCTCTGCCTCTTACTAGCTGTGTGACCCTGGTAAGTTAGTTGTCTTTAGTACTGTGAAATGAGGATCTTGGTACTTAATGCTTTGGGTTATGTATCCTAACGAATGTAAATATTTTGGAATAGAAGTCGGTACATACTGCAGCATAAATGTTAGCTTAAAAAGGAGACAGACTTAAAAAAAAAAGAGAGAGATCTGTGCATTTTGTGAGTGAGTGGAAGCGAGTGAATGGAGGCTGAAAACTCCTGGGCATTTCATTTCATCCCCACAGGTACTACTACTCTTCCCATTTTACAGATAGGAAAACTGAGCCACAGAGAATTTAAGTCTCTAGCCCAACATCTGAAGTAAGGCCAGTCCAGGGAACTAGCGAGAATGCACCGCCGGGAAAGAGATTAGAGGGAGCCAGGCCCATCAGCGCCAGCCCTCTGAAGGGCCCCCTGGGAGCCCTGACCCAGCAGCGGCTCAGGCTAAACGTGCGGCGGGTCCCGCGCTCATAGGCATCTGGGCACCGCCCGCCTCCGCCCCGCCCCCTGCCCTCAGGTTGTCCAATCCCACAGGCTTTATGTAAATGAAGCGCCGAGATCGAGCCTATGCAAGAGCGGCAGGGGAGTGGTCTTCGTCCACCTCCCGGGCAACGTTCTGATTCATTGTTAAAATAGAAGCTGTGACCCCGGCATCCCACCCCGGCAGCCCCTGTACGTGGAAACCCGAGCCGAGGTCAGTAGTGCTGCGCCGCGGAAAAGGGGGACGGGGGCGGGGAGAGGACGCCGCTGGGGTAAGGTAGAAGGGCGAGGCATACGGAGAGGGCCTGGCTGACCCGCCGGAGAGGTCCAGGAGTCCATTCTCCGGGTGGGGCATGAGCGTCCGCCGAAGGTGTCTCATTGTTACAACAGCTGTAACAATGTGCATTTTAGAGGATTCTGCCAATGGGTTGGGGTTAAGGAGGAGGAGGAAGCGGGAGCAGTGAGAGGCAAGTGGAATAGAGCCCCCAACAGCCCCCAGGGAAATGAGCCGCCCTCTCTGTCTCAGGCGACGCTCCTTTATGTGGTCAGAGCAGGAAAGAACAGCCCAAGCTGGGCGGGACCGGTGCGTGCCCCCTCCACCCCTGGGGCAGGGGACGTCTCGGGGAGATGATGGCCCAGGGATGGCCAGTGGGTACCCCACTCACACACACACTGGCTCCTGCCACCTCCCCAGGTCTGATGGTGGAGAAGCCAGGAACCTTCGCCCTGGCTGCCCCAGGGGAGGATGTGAAATTCCCCAGGTCTCAGCTGAGATTGGCCACCAAGGCGTTATGTCCTGGTATGCTTTGGAGGAAACGCACCAGGTGAGGACTGGTATATGGGCAGGTGATCTGGGGGCACTGCAAGGTGCATGGGGTTTGGGGATAAGGGTTTGTCTTCTGCACCGATCTCCTCCTGGGGCTCTCTGTGAACAAGGAAGACATCTTCACGTCACTCTTTTGTTGGGGTCTGCCCCCTCTCCCCCGTCCCAGAGCATGCCACCGGAGCCATCAGTGGCCTCACCCAGATGGGAGGGCCCCGTGCTCAGGTCAGAGCTCTGGGGCTTCTCTTTGGCTAAACCGTGCTGCCTCCGGGCTGTGTGACCTCAGGGTGTTCACTCTTGTCCATGACTTTGTCCTCAACTCTGAAAAAACCTGCTGGGCGCGTGCTTCACCCACGGCATTGCCCAAGGAACCTGTGTGAATTTGCGGTGTGATCCAGTGCTCCAGTGCCCCTCACTTCCACCTCCACGAGGGTGGAGAGGGACACAGACTTGGGTTGGAATCCAGATCAGCCCCTGGGACCTAGAGCAAGGTGTGGACCCTCGGCGAGCCTTAGTTGCCTTGTCTGAAATTGGCATTGACTTTACCTACAATGTGGGGTAACTGCGAGGCCAGGGTTCTCAAACTTTGGGGTGCATTGCATCGTCTGGGAAACTTGTTGAAAATGCACAACCCCAGGCCTCACCTCCAAGAGATTCTCCCTGGGTGACTCTGGGGAGGAAACTGGGAATATGTTTTTTGTTTTAAAGTAATCTCTTTGCCCAACGTGGGGCTCAAATTCACAGCCCCAAGATCAAGAGTCGTACACTCCACCGACTGAGCCCTCCAGAAGCTCTAGGAACATGGATTTTATGAGCAGCTCAGCTGAGTCTAATGCAGCACTGCAGTAATGACTAGAAATCTCGTTGTCAAGTGCTTGGCAGAGTGCCTAGTGCTTAGTAGGTGCGTAATGAGTGTTTACCGAGTGAATGAATGAACAGCTAAATGAAAGGATGGATAACCTTATTTCCTTAGTCCTTTTCTGTCTGGCGACAGCTAAAGCTGGGTTCCGGGCAGGTGGCCAGTCAATTAGCTGGACCTTGCCTCCCCCACCATTCTTCCCAGGTCCCACCATAGGATCGCAGGAGCTGCTTTAGCCTGATTCAACCAATATGGAGGAAGAGACTGGGAATGCCCCGTGTGAACACTTTGAGGCCAACGTGCTTGCCCAGAGCTGCTGTCAAAAGTGCTTCCTGCCCCTACCAAGGGAGCAGGTAGGCCAGCTTTCCTGAGTGGTCTTGAGGGTTTGGGAGGGGGGTGTCCATCACGGGCTGCACCTGGTGGGCCGCTATTTTGTTGCCGAACCCAGACACCAAGCCGAGAGGTTCTGCCCTCGGTATGATGAGCTGGTGGGACCGCATTATGTTTCCCAAATGCAAGTCATTCTCCTGATTTTCTGCTTTTCTGCCATGGCCTCATGTAATCTAGTACTTATTTTATTATTCTTAAAATAAATACACTTTTTTAAAAATTTATACTAAAGCAAAACTTTATATCATCACCACGAACAGGAGACTAGAGCATATCCTTTATACAGAAGGTGAAAAAGGAAGAAAGAAAAGGAAGAAAATCAGAAATGTCATTTAATTCTACCTAGAGAGTGTTTTCAGCTGAAGGCTTTGAGCCTGAGTCGTACTGTCTTTAAAAAGGGAAATTGGCAGGTGTTAGGAAGGCATTAAAGGTATCCAGCACCTACTGGAGACTTAGTCCCTAGAGGTATTGAAGAAGCGAAAGGGGAGGTGTTTTCTCACTTTGCCATCCTCGTGGTCTTATGCTAAGCCCTACTATGTGTAAACCCAGAGCTCCTGGTACAGAAATTACGAGAAGCATGGGACCGGAATCTCCATGGACCCCTCCAGCCTTGACCCCGCTCCTCCCCCATGGCTCTCTCACCCCCAGCGGGTCCTGAGGCTCCTCCTGAGCCTGGCAGGCAGCTGCTCGCAGGGCGGTAGGCTCCACGAGGTGGCCTTCGTAAGGCAGGTCCTGTTAGCTTCAGAGCCAGGCAAGCCAGAGTCCCAGTCCTAGGTTTGCCATTTACCGACTGTGTGACCTGGTTCTTACTGTCTCTGGCTTCCCTCTCCTAACAGGGGAAGTGGGGCAACAGAGCTTTCTCACTCTGGCGCCGTTTAGTCCAAGGACATGTGGCTAATTCAATACACGTTCTTTCCTCTCTTCCTCCTTCCCGACCCAAAAACTAAACCTGGGAGAGAATTTTCTACACGTACTGATACCTCCGAGAATAGCTCTGTCCCCTCAGTGCCAAGTTCAGAGAACATGCCCAAAGCCCCGAAAGTCTGTCTTTGATGCACATGTCCTCCGGCGGTGGGTTAGGAGATGGCAAGTTTGGAACCAGAGGAGGAACTTGGATTCAGGCAGGTCAGAGTTCTAGTTTCAGTCCAGCTAATTCCAGGCTGAGACCTCAGGCCAGCTCATGTGTTCACACATAAAGAACAGGTGTCTAAAATGTGCCAGACGTTACGCTGCCCAAGAATATGCAGACATGGGCCCAGGTCCCAGGGCACCCCTCTCCCTGAGGCTTACTCTAGCTCCCTTAGGAATCTGGGTGCTGGATGCCTCCCTTCTCTGCTCTCAGCTGAGCCTCCCACAGGCGGCGGGGGTGGTGGTGGTGGTGGTGGTGGTTATCCCTGGAAATTATGAGGCCTGGACTAGGTCACAGGCAGGATCTGTAGAGGCAGGACGGGCTAGGTGGGAGGGTCCTGCTCTCTGCCAGGCACCACACATCTTTTTTCAATGCATTTCTTCTTCTTCTTCTTCTTCTTCTTCTTTTTAAGATTTTATTTATTTATTTGAACAGAGAGAGACACAGCGAGAGAGGGAACACAAGCAGGGGGAGTGGAAACAAGAGAAGCAGGTTTCCCACGGAGCAGGGAGCCCTATGTGGGGCTTGATCCCAGGACCCTGGGATCATGACCTGAGCCGAAGGCAGATGCTTAATGACTGAGCCACCCAGGCGTCCCATTCTTTTTTTTTTTTTTTTAAGATTTATTTATTAATTTGAGAGAGAAAGAGAGAGGGAGAGCATGAGCTGGGGGAGGGGTTAGAGGAAGAGGGAGAGAGAGGATCCCAAGTAGACTCTCCCCTGAGCAGGGAGCCCGACGAGGGGCTTGTTGTGGGGTTCTTCTGGGGGTTCGATCCCAGGACCCCGAGATCATGACCTGAGCCCAAACCACGAGTTGGATGCTCAATGGACTGAACCACCCAGGTGCCCTTTCAATGTATTTATTCTTTTTTTTTTTTTTAAGATTTTATTTATTTGTCGGAGAGAGAGAGAGAGAGCACTAGCAGGCAGAGTGGCTGGCAGAGGCGGAGGGAGAAGCAGGCTCCCTGCCGAGCAAGGAGCCCAATGCGGGGCTCGATCCCAAGACTCTGGGATCGTGACCTGAGCCAAAGGCAGCTGATTAAACCCACTGAGCCACCCAGGCATCCCACAACGTATTTATTCTTAAATGTATTTAACATTCTATTGATTTAACACTAAAAAACTTCTATTTAATGTCTTCACATTATTTATTATATTGAAGATGTGCAGACACTGTTCTCAGTCCTTTACAAATATTGACCCATTTAATTTTCCTAACATCCTTAGGAGGTGGGCGTTCTTATCATTCCAGTTTTGGAGATGAGAAAACCAGGCTCAGAGAGGAAAACCACCAGGCTGAGGTCACCCAGCTGGGAAGTGGAGGTGCCGGGATTGGGCCTGATGTCTGTTTGAGGCCAGAGCCCGTGCTGACCCGCCAGACGGGAAATCAGAGCCAGGGACTGGCCACGGGGCCTGCGCAGGCGGGCAGTGGGCAGCGATGGGGGTGGGGTGGAAGCAGGGAAGAGGTGCCCTGACAGGCTGTGGGGGTCCTGCTCGGGCCCAGCTGGGCGGGACCCCTTGGTGGTACCCAACCAGCTGCTCCCTCCTCGTTCATGTGGCAAGGTCCCCAGGGCGGCCAAGGCGCCAGGCTGGGCTGCGGATCTGACACCTCCCGCTGTCGACTTCTGATCAGAATCTGGCTCCAGGGCAGGGGGCGAAACTGAACCCGCACGGGCCTCTGGCGTGGATGGCCCTGCGGCACCCTGCGCCCGCGCCTTGGCACTGCCCTGGGTCCGCTGGCGGGGGCTTTCTCGCAATCCGGGGCGCCGCTGCCCACCCTGCCCCGGGGCGGGCTGTGGCGTCGGCCCTGGGCGCTGAGCTCCGGGGTCCCTGGGGAGCCCGCGCCCAGGCTCCCTCCAGCCCTGCCCGGCTCTCAGGTGAGCGGCGGGGATCGGGTTCCTGCGGTTTCATGTCCCGCATTGTTCTTGGCTGGGCCCCGGCTTATGAAAGAGTAATGAGGGGCCCCTGCTCGCAGCCGGCCCCCTCTAAGGTTTCCGCTGCCTCGGCCGCCGCCACCACGGCCCAGAGTCGGGGCCTGGGAGGGCGGCAGCGTGGGGGCCTGAGCCGGAGCCCCCCGGGGACGAGGGTGCTGACAGCCGCCAGCGCCGCCGGAGCCCGCCGCCCAGGTAACCTGAGAGGAGGCGGGGTGCAGGGTGCCTCGGCCGCCGGCTCCCACCACCAGGGAGGGCCCGCCACCCCGGCGACGTGGGGAGGGATGGGGGGGCCTTCCCGCAGGTGAGCCGCCGTTCCCCCCGGGTGAGCCCGGCACCAGCCTTCGCAGGTGTGGCCTGGCCGAGGGCGGGCTGGGGAGAGCAGGGCTGCCGGCTCAGGGCCCCACCCCCACCCCGGGCAGGGACCTTCCGGCCCAGCGCCCTGCGCCCCCTGCACCAGGGCAAACCACTCCTTCCGAGGTCCCTTCCGACTTCCTCTTTCTCCCTTAGACCCTTTCCTGAGCTCTCCGGGTGGGCTTGGTCCCTCCTGCTCACGCTCCTCCCTTGATCTTGTTTTCCAGCTGTGGAAGACCCGTTTGGGCCCTTTTTCTCCCACCACATCCTCCAGCACACATGCGCACATGCGCCGACACACATGTAGAAATAAGCTCACGTGCACTAGTGTACCCTCCCCCGGCCTTACAGGCACACGCACATGTGCACGCTTGCACACACGCAGGCCTTTCTACGCACCCCTACCTGCACACGCACGCGTGCTTGCACACACCCTGTGCCTCTGCCAGCACCCCGCTGAGGTCCCCAGAGGCGCTGGCGGCCTGATGGACAGCTCTCCTTGAGAAGCCCGAGATCCCAGGAGGAGATGCCCAGGCACTCTTCCGCGGCCTGGAGGGGGGAGGGGCTGCGCAAGGGGAGGGGAACCCCCACGTGGGCCAGGAGCTGCCTCCTCTCTCCAACTCTGCCCCAGGAGCCGGGGAACCCTCCCAGTGCTGAGGCGCCTTACTGTGACCTGCCACGCCGCCCGCCTACCTCCGAGGACCCTCCGCGTTCCTCGACCTCCGGCTGCCAGTCCGTGGTGGGCCCGGCCCTCGGGCCAGGGCTCCAGAGGTAGGTAGAGCCCCAGGGCTTGCGAAGGGGGTCCCTAGGGGAGGATGCCTTCACCCACCGCACTGTCACCCCCTCACGATGGCAGGATCGGTCTGTGTCGGCCGTCGGCGTGGGTCACGTGGGCGAGTCTCGCTGCCTGGGCATAGGCCGGCAGTGGGCATGTTCCTGGGGCGCTAGCTCAATTTGCTCTGGGGAATGGAGCAGCCCAGCACCCACCCTGCAGGGGGCAAGGCCCCCCCACCCGCTCACGTTTCCTGGTTCCTTTGGCACCGCTTTAAAAGATTAAACAGGCGGGCACCTGACTTCGAGCTGCTCCAGACTCTGGGATTCCCTCCATCCCAGGCCTGAGCTGAGCTAAAGTCCCTCTTTGAGGACATGGTGCCCTGGGAGGGCATGCCCAAGGGCTCAGAAACCTGGGTTCCAGCCTCAGCTCCATCCCCGATGGGCTAAGGGAACAAGTCATTCCCTCCTTTATGCCTCAGTTTCCCTGTTTAACAAATAAAAGGAATTGAATCAAATTAGCTTTGTTCTGAGAACATGTATGCCTCACAGACAGGTATTACTTTAAAAAACCAAAACCAGCTCTGCTCTCGAGTATGTTTCAGAAAGTCCAGGATAAACGGATTCAAAAATCTTTCTTGCAAGACTTGTCAGAACCTTTAGTTTGCTAGCATGACTTGTGCTTTTGAGTAAGGAGGTAGAAGTGTGTGATATGTCCCAAACTCATTCGACCACAGACCCCTTTTTGAGGGCCGTCATCCCTTTCCATCTTGTAGGTCAATCTGTGGGTCACTTTTTGGGGACACTGCTGTCTATAAACCTACTTGGGCCTGTGGCTATCCTGACTGGCTTCTCTAAAGCAGGGCTTTCTCGGCCACTCCCTCCCTTGACATCCAGACAGATGACCCTGTCACTACCCCCAGAGCTCTGCTACCTCTTGAAGCACCCCCCTCCTCAGCCCAGTACACCTGTTACCTCAGTTTTACTCAGCTTGGGGTCCCACCCCTGCTCTAGTGCCGGAGGATCGGCTCTAGGACCACAGGCATGGTTCACCATGCAGCCGTCTTCTTTCCTAGCTCGGTGACCTTGGCCAGTCCTTTGAGCTCTCTGAGCCTCAGTGTCTTCATCTGTAAAATGGGCACCATGACATATATTTCAAAGGGAGACTGTTGCAGCTGAATGAGGCTGTCCAGGTGAAGAGCCTCCCTGGGTGTTTGCTCCCTCCTTTGCTCTAGTGTGAGGTGTGTGTGTACCTGGGTGGGGGTATTGCTCCCTAATTCCCATGACTTTTGGGGGAAGAAGTCATAGGTCTGTCTCTTCTCCCAGGGGCCTGTCAGCAGGGCCCTCCGCAGAGGTCCCCACCGCCGCCCCCAGGAGCCAGAGCCGGGAACCAGAGGCAGGGCCTTCTCTGGAGGGTCTGGCCTCCCTGGGTGGCAGCTTTGACGAAGGCCTTGACGCTGGCACCAGCTCCAGCCCAGACTGCGACACCTCTGATGACACCAGCGACTCGTCCTCCGTGGTGAGCTGGGGAGGGCAAGATCGGCCCTCCGTGCCAGCCCTGGGGTCCCGCCCAAACCAGGGAACTGGGCCAGGGCCCTCTGGAGACTTAGCCGGCACCTTGGGCTGCCTGGACCAACCACCTGGGAGGGTCAGGGGTCTCTTCTGTGAAAAGACGGAAGGAGTTCCAATTGACAGGAAGTTCCAGGTGAATCACCAACGGGGTCTGGCTGCCAAATTCACTCAGGTCCCAGAGGGCCGGGGTGTTGGGCGTGTGGTCCAGAGCAACGGTGGGATTGGTTCTGGGCTTTGTCCTGGTCACACACCTCTGAGCTCCATGGGCAGCCCTGGCATAGATCTCTGGGGGACAGAGGAGAGGGGGCAGGCGGGGGAGCCCAGGCAAGAGCTGGGGGCCATCTGGCTGGGAGAAGAGAAGACTCGGGAACTTCCTGGGGTATTCGCCCCTCAAAGGCCTGGCACAGGGCAGGAGAAGCAGGTTATCTGTGAGACCCCCCGAGGGAAAATGATGGGATGGCAGGCGTGGGCTCAAGAAGTCTCGCTACCCCCTCTGAGGTAGAGACTTTCATGGCCCCATTCTAGGGCAGGAAAACTGAGGCTCAGAGAAGGGAAGCAACTTATCTGAGTCCATGCGCCTGGGAAGCAGAGGGGCAAGGCTTTGAACCCACTTCTCTCTGGACCCTGGGGATGTCTCTGGGGATGCCTTTCTATCACAGGGAGTCCAAATGGCCTGGGTTCAAGTCCCCTCCCACCGAAACTGTTTTCCAGCTGCGTGACTTTGGGCAAGCTCTTAGCTCTGACGTACATGCCTGCCTCAAGACGTTTAGCCAAGTGAACCTCGGCAAATAGCCCCTCGGGGTCCCGAGTATACAGCAGGTGCTCTTCAATGTCAGAGCCTTTCCCTTTAATCTACCTATCTCCTGCTGGGAGCACAGGCCCTAGAGGCTCCAAACAGGCTTTCTCCTCGGTTCCCCCCGCAGGACTGGGACACTGTTGGAAGGCGGGAGGAGGCCCCCTGCAGGGGCAAGCTCACTGTGATGATCCCGAGGAAGCCCCAGGAAGGGCCAAGAGCTGACAGTGCCCGAAGGGCTCCATCTCTCCTCACCCGGTCCCCCGTGGGAGGGGATACTGCAGGCCAGAGAAAGGAAGGTGAGTCCTGCCAGGCCAGTTGGGTCGCTGGGACCACAGGTGTGGTGATGGCCTGGCACCTGGCCAGATCTCCCTGGCCATCTGGGTCCCCGGCACATCTAACTTCTGTGGCCTGAGTACCAACAGTGCGGTCGTCATGTAATTATGGAGCGGCCATGGTGTGCCATGCGTCTTGCTTTAAATACATCATCTCACAATTGGTTGGTTGGGATCAGGCTGCAATCAACAGAAACCAACTGAACATAAATGAAATGACTCACAGAAGTAAAAATATTAGGCGGCTGAGACTTCAGGTATGGCTGGATCCAGGTGTTCAAGTGATATCAGAAATCTGGTCTCTGCTGTGTTTTCTTCTGCGCTGGCTTCATTCTCAGCCAGACCTGCCCCCGGTCGTGGTGTGATGAGCAGCAGCAGGACCAGACCGTACCCTATCTGCATATCAGCTCCCTGGAAAGAGGGCACAATCTTCCCAATAGTTTGGGGTTTTCCCTGGGACCCAGCATGGGTCATGTGCCCAACCTGGTGATCAGGGATGGGATCAGGCCCCTGTGTACACCTCATGGCCTGAGAGTGGGGGAGGAGATTGCCCACAGGAAATCAGGGGCATTGTTTGCAGAGAGAGAAAAGGCCACTGGACCGGTCAAGCCCCCAGAAGCCCATGACCCTGGTGAGCATCTTGCTAATGTGAGCCTGGTATGGGTGATGGGAGCACGTGCACGTGACCCTCCAGGCCCCACACTGCGTGGAGACACCATGTCTCCTGGTCTGCTCCAGTCTGATAGCTTTTTTTTTTTCCCTTTTTTTTTTAATAATTTCATTTATTTATTTGAGAGAGAGAGAGAGAGCAAGAGAGAACATGAGAGAGGAGAAGGTCAGAGGGAGAAGCAGACTCCCACTGGAGCTGGGAACCCGATTCAGGACTCGATCCCGGGACTCCGGGATCATGACCTGAGCCCAAGGCAGTCGCTTAACCAACTGAGCCACCCAGGCACCCTTTTATCCCCCTCCTTGTAAGATGGGGTGATCTAGCCGTGTTTGCTTTTGGAAAGGCTCTCCCTAAATGGGCCGATGACCCGGGGCGCCTAGCGCACATGCTGGGGCTATTGCAACCATCCAGGCAAGGGATGCCAGTGGCTGATGGGGGTGGGCGGAGTGGGGGGGCAGGATTTGGAACAGCGTGGGGCATCAGTTCACCAAGCAACAACGAAAACTTTAAGTGCTGCTATGTGCTTGGTTCTGGTTCCTTGCTAGGGGCTAGAAATTCAGACTTCAGGGAGGGCAGCTCAGAAAGTTTGGAGGAGGCAGAGCTTTCCAAGCAGGAGGGGAGGGCATCTTAAGCATGGCCTTTATTTTATTTTATTTTTTAAGATTTTATTTACTTATTTGAGAGAGAGCGTGTGAGAGAGCTAGCCCAAGCTTGGGGGGGGGTGGGTAGAGGGAAGGGGAGAGGCAGTTCCCCGCTGAGCAGGGAGCCCAACGCGGGGCTCGATCCCAGGACCCCAAGATCATGACCTGAGCCCAAGGCAGGCGCTTAACCCACTGAACCACCCGGGCGTCCCTTAAGCATGGCTTTTAATGAAAGCAGTCGTGGCTCCTTCCAGAGGAGGCCACCATACCCTTTTCTCCTCTCCTGAAGCTCTGGCCCAGGGACACGCACACAGCTGGGTGCCACCACATGCTGGGTGACCAAGGCCTGAGGGGGCTGGAGGAGGACACTGAGGTCATGGTGGTCCCTCCCTGGGGATAGGAGTTGTGAAGGGGTCCCTGTTTAGGGCAGTTACACTAATCTCTCAGACAAGGGCTGCTTAAACTGTTATATGCATGCAAATCACCTGGGAATCTCATTAAAATGTAGATTGGACACCGTGCACCCAGGGCGGGGCCCTGAGAGTGCATTTCTAGCAAACTCCACGGTGAATCCCGTGCTGCAGGTTCACAAAAGCCCAACCCAGGCTCACGCCAACCCTGGGGCACATGGGGCAGGAGCCCCTCTGGGTTTAAGCAATGGGAGCTTTCTGGAGCTATCACACATGAAGGACCCTCATTAGAATGGGGGGGGGGATTTCTCGGAACCCATTTGCAGGAAGTAGAACAGGGGAAGGGAAGTTGCTAGGTAGCTGTCGCCAGACCCACCTCTCTGTATCTTAGGTCACATGGGCTATTGTCCAAACCGCTCTCTACGAATTTGTCCAGGGACCCCCAGTCTGCGTGCCCTTCCGGCTCTGGGGGCCTACCTCCCAGTGACTGAGTCAGGTGGGCTTTCAATTCCCAATTCCCAGCCTCAGCTTGAGAGAGGCCTTTAAGCCTTCTCCGGTCTAACTCGCTCCGAGGGGTGGACAGTGGGTCCTCTAAGAAGGGGCTGTGGGCTCTGCCTTAATCGTCTGTCCCAGAGGACAAAGAAAGGTCGTGTGTGAGACCCCTCCCCTTACCTTGAACCAGCCTCTCCTCTCTCTAGACGCCTGCAGTGGGAGCCGAAATGCCGGACAGCGCTGGGCGAAGCTCCGCGGAGAGAGTGGGCACTTCTTGGAGCGGCACCAGTCGGCGCTAACCCAGGCTTCCCATGCGACACCACCGGGCGGGTCTCGCAGCGCCACCCCCCAGGCTTCCTCTCCTCATCATTCCGCCCCGAGGGACGCTGCCCAGACTGCTTCCACACAGGTCGATACCCCCCGAGCCTGCTCTCCCACACAAGCCGCCCAGCGGGACAACCCCAGAACCTCACGCGTCCAACAAAACAGCCCTCGAGTTTCCTCTCCCACCGGAGCCACCAGACAAGACAACTCTAGAACCTCTTCTGTCCAACAGGACAACCCTCAGACTTCTTTTCCCACGTGTACTCCCCAGCGGGACAATCCCAGGGCCCTGTCTCCCAACAGAAGCACCCAGAGGGACAGCTCCCGAACACCCTGTTCCCAGTGGGACAATCCCAGGGCCCTGTCTCCCAACAGAAGCACCCAGCGGGACAGCTCCCGAACATCCTGTCCCCAGAGGGACAATCCTAGGGCCCTGTCTCCCAACAGAAGCACCCAGCGGGACAGCTCCCGAACATCCTGTCCCCAGAGGGACAATCCTAGGGTTCCCTCTCCCAACAGAAGCACCCAGCGGGACAGCTCCCGAACATCCTGTCCCCAGCGGGACAACCCCAGAGCCTCCTCTCCCAACAGAAGCACCCAGAGGGACAGCTCCCGAACACCCTGTTCCCAGAGGGACAACCCCAGAGCCCTGTCTCCCAACAGAAGCACTCAAAGGGACAACTCCCGAACATCCTGTCCCCAGAGGGACAATCCTAGGGCCCCCTCTCCCAACAGAAGCACCCAGCGGGACAGCTCCCGAACACCCTGTCCCCAGCGGGATAACCCCAGAGCCCCCTCTCCCAACAGAAGCACCCAACGGGACAGCTCCCGAACACCCTGTTCCCAGCGGGACAACCCCAGAGCCCCCTCTCCCAACAGAAGCACCCAGCGGGACAGCTCCCGAACATCCTGTCCCCAGCGGGACAATCCTAGGGCCCCCTCTCCCAACAGAAGCACCCAGCGGGACAACCCCAAAGTTTCTTGTATTCAACAGAACATCTCCAGAACCTCTTCTACTCAACGGGACAACCCTAAAGCCTCTGGTACGCACTGGAATAACCCTAGACCCTCTTCTACTCAACGAGACAATCCACAGTCTTCCTCACGGCGGGACAACCCTGGCACTTCCTCCTCTCGATGCTGCTCACAACGGGACAATCCTGGATCATCATCTCCGCATCGCTCCACTCCACGGAACAATGCCAGGAATTCTTCTCCCCATCGTACTAACAAAGACATTCCCTGGGCCTCCTTCCCCCTCCGCCCAACCCAGAGTGAAGGCCCCCGAACCTCTTCCCCATCTCGCTCCAAGCAAAGTGAGGTTCCCTGGGCCTCCATTGCCCTTCGGCCAACCCAAGGGGACAGGCCTCCTCAGACCTCATCTCCCACCAGGCCAACTCAGCGCAACCCACCTCTGTCCTCCTCCGGATCCGCCCAGCACAGCTCACCTTCTCGGGCCGCTTCCTCCTCCCATAACCCGGGCCCCCACAGTGCCTCCCGGACCTCTTCACCTCTGTACCCTGCTGCCCGCTGGGCACCGCAGACCTCTTCTGAGCCCTTCCAGCCTCCATGCTCTGTGTGCATTGGGCATCGGGATGCCCCTCGAGCTTCTTCACCTCCTCGCTATTTGCAACATGACCCCTTCCCCTTCTTCCCAGACCCCCATGCATCTGAGAGTGAATTGCCCCACCACAGCCCCCCCTATATACCTCCAGCCGTGTGCATTGGACACCGGGATGCCCCCCGGGCTTCTTCGCCCCCCCGCCACACCCAGTTTGATCCCTTCCCCTTTCTCCCAGACACATCAGATGCTGAGACTCAGTCCACCCAGCATGACCCTCCTCAGTTTCCCCCACCTGTGTGTATTGGGTACCGTGATGCACCCCGGGCTTCCTCTCCTCCGCGCCAGCCCCCAGAGCCTTCCCTGTTATTCCAGGATCTTCCCAGGGCCAGCACTGAGAGCCTTGTCCCTTCCACAGACTCTCTGCACGAGCCCCCCCACATGCCCACCCCCGTGTGCATTGGGCACCGGGATGCACCCTCTTTCTCGTCCCCACCACGCCAGGCCCCTGAGCCCTCCCTCTTCTTTCAGGATCCCCCAGGGACTAGTATGGAGAGCCTGGCCCCCTCCACTGACTCTCTGCATGGTTCTCCAATGCTGCTTCCCCAAGTGTGCATCGGGCATCGGGATGCACCTCGAGCCTCCTCCCCACCCCGCCACCCCCCCACTGACCTAGCGCTCCTGGCACCCTCACCTCCGCCAGGCAGCTCGGGGGGCTCCCGGGGCTCAGCAGCCCCTGGGGAGACCAGGCACAACCTGGAGAGGGAGGAGTACACCGTGCTGGCCGATCTGCCTCCGCCCAGGAGGTTGGCGCAGAGGGAGCCAGGGCCCCAGTGCAGCAACGGAGGCCGCACCCGCAGCCCTGGCCGCGCGGAGGTGGAGCGCCTCTTCGGGCAAGAGCGCAGGTGAGCTCAGGGCGGGGCCAGCCAGGTGGGCTGGGGAAGAGGCTCGGCGGCAGGACAGGTGGAAGCTTCACAGGCTTAGGTTGGCAGATGGAAAGGGTTCAGATCCCCACCCTGCCACTGACTGGCTGTGTGACCTTGGGCAAGTCACTTCATCTCTGTTTCCACTTTTAAGAGGGTTTTTTTTGACAACTGAGTGATACTGTGTGTAGCCTAGTGGTTAAGAGCAAAAACCAGGGTCAGGCGGGCTGGGTTCAAATTCTGGGTCAAACCCACTCCCCAAACTATGTGACCTGGTGAAGTGATTTAACCTTCCCGGGCCTCAGTTTCCTCATCTGTAAAATGGGGAGAACGTTACTACAGTAATTTCAATAAGGTTAAACTCTCAAACCCTTTGTTTGATCCAGAATCACAGGTTTGTTTTGTTTTGTTTTGTTTTGTTTTCCTTCTTACCTGTGGGAAAAGAAAGTACTTATGATTCTTTTCTGCTTTTTAAAAAATTTTTTTTTTAAAGATTTTATTTATTCATTTGACACAGAGAGAGAGATTACAAGTAGGCAGAGAGGCAGGCAGAGAGAGAGGAGAGAGGAGGAAGCAGGCTCCCTGCTGAGCAGAGAGCCCGATGTGGGCCTCTATCCCAGGACCCTGGGATCATGACCTGAGCCGAAGGCAGCGGCTTTAACCCACTGAGCCACCCAGGTGCCCTTAAAAATTTTTTTTTAATTCTTTTTTTCTTTTCTTTTCTGCTTTAACCAAGAAAACTCATGGGTTCCCTTGAATTTCAGAAGAGAGATGTCAGTTTAAAATGAACGGTCAAAGCCACATATTTTAAATAAGAGGACTCACAGAATTACAAATTTTGTAGAAGTTAAATGTCACTTTCCTGGGACATGGCGACAATGTTGGAAGTCCAGTTCAATTATCCACCAAGTGTCCTTGGTCAGCAGGGCCACACAGGTGGCTTATGACCCAGAGCGTTGGCTTTGGCACAGCTGTGGGGAGGGAAAACATTTCCTCCCGATCTGGCTGAGATTTCTTTCTCCAGCAGTTCCAGCCTCCGAGTTTTCAAGAACTGGGGCTAGAATTCTATTAGTTAAGGTTAAGAGAACCCAAAAAAGTAGGTCTGGAAGTCTCAAAACTTACAGTGTATAATTCAAGGCATTACAGCGTATTTACTGAGAGTTGTGTAGGTACCCACAACCTAATTTGAGAACCTTTCCATCACCCCAGGAGCTGGTAATATTTTTGCACTCCGGAATTTTTCTTTGTTTTCCTTGGGGCAATACTTTTGCTTAGATTTGAATCTGCTTGAGCAACCTTATCTCTTATTCTTCAAATTTCCTTCTCCGGTAAGTTTTATCCATTTACCACGCAGGTGACAACCTCTGGGGTCTCCATCATTAATGTAATTCTCTCTCTGGCCTTAAACGTTTTTTAAAAAAAAAATTTTAGGACAGTTTTAGGTTCATAGCAAAATTGAGTGGGAAGTACAGAGATTTCCCATTCAGCCACTGTCCCCCCTACACACACAGCTCCCTGACCACAACAGCCCCTGCCAGAGTGGAGCTTTTGTTATAAACCCTGAACCTACAATGACACATCATTATTACCCACAGTTCAGAGTTTACAGGAGGACTCCCTTCTGACGGTGCACATTCTGTGCGTTTGGACAAATGTATAAAGCAGGTATCCACTGTTAAGCTATTAGGCAGAAATTTCAACTGCCCTAAAAACCCCCTTTTCTTTGGCCTTTTTATGATTACTATTTTTGGCCCAGTATCAATTTGCTTACCTTTGTTTTATCTGATAACTCAGCAGGGACACTAAAGGTCTTTAAACCAGAGTTATATTTTCTTCTTCTTTTTTTTTTCTTACAGGAATAACTTTGAGAGAGAGGAAGAGTTTATAATAGAAGTCAGGAATAAGTTTATACTCTTGTTAACCACTTCATTATTTTTCCATAGATACTTCTATTCATTTTATTTTACTCTCTTAGAAATTGTCTACCTTTTTAAAGCTTTATTCCAGTATAACTGATAGACAAAAAAAATGCCTACATTTCATGTCTGTATTTTGGTGAAGTAAACTGTTTACTTTTTAATCAAGGTTTTATAACTCTATTGAGGACTTAAGTTTTTTTCTCTTGTATGGCATTTTTTCCAAATAGAAAAACATATGTCATCTGAAGATGAAATTTTAAAACCTATTTAAATATCTGTAAGGGACAGACTGAAAGTTTTGAGTGGGTGGCTAGAGGACCATGCTTTTATTTTCTCCCATATATTCATTCAGCATATATTTATTGAGCATCTACTCTGTCCAAGCATTGTTGAACCGAGCCTGGAAAATTTCTCTTAAAGTGCCATCACATTAAAGCATTAGGCATTTTGGCTTCATAGCTTCATTTTTCTCCCCTAGATGCCTTTGGAACCCCTTATCTTAGCATCATATGAACACTTTGTAATCTCTTGAATTTAAAACAGAGCCTTCATGGAATTTGCTAGACTTGATGGGGTTTGTTCTTTAATACCCTCTCGAAGTAGAGTAGAGCCCATCCAAGCCTCCACAGGGAACGTGCTTCCTTTGCCAAACCAACACTGAGGAACAGGCAGCCGGAGGAGACTAGGTTCTCCTTTGGCTTCTCAGAATGTTCTTCAGTCCTTTCTTCCTATCTGTTGATTCCACACGGGGAAACTTCTCCGAAGGGATGATGGTTGGGCAAGCTGGAGGTTATACGGAGAGTATGTCCACTCGAAAGGGCACCCATTCTCTTGTCCACCCAGCACCCCGTAGTTTTCTCTATTCTCCCCAACTGAGTCACGTTTGAGGGTTTCACTTTGTGGAGCCTCCAACACCTGGTTCTGGGGAAAACTCCCTTTGAGGCCTCGGATCTCACAGAGCAAGGAACCCACTGGTCTCAGATAGATTAAAAATGGAAGCTGATTAGGGAGCACTCAAACTCAGAAACACTAACTCTGGGGTGGAGAACTTTGGTTTCCTGTGAGTCTACTGCTCAGAACTCAAAACAAAAACTCAACTTACTTTATGGGTATGATTTTTAAAAATATTTTATTTATTTATTTACTTGAGATAGAGAGCGAGAGAGAGCATGAGTAGGGGGAGATGCAGAGGGAGAGGGAGAAGCAGACTCCCCATTGAGCTCAGAGCCTGACACAGGGCTCCATCCCAGGACCCTGAGATCATGACCTGAGCTGAAGACAGACACTCAACCAGCTGAGCCACCCTGGGCCCCTAGGAGTCTGAGTCTAATGACGTTGGCAAAAGCCATAGACAACAGCCACAAAGCCCAACCTCATAATTCTTTTACTCTCCAAAGCCTCTTGGGGTTTCAGTGTAGTTCCCAAGGGGGAGGCAGAGCACAGGTCCAGCTGAGGAGAGACCCCCCTTCCTTCTGTTTTGGCTGGCTCGGTTGGGGCTCAGCACTGGCTCGTCTCTTTCAGGCTTCCTCCAGTTCAGTTCAGCCGTTAGAGACCCAGCTCCCTTCGTCCACTTAGAAGAAGTCAGACCTGTTGAAATAAACCTCCAGTGGAGCTGTTGGGTCTTGGATTTTGATGGCCTTCCATACGAGACGGGAGAGGTGTGCCCGGATTCTGTCTGGTTGCTACCTTTCAACAGAGATGTCGTGTTAAGTGTTAACAATCACGGCTACCCATTATTAAGCAGGACGATGAACTGGAACGAGGGACTTTTTACAGCTTAGATGTTGGATGTGGCAGCAGTGCTTGGAGTTCAGGCGTCTTAGAAGTGACATTTGCGTGGACAGTTTACGTTGGCCTTTCCAGGAATGGAGAGGATGTTTCTTCCTTCTGATCTTGCTCAGAGCTCTTTTACCGACAGCTAGGGTGGCCTGGAGCATTCAAGGCTAAGTGCTAGAGAGCTCCTAGTTACAGAGGGGAAGGAAAGACAGGCCTGGGAAATCCCAGACTCACCATGTGGACAGGAAAAGGGCAGTGAGAATGGGATAGGTGGGCACATAACTCTGCATCTCCCCTCCCCACCTCATGGGGTGCGTGAGACAAAGTGGGACGGTCAAGGGCTTGGCACCCGGAACATACGACGTGCTCAGTAAATGTTTGCTCTTACAATCATGTGTGCATAGTGCCTGGTACACAGTAGGTGCTCAATAAATCTTAATTCCCACAAGGTCCAGTCTAACCTTTGTCTAGGGGTGAGTGGTGGGCTGCTCGTGGGGTGGTGGTCAGAAACAGGAAGTACTGAGTAAAACAGGAGGCTGTCAAGGCCAAGGCTAAGCCCCTCACCTGTGCTTACCCTTCTCCCCACTTCCTCGCCCTCTGAGGCAGATAGATTAGAGCGGTCGACCATCCTCATTTTTCAGAAGGGGAAACTGAGAACCTGAGAGGAACTATCCCTTCAACAAGGTCATGGCGGGGGCCTCCCAGTCTCCCGCATCTCCTCCCGTTGGGGGCGGGAGTAGAGAAGCTGGGATGCTGGGAGTGGGACAGTCCCAAGGGCCCTCAGAGGGGGCGGCTGCATTTGCTCATAGGAAGTCCGAGGCACCGGGGGCCTTCCAGGCCCGGGACGAGGGGCGGTCGCAGAGGCCCAGCCAAGGTCAGAACCAGCTTCTCCGAAGACAGTCCAGCCCTGCCCTCAGCAGGGAGGTGAGCATTGCCGGTCTGCCCTGGGGCCCCTGCAGCTCCGAGATGGGGGCCCCTGCTTCTCTCCTCCCCCAGAGGCCAGGCAGGGGTCTTGGAAAGGGAGGTCCTTTATGAAAGGGTCAGAGTCCCAATCGCGGGCGTCCAGCTTCCCCTTCTCCCAAAGAGCCAGCAGCTCTTGGCAAATTGAGAAGGACCCCACATTAGTCCTTTGAAGATGGCCCTTCTGTGTCATAGCCTTCCTTCATTAGGCACCTGCTCTCTTGAAGAGTTTTCGGGGAAAGCTCTGGATGCATCACTGTGGCTTTAAGAGCCATCTCTTCCAGGGTGGCGATTTCGTATTTTTTTTTTAAAGATTTTATTTATTCATTTGACACGGAGAGAGAGATTACAAGTAGGCAGAGAGGCAGGCAGAGAGAGAGGAGAGAGGAGGAAGCAGGCTCCCCACCAAGCAGAGAGCCCGATGTGGGCCTCGATCCCAGGACCCTGGGATCATGACCTGAGCTGAAGGCAGTGGCTTTAACCCACTGAGCCACCCAGGCGCCCGCGATTTCGTATTTTTAAAGAAACTCTTAGAGAGCAAGGCCCGACCCAGTGCAGTGGGGTCTTGGAGGTGGAAGTTTGGGCACCTGATAGCACAGGGTGGAATCAATATCTTGCGGGGCGGGGGAGAGGGGTTGCAGGAAAGTAAGCAGCATTTTATTTTATTTTATTTTATTTTATTTTATTTTATTTTATTTTATTTTATTTTATTTTTTCGTAAGCAGCATTTTAAAGATCTCTTTCTGAAAGTGAAGAGACTGGGTGAAAGGAAAGAGCTGACCCCCTGGGGAGGGAAATCAGGGACCCTCAGTACTTTGTGAGCTGCTGCCCTCCAGGCTGCGGTGAAGACCCAGACTGCCTCTCCCCAAGCCTGGTGAGAACCAGTCTGTCCTACAGAGAGGCGGCCCAGTCAGGGTCCTGGGGCCTCATCCACCCCCTCACCTCATCCTCAGGTAACCAAGCCCCTTGCGAAGCAGGCAGAACCGGCCCGGCGGAGCCAAGCGGAGCCCCCGCATCCCAGGAGCCCCGAGAGGCAGCCTGAAGGGGACCGGCGGCTCCAGGCGACCTTGCCGCCCCCAAGAACGTCAGCCAGGACCCCTGAGAGGGAGCGGCGGACAGAGAGACCTCTGGAAAGTGGCCGGGCAGGCCCACGACAGCCTCTGGGGGGGTGGCAGAGTCAGGAGGGGCCTCCAGGAGCCCAGGGCCCTCACAGACATCTGGAGAGAGGGTCCAGCAGCCGACAGGAGGGCCCAGGCCGGGGGCGCTGGCAAGGACCTGGGGAGCCCTGCCGAGGGGTCGCCAGAGCCCCAGAGGGAACTTGGAGGGGCCCTCTCAGGGAGTCCGAGGAGAGCTGGGAGCAGCTGGGTGGCCCCACTGGCCACGGGGGGCAGGCAGAGGCCTGGGGGGAGCCCCCCGGTAACGGGTTGCAGGAGGCCCCTGACAGGCCAGCTCAGAGAGGCTGGGGCAGCCTGCAGGAGCTGCCCCGTGCTCACCAGCCTAAGAGCCCCCCAGAAAACTCCAGGGTAGGCCCTGCAGACTTCTTGAAATCCCCGAGGCCCGACACACCCACCATCACAGGCTGGGGGGCCGAGGGAATGTGTCCACACCTGCACAGTCCTGAGAGGCGACCCGAGCTCCACTGGAGGGACCTTGTGAGCCTTCTCGGGGCGCCCAGAGAGGGGGCCTGGGCCCACACAGAGGAGTCGACGCTCACCTCCCACCTTCCCAGGTTGGACTGGGAAGGCCTCCTGGGGCTCCTACAGGCCCAGCTGCTCGGCAAGGACCCAGCTGGACACTGGGGTCCCCCGGCCCCGGCTTCAGGGCCAGAGGTCGGTTCCCCAGGCACAAATGGCACCCCGGAGCTAGAGCGGCAGGGCCAGCCTGACGGCTGGGAGGGGTCCGCCCCGGTCAACGGACAGAGCGGACAGAGCGCTGGGCAGTGGCCCCGGAGCCCCGCCCAGCCGCCCAGCCCTGCCTGCACCTCCACCCAGTGGCCAAAGACCAAAGTGACGAGTGGACCAGAGACCTCGCCTATGGCTGGTCTGGAGGAGATGGGCCAGGTGGGGAGCAGGAGCCCTGCAGAGGGTCCCGGCTTGCCCGAGTGGGAGGTAAGTTCGTCTCCTGTGCAAGGGTCACCTGAAAACCCATCCCACCCAGACGAGTATCCTTAGAGGGGATACTCCCTCTGGCTCCCGCACACCCTCCAAGGCTCAGCCCTGATCCTCCCTCCCGACCAGCACTTTCCCAACCCCCAAACTGGACAGCAGTGACGATGACCCACACTTTTTGATGACCAGCATTCACTACCAGCTAAGCCCTGGTCTGGATGTTTTCTGGGTGTTTTCCTCATTTAATCTCCACAGCAACCTGATGAGAAAGGCACTGTGTATTCACAGATCAGGAACCTGAGGCCCAGAGAGGTTAAGCTGCTTGAGAACACACAGCTAGTGAGGGCTGGGGCAGGTGAGACCCGCCAGACAGCTCAGTGCAGAGCCCCTGGGGCTTCCAGCAAGATGCTCTGCCCAGGGCATGCCCCCGTCCATGCCATGCAGGCCCTGCTTCCTGGAGCCTCTGGCGGCTCCTACCTGAGCTTGGCTGGGACCACAACCAGTGTGGTCAAGTCCCCTCCCCCACTGCCCTATTCGAAGTTCCTCCAAGTCCAGACAGCTTCACTTTCTGGCCTCTACAGCTCCTAAGATAGGCACAGAGAAGAGGTTGTGCAAATGCTCATTGGGTTGAGCCGGGAGCTAAGCCAGGCTATTTAAATGAGGGCCCGTGTGCAATGGAGGCCCAGGGCCTGGCACGGAGTAGGAGCTCCCCAGGTCCCTTCCCTGCCTCTTTTGCCCCAGGGGCAAGGTCACGGGGTTGGTGTTCCTCTGGCGTTGCCTGGAGCCTCTACCGGAAGATGGTGGCCGGGGACGGTCCCGGAGGCCAGAGCGGGGCCTCAGCTCCCTGGAAGTGCGGCACGTGCTTTGGGGCATCCAGCCTCTCCCGCCCTGTAAAATGGGACCAGCCGCTTCCCTCCTAGGGTCTGCTGGGGTGATAGGGAGGCCCCTGGCCGTTCGTCCAAACGCCTCATTTCCGTGATGGCCAGCCCCATGCCGCCTCCCTCCTGCACGACAGGGGAGGGTCCACGCTGTACCAGGTTCTGAGCCTGACGCTGCACACCCTTTGCCACGTACCCCTCAGCCTGAGAGAAGGCTCAGCCTCGTGTGGCATTTGCCAGGGGCCATGCATGTATCAGTTGTGAGAAATCAGATCAAAGCTTCAACTCCAAAGCCCCAGCTTTTAACTGCCACGTTATGAAGCCTCTGAGTGCAGGACCCGCCGGGGAGCCCCTTCCCCTGTATTTTCCCTGAGGCTTTTATCTACTGGCTCTCCAATCGACTCAATGCGTGGACACCAGAGATGCAGGCATGAACCAGCTTGGTTCTGCCCTCCTGGCCAGAGACGGTTTGGGAAAGAAGCTGTCAGGCTTATCAGGGAGGCAGATGGACCCCAGGCAGCTCGGGGAAGAGGGGTGCTAGGTCCCAGTGGATGCTGGGACACTGCCGCCTGGCCCGATCTACTGGGAAGGTTCTTCACCTGCACTTGCTCCATGGTGAAGCTCCGGAGTCTCTGGGAAGTTAGCCGTGGCCTCCAGAGAGGGGTGGAGGCAACAGGTGTTCAAGGGTATTTCACGAATGACACCTCAGAGGCATTTACCGGGTTGCTGGGGCACCAGTTGGTCCCCCTCTATGCAAATCCTTGGCCTGGCTTCCCCCTGGCCTCCCTTCCACCCCACATTCGCTCTCTAGCTGGCCGTGGGGCTCTACCGGCACATCATGGTCCAAGTCTTAGACCGGGTGCCTTGCTCTGAGATACCTTCCCTGGATACTCACCCGCCTCTAGTTGGTAATGTGTCCCTTCTAGGCTCAGTGGCTCTGCTCCCCTCCATCTGGCCACACTCAGTTGTCATTTCCCCCATAAGAAAGAGGAGCTCCGTGGGGGTGGGAGCTGTGTCTACTTTATCTCTGCCCTTCTGGCCCCTGGCACAGGACATGACACAAAGGAGCTCAACTCCATGGATGAGTGATCAGTGAATCCATGAACACTTGATTGCATGCAAGAAACAAATGGAGGATGGGTGGGTCAGTGGGTAGATGACGGATGAATGGTGGACAGAGGTTGTGTAAATGGATGATGGACAGATAAATAGGTAAATGCAATAAATGATAAAAGGCCGTTGGGTGGAAATTTAGGTGGGTGATGCTGGAACAGATAATGGGTGTTGGATAGATGATGTTGCTTGGATGACAGATGGGATGATGAACTGATGGAGGGATGAGTATGAGTGGAAAATGGATGGATGGTTGGATGGCGTGTGGAAGGGTAAATATGGCGTATGGATGATGGGAGGTGAATGAATGGTGGAAGGATGAGTAGCCAGATGATGGTGGATGGGTGGATTTTGGATGGGTTGAGAAAGGCTACAGGGAGGTAGGATGGATGGATAGAGGATGGATGTTTGAGTGGGATAATGGATGTTGAATAGGTTGGTGAGTGGACAATGTAGGGTAGACTTCGGTTGGTTGGATGGATGATACATGCATCTATTGATGTTGGATGCTAGATGGATGTTGGATGGATGGATAACGAACGGATGGATAGGAAGGTGGTTACATGAATGAACCTGGGGAATAACCTGGGCTAAGCTGTGTTCTTTCTTATCTCCAGTTCCAGTCAGAGGAGCCCGACGAGTCAGAACCAAGAAAAGGCAAAGATTCCCTGACCGACCAGAAGCAGGCCGACTCGGTAGTTGGGTCATGGGTGCGGGCACATAGGGAGGTGAAGGGAAGGGAAATCAGGCTGGAGGTGGGCTGACGTCCTCTGATGAGCTCTAGGGTCGTCCAGACCAGGGTTGGCTCTGCCACGGGGTCATCTGGGTGCTGGTAGGGCCTTGAGAGGAGCGGCTCCGGAGGCGTTGGGCTGCAGAGCCACCCTCGGGCCTGGGGGACCTGGGCAGGTAAATGATCCTGGGGTCAGAAGCCCAGGGCTCTGCTTTTAACTTGCAAGGATGCCCTGAGAGACACTCCCCTTTTCTGGGCAAACGCAGTTTGACCCCGATGGACGCTGATGGTGTCTGAAGGCAAGGCCCTTCTGGTCCTGGAGGGCTGGCTAGGCAGAGAGAAGGGGTAGAGATTCCAAGAGCTGGAGCCAGAGAACCACTGAAGAGGGCCGAGGAGGTGCTGCCATCCGCTGAGCCTGGATGGTCTCCAGGGTCCCAGCGGTCGGGTCGGGAGAGATGTGTGCAGGGGGCGGGACTCTGTAAGGCTGCCGGGAGGCCTGGAGGCAGCTGGAGCCCATTGCTGCGCCCCGCCCCTCCCACAACCTGCCAAACAGACTGTTCTCATCACCCTCGGCCTCCAGAGAGGTGAGGTCAGAGCTGACAGCCTGGAGCAGCAGGAGGCAGGGAGAAGGAGACAGGCTGCTTGGGGCTATGCTTTCTTCATCCTGCTCTTGTTCCTCTGCCGCCTGAGAAGCCGATTGGTGGTGGGGGGCGGGGAGGCATCTGTCTGGCAGCCGGGAACCCCGGTCTGGCCCTGCTGCTAATCCGAGCTGGGGGTGGGGGGCGGATTCTGCCCCTCCCTGTGCAGATGAGGAAACGAGTCATCCCAGGTCACACAGCCAGGCAGAGGCTGACCTCCAGACAGAACCTGGGGCTCGGGACCCCCGTCCTGCCGCTCCTCGGCTGCCTGGACGCTGTTTTCTGGCTCTGTCCTGATTCCTCGAGTGGCCTCCCACAGTGGCAGCAGGATTCTCATGGCTTGGTGGCCCGTCTTCCTGTCTGTGACACGGGAGGGGACAGAGGACTGGTCACTAAAGGTGCTTCCAGCTCTCACAGGGGCTCTGGCAACTTTGCTCTTCCTCTTTCTGGTTTATTTCTTCACACTTCCTGGGGCCAGAGTTTTGTGAATAAGGAAGAAATAGCAATCTTGGGGTCCCCCGCTCATCACCAACATGGAAACCTCTCAGTTCAGCTCCAGGCAACCTTGTTCATTTATTCATCCATCCATCCATCCATCCATCCATTCATTCATTCACATACACTTAGCCAGCACCTTCTGCATGCCTGGGTGTGGGCCAGGAGTCAACTGGAACGCATGGAGCTCCTGGTCCAGTGCCCGGTTTGTGCTGGGAGAATGTGGTGGCAAGGTGGGGGAACAGTCCTTCCCCCAAAGCCTTCCTGGGCCCGTGCTTTGATGCTTTAGGTCCTACTGCCAGATGATCTCTAGATTCTAAAGAGTGGGGACACCTGGATTCTGTCCTTCCTCTCTGCCAGGAAGCTGCTAGGGGACTTTGGGCAAATGCCTCTGCTTTGCTGGGGCCTGTCTCCCCAACAAGGATGACTGCAAAGGGGGTGCATTTGGGGGATCTGCCAGGGGTGGTTGCAGAAGTCTGTTTGACTCATTCCTTTCATAAAGCAGGGTGAGGAAGGCAGATGGGGGCACTTGTGTGATCTCTTGGTGCCAGACAGGTTGTTGCCATGGGGAAGATGGACCCAGAGTTCCTGCGTCTTTAGGTATTTCAAGAGAAACTGGAAATATGTGGTTATATGTTAATCTCCTGATTCTTTACCATTGGAACCTAATGCAAAATAATCTGAAAATCCTATGCAGGCTGAACACACGTTGGGGGTCTGCATGCCCCCCTCTTACTGGCCCCCGGTGGTTTGACTTTAGGGTGGTGAAGAGCATGTTTCCAAAGGCGCTGAGCCCCAAGAGCCTTAGGAACCGAACAGCCCGTAGCGTGAATAAGTTAACAAGCTCTTTTCTTGGCAGCTCTGTGAGACAAGAAAGATGGGAAGCCTGGGCCTTTGAGGTGGGCATGGCAGGACAGGCAGGGGAGACTGTAGTCAGGGACCAACCCCCCTCCCACCAAAGGGACCTGGGGGCCAACACTGGACCCTGTTTGACAGGCAGACAAGAGGCCAGCGGAAGGCAAGGCTGGGAGCCCACTCAGGGGCCGACTGGTGACCTCATGGCGGATGCCCGGGGACCGTCCCACGCTGTTCAATCCGTTCCTGCTGTCTCTGGGGGTCCTCAGGTGGCAAAGGGTAGGCTGGCTCCAGTGGGGTGGGAGGGAGGAGGGAGGAGGGGAGAGAGGGGGAGGGGCGGAAGGACGTTGGCTTTAGTCAAAGGAGGGAGAGTGGGGGGGAGTGAGAGATGGAAACAGAGTCCTAAGGGCCCCGTGGTCTGTGCAAGTGAGTGGGATTTCCCACCTCCAGGACAGGACTGCGGCTGTTTTTGGTTTTCGGGGTGAGGCGGGACTGAATACACGGCTGAAAGGTCCCAATCAGCACCTGGGCCAAGGGGAACCAGGCTGGGGGAGGAAGGGAGAGAGGGATGGCGTGCGGGGGGCTCTGGGATTGCAAAGCGTGTCTCAGACCTGGGCCTGAGCCAGTTTCACAAACATCTGGCATTACGTAACCTACCCCCTGCCCTGAGAGGGCCGTAAACACTCAGGCCTCTGGTTCAGGGTTTCCTCAAGGGCAGGGAGGGGAGGCAGCTGTGACTCGCTCCCTCCTGCCCCCTTCGCAGCAGAGACAAGGGCCCTGGCCTCCCCACGGGCCACTGGCTGGCTCGAGGGCTCTCTCTTCTCTCAGTGACAGGCCGACTCTTGTACTCTCTTTGGCTCTGGGCCTGGCAGTAGGCTGGGCACGTTAGGGACACTACACCCATTTTGCAGATGAGGACACACAGGTTCACGGAGGTGAGTGGACCGGCTTGCGTTGCGCTGCTAGGGTTTAGAGGTGCCAGGCTCTTGCTGACTTTCCTCCTTCCTAGATGAGAGGATGGCTGCAGCTAACCCCCCAAGCCTCAGTGGCCACATCTGTGTAATGGGGGAAAAGGCTATATTGACTCTCAGGGCTGCAGAGAGAGCTCAGGGAGATTGGGATGGACAGAGGTGTGGTGGGGGGGTGGCCGGTGTCCAGACCCTGACTTTCCCAGCCACTGCGTGATTTCCTCTGTGTGGCTTTTGGTGATCAAACAGGGTTAGCCCGGCAGGGTGGGACCTTCAAGCCCTGGGCGGGATTTAGCTTATCACACTAACTAAAGGTCACCCACATGGAGCAGGTCTGGCAGGAGGGAGCAGGTAAGTCCCTGGCAGAGAGAAGGACAGAGGAGTGGAGAACAGGACTCGAGTAGTGGTGCTGGTGATGATAACCATCATGTATCGGGCACCTCCTTTGTGCTCAGCTCTGTGTTCCGTACGTGACATGCCTGATCGTGTGGAATCCTCACCACCAGGCACACTAAGTATGGTGCGCGTTGTCCATTTTACAGATGATGAAATGAAGCTCGGTGAGGAGAGAAACCGCTTGTTCTAGGTCACACAGGGGGCAGAGCTGAGATTCGAACCCTGCTCAGGTCCACCGCAGAGCCCTCCCACCTCCATGCCTCCTGCTCTCCAAGCCCTGCTTGCAGCCCTGAGAACCTCCACAGGTTTTCCCCATTACACAGACATGGCCATGGAGGCTCTGAGTTGGCAGCCGTTTTCTCATCTGGGAGGGAGAAAAGTCAGGAGCTATGGGATGGAACTGCCAGCAGGGCCTCCCAGACAGTTCCTTAAAGAGGCTTCAAACATCTCTTGGGTTGGAGAGTGAAATCAGCCACAGGTCAAGAGCCAGGCAGCCCGGGCTTGAGTTCTGTCTTTGTCACTAATGTGTATGGCTTTGGGCCATGGTCACCCTCTCTGAGCCTTACGGTGTTATCCTCAATAGAGTAACGACTGGAGATGGATAACCCAGGAGTTTAGTGGTGGCCCTGGGTCCCCAGGTCTGTGCCGTCTCTGTCTGAACTAGAACAAGCTGTGGTCAGGGAGTCATTCCTTCGTTTGTGCATGCCTTGACCAGACCTATGTTTACTGAGGACCTACTGTGGGCTGAGACCCTGGGCTGGCCTCCAAGACAGAGACAAAACTCTCTTGTCTTTGCCCACAAGCAGCTCAGTGTGGTGAGGACACTGACATAGAACTGGTAAGAACACAGTGTGGTCATCCCTTTAGCGGCCGGATATACAGACGCAGGGAGCACTGGACCAGGAGAGTCTCACTCTGTGCTGGGGGTACTTTGGCTTCCTTTGGACTGAGACCTGGAGGGTAAGGAGGCATTTTCCAGGCAAACCCATTTGGAGAGAGGGGAGGGAGGGGCAAGAGAGAGAGAGTGTATGTGTGTGCTGGGGCAGAGGACAGGAAGGCAAGTTTTCCAGACCCAGCAGGGAACGCATCATGCAGACGCATTGTGCAGTCCCATCTGAGGTACAGAGGACCTGGCTTATTCTGAGAATTCCCGGGGGCTCCATGTTCTGGAGCCACTAGCATGTAAAAAGTGTGCGTATCACGATGGAAGACAACAGACAGGGGTCCAGTTATGATGGCCACTGACTGCCTGGCACAAGAATGCAGAGCTGATCTCCTAGCACTGGGGAGGTATTGAACTTGGAGCAGGGAAGTGAGCTGATGATCGCTGGGTTGAGGGTATTATAAGAGTCCCAGAGGCCAGGAAAGCAGCAAGGAGGCTGGTGCTGTCAGGGGCCACTGGGCCAGAGCGCTGGTGGCTGGTGAGGTCTTCTGTTTATCCACTCACTCTACCAAGGACCAAATGCCTGAGTAAGATACAGGGGTAGAGTGGGAAAACTCAGCACGTGGAGGCAAGGAGGCCAGGCTTGGAAGGTTAACGGCTAAAGGAAGATAGGCTGGTTCTTAGCCTCATCCCTCAGGGTGGAGGAGAGGCACCCAGCGGGAAATTCGGGAAAGAACTTCAGCTCCGTGGGCCTCTTTCTTTATCTGTGAAGGGGAGGGGGGAGTAATTAGAGTTTTGTGTTTTTTTTAAAGATTTTATTTATTTATTTGACAGAGACACAGCGAGAGGGGGAACACAGGCAGATGGAGTGGGAGAGGGAGAAGCAGGTTTCCCGATGAGCAGGGAGCCTGATGCGGGGCTTGATCCCAGGACCCTGGGATCATGACTTGAGCCGAAGGCAGACGTTTAACAACTGAGCCTCCCAGGCACCCCGAGAGTAATTACAGTTATGACAGCAATAATTTTTGAACTCCAAACTGAGATGGCAGAAAATTGAAATGGCAATTATTCCAAGCTCTCCTGCATGCCCCCCCCCCAAACGGTTGCTAACTAGGGATAAAGGAGTTGTTCTAGGTGCTTTCCTTAAATTAACACTTAATCCTTACAGGAACATCACGACATAAGAGCATTATCCCCTTTTTCAGAGGGTGAAGTTGAGGCCCAGAGAGGTTGAGTACCGTGCTTAAGGTAACACAGGGTTTGAATCACAATGCCACACAAGCCACCACTTCATTTTCAACAAATTCCACCAAAGTCTTTCCTCTGCTGCAAGGCTGAGGAGCTCCTGCAGGCGAAAGGCCTCTTACAACCTGCCAAGTGCTGGGAATGTGAGAACCGGGTGTTCGTCCACACCCACGAACCCAAACATGGGCTTCCTAAGCCGAGAAAGACCCGCTTGTGAGCAGGAGCCATTTGGGGAATGCCCTACCATTCCAGAACTCGCTTTGCGCTTAGATGACCTGCTAGGAATCCCATCCCTTCTTACTGTGACCTTGGGCAAGTCGGCCCACGTCCCGGAGCCTGTTTTTTCATTAGTAAAATGGGGACAGGGACACCTCCCTGTCAGGTCTGTGCTGAGGCCGAAACTGGGCGACACAGGTAACGAGCGGGGCTGGGCGAGTGGGCCCCGCTGAGTCTCCGTCGAACCCGGGCGCCGAGCCCTTAGTGGACCCATCGCTCGGTCCGGCGGCTCGCGGGAGCCACAGCGGGGCGACTGGGTGCCACACCCGGCTGCCCCCGCCGGGCGCGACCGAGTCACCTGCACGTCGGGTCCTTCCTTCCTCCCAGCGCGCGGGCGGCCGGAGCCCGGCCCCCGGCTCCCTCCGCCCCCATCCGACCGCCCCGACCGCCCTCGCGCGCCCGTCCCGTCGCGGTAGGCCCCGCCCCCGAGCCGGCCCGCGCTCCCATTGGTCCGCCCGCGGCCCCCGCCGCTGTTTGTCCCGGCTTCCCCGCCGCCCATTGGCTCTCCCGGGTCCTCCCAGGAAGTTTGAAAAAAAAAAAGTTTTATGGGCGGATGGAAGGGGCCGGGGCAACGCCGGGGAAGGGAAGGGCCGGAGGAGCTGCGGCGGGGGGGGGGG
>LNAC01000075.1:4135064-4172776 GCA_002007465.1 Ailurus styani
CCGGCGCGCACGCTCGACCGGCCGGCCAAGCAGGAGGAGCTGGAGCGGGACCTGGCCCAGCGCTCCGAGGAGCGGCGCAAGTGGTTCGAGGCCACGGACGGCCGGCCCCTGGAGAGCGCGGCTGGCGAGGGGCCGCGCCGGGGCCTGGGTGCCCCGCTGACTGAGGACCAGCAGAGCCGGCTCAGTGAGGAGATTGAGAAGAAGTGGCAGGAGCTGGAGAAGCTGCCCCTGCGGGAGAACAGGCGGGTGCCTCTCACCGCCCTGCTCAACCAGAGCCGCGGGGAGCGCCGGGGGCCCCCGGGGGACAGCCACGAGGCCCTGGAGAAGGAGGTAGGCATCATCGCTGGCCTCTGGGAGCCCCCGCGCCCCACCAGCGCCCCACCTAGGCCTGCAGTCCAGCCACACTGCGGTATTTATCTGGCATACCTGAAGTGACAGGGAGCTCACCCCCGATTCACTGTCTGAGACCGCAGACTCTTAGGAGCTGGAATCTTCTTTCCTGGACCTCGGTGTTTCTTGTTTTGGGGCATTTTTTCCTTCTTAGTTTTGTCCTCAGCAACCCCAGAGAAGGGAAGAGGAAGGAGAGACCACTTATTGAGCACCTTCTGTATACCTCATTCTCGGCCTTCTTTCCCTGTATTGGCTCACGTAACCCTCTGAGCAGTCTCAGGGGCCCAGAGGGAGACCTCGTCACAGTTGTGCTGATGGGAAACAGACTCAGAGACCACCTACTATGTGATGTGATCAGCGTCTGACCACAGTGTTCTGCTCCCAACCCTGTTTAGTCTTCTCTGGGACAAAGTTCTCCTGAGTCATGACCTGGCCATCCAAGAAACAGTTGCAATGTCCCCTTTGCCTGCATTTCCACCACGGGCTGCTTCTCCTGCTCGAACCCAAAGCTCCTCACTGCCTCTGCACCCCTTTCCCGGCTTCCAGCTCCCCACTGACTGCCCCCCCATCCCCTTGTAGGTCCAGTCTCTTCGTGCCCAGCTGGAAGCCTGGCGTCTTCAGGGAGAGGTTCCCCAGGGCGCACCCAGGTCCCAGGAGGACGGCCGCATCCCCCCGGGCTACATCTCGCAGGTGAGGCTGAGGGGCTGTTCAGTGGGGGCTGTGGGCAGGCTTCTGGTTGCCGAGGTTTCGGAGAACAGCCGATGTTCTGGGAGCGTCGCAGAACCCATGTGAGGCATTTGACCTGCATCGTCTCATTGAGTGTGCCCCGCGGGTAGACGTGACCACTGTGCCCATTTTACAGATAAGCCACTGAGCTCTGAGAGGTTATGGGACTTGCCCGAGGTCAGCTGAGCTGCAGAGGTCAGAGGTGGGATGTGAGTTCGGTTCCGGCTGACTGCAGAGCCCGTGTGTGAGCCCCCCATGACACTGCACTTGGACCCCTTCTCCCCACACCACCCGGGAAGGAGAGCCAGTGGGGAGCGGGCTCCCCAACGGGCAGGCCCCCGGGGTCACTGCCTCAGCACAGGGAGATCCTGCTCATGCCTGTCAGGCCAAGACCCTGCGGCAGGTGGCCTGCAGGATGTGGGACCCTCCAGTGGCCCCCAGGGGATACTGGGTCTGCCTGGGACAGTGGTTCTCAGCTAGGGCTGATTTTGTTCCTCTGGGGACATTTGGCCGTGGCTTACTATCAATTTTACTGATCTAAAGGATGTTTAGGATACAGCGTACGAATACAAAACATACCCCTTTTCTTGTAAATTCCATATTTAGCGAATGGACTTTTCTCGGGATACTTTCACTGGTTTTTCCGAATGCTTGTGTCGTCAGCTAACTGGCAGACGAGGATTGTTCTAACGTGAATGTTGGTTGACACTTTTGTTCATGTTATTGAGTAAAACGAGAAGACGTATGTCAGAACTTTACTTGATCAACGTCATGAGTAACTTCTTGGCTAAATTGGATAATAGTTTTCTTTTGAGAATATTCTGCTTAGAGTATTTTCTCTGGTCTGCGTTGTAGTTCCAGTGTGATGGTTATAAATTTGGCAGACGTGGAAGTTTAATCTGCTTTATTAGCATTTTCTCAGCCCTTGCTTAAGTCCAGACAATCAACAAAACAATAAATCAAGCCCCGATTTGTAATATTTACCAACTTCCATGGTGTAAATACTCCCACTGTGGCCGATGTCCCTGAACACCGATTTGGGAAGATACATGTGCACAGAATTATAGAGCATTTCCACCAGACAAGATACAGAAGACGTAAATAAACCCGAGAGCCCAGGGGCGCCCGGCTGGTTCAGTCCGTGGAGCGTGGGACTCCTGATCTCGGGGTCCTGAGTTCCCGCTCCACGCTGGGTGTAGAGATCACTTAAAAATAAAATCTTAACAACAACAACAAATTCAAGAACATAGACAATAATAAAATGCAGTGAAATAATTAAGAAGTGATGAATTTTGAGTATCACCTCTGTTTTTCGTATAGTTAATTGTAAGTTTATATAATTTAACTCTTAAAATGGCAATGCTTAACAACAACCGTGCGACAAAACTGTGAAAAATAGGACCGTCAGTTGCCTCCAGTCAGCACGCCATTGCCCGAAGTAGAAGAGACTGCTGGAATCCTGGGCTCTGGGCACGGGGGGATTCTAGAAGTTTCAGGGTTGGCAGTCGCTGTGCGGGGCGCCCAGGAAGGCACTGGTTTTGGGGTGGGGGCGCGGGCTGGGGCGGAAGGTAGAGGGCCGGTAGGTGGCTGCAGTGGAGACCTCCAGTACGCCAAGGAGTTGGGATCTCATTCTGCAGACCTGAGGGGATTGGGGGTCTGACAATGACAACAGGAAAGTGGTGTTGGGGTGGAGGGGGGCTTGGGAGGGGGCAAGGGCCGTGTCAGGAGCTAGGACAGGGGCTGAAGGAGAGAGGGCTGCAGGAGGGTGTGTGCAGGGAGGAGAGGTGAGGACTGGGTGACTGGGCCCAAGGAAGACAGAGGGGAGCCTCCAGGGGTCCTGAGGCTGGGCCGCTGTGCAAGGCCAGGGAGCCCCCTGGGGCTGAGTGGTGGGTGGAACATTCAGCCGAAGGGACCAGGGCCAAGGGGAGTTGGGACCTAGCTGGGGGAGGGGTGCTAGCTTTGGGGGTCACCTGATGTGGGGAGGGGAGTGGAGCGGGGGAGGCGGGAGGGACCAGTGTTGTCAAAGGCTCCCTCGAGGCCAGAGGAAGGAGTGGGTGGGACATCTTCAGGCTGGGCGAGGCCCCACGCCGGGGCCTAAGGCAGCTGGGACACCCCTCAGAGACCCACACCCGGAGGGCTTCAGAGTGTACTCAGAGCCCTTGGACACCCCAGGGTCTGCCTTTCTGGGTGGTTCCATTCACAGCCATCAGTATCTGGCACCAGAGCAGCCTCGTCTGTCTGTTTCACTGTTGGAACCTGCCTTAGATTTCCTTTGGGAAAAGATTTCTCACTGAAATGCAGTTTGGAAATCACTGCTCTGATTGCTCAGGTTATGGGTGGGGAAACTGAGGCATAGGAGGTGAGGCCTTCGAGCTAGAGGCAGACCCATGTCTGCAGTCCAGGCTTCCTGGTCCTCATAGGGCCACTGGGCACACAAAGGGCTGTCAGCCGTTTCACCCTGTTAGGTTGGGATGGGAGGGGGTGCAGAGGGGATTGGGGGGGCGGAAGTGAGAAGGAATGATAAGGAAACAGGGTGGAGGAGGGCCTCAGAGGTGGGGGCACAGAGAAGAGTCGCTGAGCCATCTCTGTCCCGCTCCGGCCCAGGAGGAGGTGGCTGGGGATTCAGGGGACCCTGGAGAGGTGACGGCTGGGGAGGGATTCCCCAGCCTGGTATCTTAATCCGGGTGTCACCCCTCTTTCAGCTTGTGGAGCTGGCCACATAGGACACAGCCAGAGGGGTCTGGGGCTTCACCGGCCGGGGCTCCTGGGCCTCCTCTGGCCTCCCCCCGGCTTACTGCAGAGGGAGTAATGGGCATTTCTCGATCTACTTGGATCCGTATCAGAAGTGACCGCTTTGGGCCCTCCCGAAGGTAGATCAGAGAGAGGTCTTGGCCCCTAGGAGCCCCTCGCTCATGGGCTGCTTTCTGCCTCTGGAGCCCCTGTTAGCTGCCAGGTCGGCCCGTCTCATCAGGCCCTGTAAGGACAGCGGTCCCCACCCCCTGTGTTGCTCCCATCTCTGTAGGTGGGCTTATCTTAGGGACCCTCAGGAGTTGGTCTTGTGGGCCCGTTTCATAGAAGAGGACACTGAGGCTCAGTGGGGAAGGGGCTCATTCGAGTTCACTCTGGTACAACGAGGATCAGGACCCAGTGTGTGGAACTCCCAAAGCCATGTTCCCTTGTTCTGACTAGACGGACACAGAGGACAGATGCAGAGGGACAGACGTTACCTAACCCCCTTCAGAGCACCTGGCCCTTCCCCTGGACTGGCCCGCATAGCCGCCTGGTGCAGCTGCTGGAGAGGTGGGGGTCAGTCCCCCCGACACCACGAGGTGCACCACGGCACGGGGGGCGTATTCTCTTAACTGGCCCTTGGCTTCGAGTTCCTCCAGGGCTCTTCCCCTGTCCTTCTTAGGGATCTTAAATTTCATTACATAAAAAATAGGTTTACATTTCCAAAAATTCAATCAAAAGGTTAGAAACAACCACGGGGCACTCTGGTTCCCCTGCCTGCTCCGCCCCCTCCAGGGGTCACCTTGGTCACCCTCAGAGCACATCCTGAGAGTTTCCTGTTGCTGTTGGAACAAATCACCACAACTTTAAATAACAAGGATGTATCATCTCGTGGATTTGAAGGGGAGCAGCTTCACCGGGATCTTGCTGGGCTCAAATCCTTTCCGCGGGCTCCGGGTGGGACCGGTCTCCTCGCCTTTTCCAGCGCCTGTGGCCCCTGCATTCCTGGGCTCCTGGCCCCATCCTTCGTCTGCAAAGCCTGCAGTGGAGAGTCCGGCCCCTTCACTGCCCATCACTGACCCTCTGTGGTCACATCTCCCTCTCTGCCTTCCTGCCTCCACTTCCGCATCCGAGGCCCCGTGACTCCCCTGGGCCCGGGCGTTAACCCAGGACGGGCTCCCTATTTTAAGGTCAGCCGATTAGCAACCTCAGTGCCCAGCTGCTGCATAAGGTAACATATTCAGAGGTTCTAGGGAGTAGGAAGTGGGCATCTCTGGGCGCCCCTACTCTGCCCCCCACAGCATCCCCCATACCCTCCGCTGTGTTTGACACGTGTGGACTCCTGCATGGTTCTGTGTTGTTTCGGTGAATGGGATCACACAATGCGTGTTGTCAGAGACCAGCCTGAGTCACCTAACTTTTGGGACACCTTTCCTTCCACGGCAGTCCGCGTGGGCAGCTCTGTCCTTCACCATCTGCCCGAGGGCCTTTGTAAGGGTTGATCTCATCATTTATTTAAGGGCTCTCCTGTTAGGTGTTGTTTCCAGCTTTCATCTCTTACCAACCTTACCGTAGGGGACTACCCCTGTCTGAGAATCTTTGTACACATGTGACTTTCCGTGGGGTCAACGGGGGGTTACTAAAATGTGATGACAACACCTAGCTGCCCCCCACCCCGCCCCATGCACCTGTCGCAGCTGACTCTCCCATGCACTGCCTATTACTAGTCTTTTTTTTTTTAAAGATTTATTTATTTGACAGAGAGAGAGAGAGGTCACAAGTAGGCAGAGAGGCGGACAGAGAAAGAGGAGGAAGCAGGCTCCCCGCCGAGCAGGGAGCCCAATGCAGGCTTCGATCCCAGGACCCTGAGATCATGACCTGAGCCGAAGGCAGAGGCTTAACCTACTGAGCCACTCAGGCACCCGCCTATTACTAGTCTTTTAAACACTTGCCAGTCTTGCGTACAGGCCCTATTTTGTGATGTCATCAATTTCAGTTCACTCAGCACCTGCCACGTGTTAGGCTCTGGTCCGGACCCTGGGGGGCTCCGAGCTGGATCAGGTCTTCCCTGTCTTTGGAGAACGTAGAATCTGGTGGGCGCAGGGGAGAGGCTGTCCAGAGATAGAGCAGGGGGGACGTTCAGCTGGACTGCAGGCCAAGTCCATTACCCTGGAAGAGAAAGTTGCGGAAGAACATTCCAGGCAGAGGGCTTAGCCTTAGCTAAAGCTCAGAACTGTGACCATGCATGCCATGAATTATTTCTCCTAACTGGAGTTCCTTGGTGAGGAAAGGCGCGGCCTGAGGCCACGAGGGTCAGACACAGGAGCAGGGACTGGACCCCGCGGGATAGGAGCCTCCGAAGGGCTGGGAGCAGGGGAGCGACGGGGTGAAGTTTGTGGATTGCAGGAGCAGGGGCAGGTGTGGCTGGTGGTGCCAGGCTCCAGGGAGGAGAGGTGGAGAGGGATGCCCCTGAGGCTGGGTAAGGGCCACCACCCGGGCAGTGGGGGCGGTGCCGGGACCCAGCTGGCCTCCCGCCCGCAGGAAGCATGTGAGCGCAGCCTGGCCGAGATGGAGTCCTCCCACCAGCAGGTCATGCAGGAGCTGCAGCGGCACCACGAGCGCGAGCTGCAGCGGCTGCAGCAGGAGAAGGAGTGGCTCCTGGCCGAGGAGACCGCAGCCACGGCCTCAGGTGAGGACCCTGGGCCCCACAAGCCTCCCGCTGCAGGTCCGCGCAGAAATCGGGGAGGACTTTAAGTAAGGGGGGGCGGTCTCAGTGCCAAACTTAGGAGAGGGGGTCTAGGAGGGGGTGGAGCCCCCAGAACTGGTCTCTGCTTCTACATGAGAAGGGGAAACTGAGGCAGTGAAAGCCCTCCCATGTCCTCCTGGGTCATGAATCCTCTTCCTCAGGGGCCCGCAGCCACTGGGGATCTCACCCCAAGGTGCATGCATGCACGCACGCACGCACATGCTGAGCGCCAACTCCATGCCCAGGTGCACACTGTTTGCTGGGGTAGACTGCTCAGCTGCGGCCCGAGGGTGGGGAGGGCCGGACCCTGGGGAGGGCAGGAGCAAAGCTGTGAGCTAAGCCCCATTCCCCACGCAAGCATTCCCTTAGCTCTTTGCAGTGCCTGATGGAGGGGCCCCATTTCACAGATGAGGAAACGGGAGCTCAGAGAGGTTAGTGACTTGTCCTGGGCGGCACAGCTTGGAGATGGCAGAGCGGGAGTTGGAGCTCAGAGCACCCCGACTGCAGAGCCAGGCCCTGAACCCCACCCTCCTCTCTCCCAAGCCAGAAACAGGAACTCCCGAGATGTTGGACATCTCCCTCCCTCCCTGCACACCTCCGTGTGGGCCTGGCACATCGTAGGCACTCCCTTGGGGTTTGCAGAATCATAGCAATGATGAGAGAAGTCCCCTGATCTAGAAGTTCCCCCCTGCCAGCGCTGGGCCACGGGCTTGATGCATTCAGGCCCACGGCCCCACATCCCAAACCCCTGGAGCCAGCATGTTCTGCATTTTAGGGAAAGAACTTAGTACACCTATGAGATATCCTTCCAGGCAGAGTCTGGGCTCTTCCCTGAAATCGAGCGCTAAGGTTTTCACCATGCAACTTCTTGGAGTCATGCTCAAGTGGGCTGTGAATGACCACAGATGGCTTCGAATCTGCTCAGGTCAGAGATCGACACTGAAAGAGTTATGAAAAACTTCCAGTGTTCTGAGCCTTTGGATTTTAGAATTATGGATAAGATTATGGATGAGGGCTTGTTTAATCCTCCCAGCCACGCTGTGTGTGAAAACATTTGGTTCTTGGTTGCTCACAGTCTGAAAAATAAGCCAGCAGGAGCTCCCTGTGCATCTGCCCTGGGCCAGGCATTGCCCTAAAGGCGCTCTGCACGTCTCCCAGTAACCCACGAGTGAAGGTGCTTTTGTTCTCCCTGTTTTCCAGCAAAGGCCCAAGCCACAGGGGGGTTAAGTCCCCTGCGAAAAGTTGCACAGATTTGCACCAGCTGCAGTTCTTGCACTGGGTACGATCAGCGGGCTGGGCGAGGGAGCTCGGCCTTGCAAAAGAACCCTCCAGGCTCTGCAGGGGTGGTGGGCTGTGTGGGGTCCCACGTGGACGTCACTGACAAGAGGTCCCAGTGGTCAGATACTGAGGTGTCTCCCCAGCACTGTCCCACCTCAGCAGACCGGGATTAGAATCCCTTTTTTTTTTTTTTTTACTTGACAGAGAGATCATAAGTAGGCAGAGAGGCAGGCCGAGAGAGGAGGAATCAGGCTCCCCACTATGCAGGGAGCCTGATGCGGGGTTCAATCCCAGGACCCTGGGATCATGACCTGAGCCGAAGGCAGAGGCTTTAACCCACTGAACCACCCAGGCTCCCTAGAATCCTCCCTTGATTGACCAAGCCTTGGAGAGGTCAAGCAACTTCCCCGAAGCCACTCAGTTCCTGATACAGGCTGGTTCAGGGCTCTTTGCTCCTGTCTGCACGGTACGTGTGGGGGCTTGCAGGAGGTGGAGCTTACTGCTGCTGACCACCGCTGCCCATGCCTTTGCCCTGCTTCTAGCCATCGAAGCCATGAAGAAGGCCTACCAGGAGGAGCTGAGCCGGGAACTGAGCAAGACACAGAATCTCCAGCAGGGCCCGGATGGCCTTCGCAAGCAGCACCAGTAAGATGGCACCCGGGCTCGGGTCTGCGGGCTGGGCCTTGTTCTGAGCTGGGGGCTGCCCACCCTGGTGTTTTATGAGGCAGGAACCTGTGCTGAGGTCCCTTGACAGAGGACACATCACTTTGTCCCCAGCTGAGACTCCCGACCCAGTCACCTGGCACAGGGAGCAGAGGCGGGGGGCCCTCAGCCAGACCCCCATGCCAGTCCACATAGTTCTTTAGGCCACTTCTTGTCCAGTTGGTCTCTGCCTCTGTGGACTCTCCTGCTTCGGGTCCCCTAGAGCTGGGCTGCAGTACCACCCTCGGCCAGTAGGTGTCCCTCCCTACTGCAGAAGACAGTTCTGGAATGTTAGGGCTGTAGAGGCCTTTGAGGCTTAACCCCTACCTCACGGAGGGGGTACCAGCTGTCCAAAGAGCCTGTCACAAGTTCACAGCCCTTCAGTGGGCTGAAGGCAAAACCAGAGCAGGAACCTGGAGTCTGGAGCTGCTTTGAGTCTCTCTTAAGCCGAGTCCCGCACCAGCCGTGCCCTCCTCTGCCCCGGGGACAGGTCAGACGTGGCGGCGCTGAAGCGGGAGCTACAGGTGCTGTCGGAGCAGTACTCGCAGAAGTGCCTGGAGATCGGGGCCCTGACGAGGCAGGCCGAGGAGCGGGAGCACACTCTGCGGCGCTGCCAGCAGGAGGGCCAGGAGCTGCTGCGCCACAACCAGGTGAGCCCGGCCCGCAGGTGGGGGGGGGGGTCCGGCCTGTGGTCCCTGCGCTGACCGGCCCGTGCCTCCCAGGAGCTGCACGCCCACCTGTCGGAGGAGATCGACCGGCTACGCGGCTTCATTGCCTCGCAGGGCACAGGGGACGGCTGTGGGCGCGGCAGCGAGCGGAGCTCCTGTGAGCTGGAGGTGAGCCCACCCCCTGTACCAGGCAGCCTGGCTGCTTTTTGGCACCCCAATAGGCTGGCTGTGCCCTGTAGCAGCGAACGGCATGGCTCTGCTGGCCCGGGCCCGGGGAGGAGAGGCCAGCGCAGCTGGGATGGCCACCTGTGACAAAGCCCTGCTGCCAGAGTCCAGTGCTCCCATGCGGGGCCGGCCACCTGGCTGCTGGGTGGCCGTGGCAAGTCACCCCACCATTCTGAGCCCCAGGAGCTCATCTGTAAAAGGAGACTAGCATCCCCCTTACTGGGAGAAGTTGGAGTGAGAAAATATGTGTGATCCCAGGATCCCCTAGTATTTTATTTTATTTTATGAAAATTTATATATATGGCTTTACTCTGTGTCTGGAACGTCTGGAAGGCCTTCAAATCCATTAACTCATTGGAACTTTGTGACAGTTGTACGAGGCAAATATTACCACTGTCCCTGTTTATGGATGAGGGCACTGAGACTCGGGGAGGTCAGGTACTTTGGCCGAGGTCTCTAGTCAGCGCAGGAGCTGGGATTTGAACCTGGCAGTCTGGCTCTGGCGTTGAAGCTTTTAAGCCTCCCCAGTCCTGGCCGAACCCCCTCTCCAACTTGGTCAAGTCAGAATAGCAAGCTCTGCCCCTTGGGGTTTGGGGAGGGGTTAATGAGGTATTTTGTAGGGAGGCCCGCCCTCTTCGGCTTCCTGGGGGGGCTACACTGTGGTCACCCTCTTTGCCCTCAAGTTAGGGGCCGGGTGCTGTTTTGGGACAACAGCAGAGGTGATCATGAGACACCCACTCTCTGGTATCGACAGAGGTGAGAGAGCAAGGAGAAATCAGAGAGGGCTTCCTGGAGGAGCCTGGCCCTGGGGTGTGGTGGGTCTTGGTGCAGGTTGGGAGTTACATTCTAGGGGCCTGAAGCAGAGAGAAGCCAGCCTGCAGGGTGCTGTGGCCCTGGGTCAGCCCGGCCCCTGTGACCCTAGGTGTTGCTGCGAGTGAAGGAGAACGAGCTCCAGTACCTGAAGAAGGAGGTGCAGTGTCTCCGGGATGAGCTGCAGACGCTCCAGAAGGTAGGGTGTGACTTGGGGGACAGGAGGCCTCCGGACACCCATCCCACGAGCACCCGCTCTGTGCCAGCCGCCAGCCTCACCTCGCATTCGTGGCTCTCATGAGTCTCCCTCATAGGTGTCCTTGTCCCTATTCACAGACGAAGACACCGAGGCTAAGAGAGGGTAGGGTGGCTGACTTGCCCACAGCCACACTTGGTTTTATGTAGTCAGCAAATACTTACTGAGCACCTGCTGTGTGCTGGGCACTGTGCTCAGTGCTAGGGAGACAGCTGTGAATGAAAAAGACCTGAGGCCCCGTTGCAGGGGTGCCCGCGCTCCAGTGAGGCGTGAGTGGTGCAGCCGGCAGCAGGGAGGGCCAGGGTTTGGGCCCAGGGTTGTGAGTCTGCGGCCGGCCCGGGGCCGTGTCCCTGTGGGTTTGGCACCCCGAGTGTGGGTGGCTCCGTGAGGATGTGTGAGTCAGACTCACAGAAGGGGCTTGGTGGCTTTGTGCTGGCGGCGGGGGGCATGGTGGGCGTGGGCCGGGTCGGCAGGGCCAGGAAGGGGGGCTCTGTGCCCTCACGGCCCTCCGGCGCCCTCCCAGGACAAGCGCTTCACCTCGGGGAAGTACCAGGATGTGTACGTGGAGCTGAACCACATCAAGACCCGGTCGGAGCGGGAGATCGAGCAGCTGAAGGAGCACCTGCGCCTCGCCATGGCCGCCCTGCAGGAGAAGGAATCCGTGCGCAACAGCCTGGCTGAGTAGAGGTGAGTGCCGAGGGGCGGGCAGGGCCGAGCAGGGCCGAGCAGGGGTGAGGCCCGGTGGGGCACTGGGCCCGGAGGGGTGAGCTCAAGGATCTCCCACACCCGACTCGCGGAGCCACCTCCCCCGGGACGCTCCCGTGCCATGGCCTCAGTTTCCCTCTCTGTAAGCGGGGACAGTGGCACTAGCCGCAGAGGGCTGTCCGGGCGGCCGGTGGGCCAGACTCAGCCAGAGGCTGCATTCTAGACCTGGGCGTGTTTCTTCCGAGGAGGGCAGTTCAGGGCGCAGTCATGGCCATGTGCCCCCACACGACAGCAGGCCCTTGTTAACGCGGTGCCCCGCCTGCAGCCCTCGTCAGGGCCCCCGGTGCCCCTGGCAAATCCAGCTGGCCGGCCCCACCTTCCGAGCTGGCGGCGTGGCCCGCGGCACTGATCAGTGGCGGCATTCCTTCCACCGAGTTCCACACCACTGACGTCATGGACGGAGCCGGGCCCCCCAGCTGAGTCTCACGGCCAGCCTTGATTTCCCAGGCCTCAGAGCGGTCCCTCGCTGCCTCTCCCGCATCCCCCGGGGGCTTCTTCTTCCGGCCGGTCCTTGCGGACTTCGTGGGGCAGTCGGGCGAGGCCACGCTGGGGGCCAGGCGAGGTGGGGAGAAGCCCAGAGGAGCCAGAGCGGCTCTGGCCCAGCCTTCCGGGCCACCCGCGCCCGGCCCGAGCCTGCAGCGCCCCGACTCTTGTCTTCCAGGTCCTGGTGGCCCAGCCCCGCTGCAGACCCTCCCCCGGCCTGAGGGGACCAGTCAGTCGCCCTCCTTCCTGCTGGATGGAAGTCAGACGCCAAGCTTTCTCCCCACCCTCTGTGGGCCGCACATGCACTCAGACCCACCACACACACACACAGACACGCACACATGCACACACACACACACACACAGACACACACACACACACACTCTGCGTATCTGAGCGCGCCCCTCGCACTGGGTCTTACCTTGCACCTTCAGGATTTTATATGTGAAGAGATTTTTATATAGATTTTTCCCTTTTTTTTTTTTTTCCAAAACACTTTATACTTTGAACAAGGCAGTCCCTGGAGGCCACGCGCCTCCGTCACTGGCCCGCTCTCCAGCTCCAGCCACCGGCTCTGGCTTCGGGCCTGTGGGCCTGCCCCAGGGGTTCTCGGGACGCCCAGCAGCGGCCGTGGCAGGGCGGACTCTGGTGGGAGAGGCAGGGAGCCAGCCGCCCTCTTCCTACCCTACCTCCCACTAACTACTTCCTGCCCTGAGGCGCCCCACACCTTGGGACTCTGGACAGAGGGACAGATGGGCAGAGGGAGCCGGCAGCTGTCCCCAAGGCCTCACCTCCTTGTCCCTGGGGGGGGGTGCTGGCCAGGGCACCGCCTGAGCTGCCCCATGAAGGCTTCTCTCCTGCTCCATGAGCCTTCTGAATAAAATGTTCCCGCAGCTCTGGTGTCCAGGCTGGCTGGGGCAGGGCGGGTTATGAAGGTGGGGGCCTCACCACCCACTCCCCGCTACACTCCACCCTTCCTGAAGGGAGGCCTGGGAGCTCCCAGGGCGGAGGGGAGAATCGAGAATCGAGGTCGGCCGTGGGCTGACAGCTTTGCAGCCCGGTGTCGGGTTTGCACACGCGCAGCCGCAGCCGGGTCACCGGGGAGCCAGTTAGAAATACCGAGTCCAGACCCCGCGGTGATTCGTGTGCATCTCCCCGTCTGAGAGGCCTGGGGTGGGCCCTGGGCCCAGGCCTCAGAGAGAGGATGGGAGCCCCTGCTCTGCCCCTGATGACCCTGGGCAAGCCACGCCCCCTCCCTAAGCCTTCATTTGCTTCCCTGTCAAATGGGTACCTTTTGGCCCCAGTCCTGTATCGAGGCTGTGCCCAGAGGTCACGGCCAGCCCCGGGCAGGGTTGGGAGGCTGGTGGACGTGGCCATCCCAGGCCCACCAGGCTGGAGGCCTCCTCCCCTGGCAGGCCAGCTGTGCTGCTGTGGAACCCTGGTCCAGTTTGTGAGCCACAGCAAGCCCAAGCTAGGCCATCCGATCTGCAGGGCTGTGGCCAAGACGGGATGATGAGTGAGCCAGCCTCGCCCCCCACAGCCTTCCCCATCAGTTCAGGCTAGGCTCCGGGGGAGTTGATCAAGGGCTGGCCGTGCCCCCACCGAGGCCACAAAAACAGACTCTGGGGGGGGGGTCCCAGAGGCTGTAGGCACCCCGAGAAGACCCTGACCCAAGCTGGGGGTAGAAGAGGGCTTTGGGAGGTGACTTTGAAATCGATCTTTTCCAGATAGAAAAATCAGGAAGGGCATTTCAAGCGAGGGAACAGCATGAGCAAATGCCCTGTAAACATCCCCGGTGTGTTCAGGGAAAGACCCGCAGGGGAGCGACTGTGTAGACTGGGGGAAAATGTACCCACTCCCGGGCCAGTGGTGGGTTGATGAACGGGCCTGCGAGGCGGTGCCAGTCAGTGAGATGCTGGGGGAAGTCTTGAGTGGGGGTGGAGGGCTGGAGGGGGTCATCTGGGAGGGGTTCCTTGCTCTTAAAAAAGGGGTACAAGAAAGGGAGCCCTTCCTCTCCCGGCCTTTGGATGGTGTTGGGTGAAGTTCCCATGTCGCCGCCACTTTGCCTTGTCAGTACACTGAAAATGGCCCCATGGAGGGGGGCCGGGGGGCTCGGTCAGTTGAGCATCCGACTGTTGATTTCGGTTCAGGTCATGATACTGAGCCCCGCATCAGGCTCTGTGCTCGGGGTGGGGGGGGAGGTCTGCTTAAGACTCTCCCTCTGCCCCCCCCCACTCACCCATGCGCTCTCGCTCACTCTCTCCAATTAATCTTAAAAAAAAAAAAAAAAAAGGTCAAGTAGAAGGAAGGAAGGACCAGGACCCTGAACCTTCAAATCACCCAGGCTTGGCACTGCGCCTTGTCTCAATAAGAAAAGAAGCAAGCATCCCTGAGCCACACAGAGAGGGGACATCAGCCGCTGCTCCCGCCCCCAGGACCCAGATAGTTGACCCCAGAGCCCTGCCCATCCTCGCCATGCTCTGTTGCCTCCCACCAGCCCTCCTGACATCCCTCCATTCCATCCTCTGCCTCAGCCCCACTCAGGTCCCCCCGCCCCAGCACCTGAGCTGTGGCCACATCCCCCTCAGTGACTGCCTCCCACCCGCCCCCCCACTCAGTGGCCGGGACAAGCTAAAATATCCGGCCAATGTGGAGAAAGGTGCTCCACCTCAGTCATTTTAAACCAGTGGCCTGGCACTCCCTCCACTAGAATAACTGCAAGGGGCCGACAATAGGGAGCGTCAGCAAGAGCGTGGAGAACCGGGCGGGGGCGGTCTGATGGCTGTGGGAGCCTGGCGGTCCCTTCAGGAAGTGCCACAGACATCCATCCACCCTGTGACCTGGCATTTCTGCCCCCGCAGATGCCTCCGAGAGAAAGGAGCGCTTGAGTCTGCAAAACGACTCGTACAGTAATATTCCCATCAGCTCCGCAGTAGCCCTGATCGGAGAACCATGCAAACATCCAAACCAATGAGTAGATTGTGGGATAGTCATCCCTCAGGATTCTGCATGGTAATAGAAAAGAACGACTGCGCCACACAGAATATGCAGATGAATCTTCCAGATCATGTTGAGCAAAAGAAGCCAGACACAAAGGAGCACATGCTGTCTGACTGCATTTACGTGAAGTTCAAAAACAAGCAAAGCGGTCACTGCGGTGATGGGCATCAGAGCAGTGGGGACTTCTGGGCCCAGGCTGGGGCGGACACGGGCTAGCAGTGAGCACAAGGGAAGTTTCTGGGGTGCCGGGAATGTTCTAGATCTTGATCTGGGTAGAGGTCACGGGGGTGTAGATTCATGTAAAATGTCCCCTGCTGTACACATAACAATTTGTGCATTTGGCTGTGTATGAATCATGTCTCAGTGGGAAAGCTGGGGTTCCAGCGGGTGCCCATGTGAGCAGCAGCCCTGGGGAAAACCCAGTGACCTGTCACACAAGGAATTTGGGCCAAACCATGTGATGGGGCTGTGGGGTGTGGTCTCAGGCGGCCAGGCACCTGCTGGGGCAGTGCCAAGCCCGGGTTCGAACCCCAACCTCTGCCTCCAGCTGGCTGCATGAACCTCACTGAGTCACATCCCTCTCTTGGCTTTATTTCTCCATCTGTTAAATGGGGACAATAATGTCTATCCCAGAGGGCTGCTCAGGTACTGAATTACCAACTGCTTCAATGATCTAGTGTGGTTTAACCAGGTACCACAGACTTCATGACTTAGAACAAGCTTTTTTATGATCACTCGTGGTCCTGTGTATGGACTGGGCTCAACTGCATGGTTCTTGCGGTGTCTTTTTTGCAGCTGCTGTCCAGCGGTGGCTGGACCGGAGTCATCTGAAGGCTCTGTTGGGTTGGACATCGGAGATGGCACCTTCCCTCATAGGGCTGCCCCTCAGCTGGGTGACTGTGACAGCTGGGGGGGTGGGGCACCGGACAGCTCTCTCCCTTTCTTCCCATGGCCACTTCACGTGTCTAACTTGGGCTTCCTCACATGCAGGCTGCCCTGCATGGCAGCCTGAGGGGCAGTCTGATGTCTGACGTCTTACATGGTAGTTGACTTTCCTAAAAGAGAGTTTCAAGAGACCCGGGTGCCACCTACAAACGTCTTGCGACTGAGGCTCAGAAGTGCTGTGGTATCACTTCTACCGCATTAGCCAAAAACAAGTCACAGTGGGGCGCTTGGGTGGCTCAGTCGGTTAAGTGGTTGCCTTTGGCTCAGGACATGATCCTAGGGTCCTGGGATCGAATCCCACATCGGGCTACCTGCTCAGCAGGGAGTCAGTCTGCTTCTCACGCTCCCCCTGCTTATGCTCTTCTCTGTCAAATAAATAAATAAAATCTTTAAAAAAAAATAGTCACAGGGTCAACCCAGATTCAAGGGTAGGGGACATCACCAGGGCGTGAATGCTGGAAGTGGCTTATTCGGCGCCATCTTTCTTCCCCACTCCTGCTTCTCCCCTTCCCTCTCCAGCTTCTGCTTCTCGGTCTCCGGAGAGTTCTGTTCTTCCGTGCAGCCCTGTAATTCTGGAGTTCCCCGGGGTCTGTCCTCAGTTCTGCCGCCTTCTACCTGTTCTGTGACAACCTTGACCGTGGTTGTCAGATGAGCGCATCCTTGGCTCTTGTCTACCTCCAACCCAGATCTTTCGTAGGAACTCCAGACCTGAGCAACTTCAGGTTCAAGGCCACTGTCAAGCCTTTGTTTTCCCTCCAACCTCCTGTTCTTTGGTTAGTTACAAGGAGCCACAACCAGCACAGAGGATGCAGTAGATCCAGCCTGAGAGGTCAGGGGAGGCTTCTTGGAGGAGGGGTGCTGGAGCTGAGCAGGAACTAGTGAGGCTAGGAGGGCAGAGAGCGTATTCCAGGTCAGGAGAATATCACGTTCAAAGGCACATAGGAAAGTAAAGCCCATTCAGGGTCAGGGCGGGTGGGTCTGGCTAGAAGGATGCATAGAGGGATCTGAAATGAACCCAGAGGGGCAGGCAGGAGCTCGAATCTGATCTGCAAGGACAGTGGAGACCAGAGGTCCAATGCTCTAACTTCATTCTTAACCCAGTGGGGAGCCACAGGGGAGTTTTAAGCGGGCAGTGCCCTGGCTCAGAACAGAGGTCTGGGTGAAAGCAGGGGTGTGGGCTTCCTCCGCACACGGAGGGGAGTGAAGGCTGCGGGTTGGCAGGACTCAGGAGGAGCAGAAGCTAGGTCCACAGCAGCCAGAGCACGTGAATGCTTCCAGAAGCGAGTGGCCAACAGGGGCTGGAGCAGGGGCCCAGGGCCTCGCAGCCCAGTGCAAACGTTGCCTAGTGTTCTCACGGTGCCGGTGGTCACTGTCATGGGGGCTATGAGGAGTCACCAAAACAAAAGGAAAATGCAGGGCCCAGGGCCTGGAATACAGTGGGTATTTCAAAAACAAGCTATTATTTTATGGTTATTAGTCAGAAGTCCGCTGGATGCCCCTTCCCTCCCCAGGAGGTCTGGCTAAACTTGGTCCAAACCCCAATTCCAAGGCCCATGAGAATCCAGACCTCTGCCTTCCGTTTTGGCCGGTTCCCACCTGTCGCTTTTCAGGGTTTCCTGAGACTTCCTTTCTCTCAGGGCGGGATGTGTTGCCAGGTACAAGTCCAGACCCTTTAGAGCAAAAAAAAAATCCTCTCGGGGCACCTGGGTGGCTCAGTGGGTTAAAGCCTCTGCCTTCTGCTCAGGTCATGATCTCAGGGTCCTGGGATCGAGGCCTGCATTGGCCTCCCTGCTCGGCAAGGAGTCCCCTCTCTCTCTGCCTGCCTCTCTGCCTACTTGTGATCTTTCTCTCTGTGTCAAATAAATAAATAAAATCTTAAAACAAAAATCCTCTCGAAGAGGAGCTCACGCCAGCTCGCCTTGCACCAACTCGACCGCTGGCGGGTGGGGGGCCCTGGGTGGTCTGGGGGGAATCCAGCCTGGCCAGTGGGTAGCACCTGACTCTTCCTCCGCACTGAGCCCCCCTGCTCTTGGGTGCAGCTCCTGTCCTCATGCCTCCCCTTCCCTGCTCCCCAGCCTCTGGTTCTTCCCCTCCCGTCCAATCTGTACCCCACCAGTCGGGGCTTCCAAAAACGGAGCTGGCTGGCTGCTGTTCCCCTTCACGAAGTCCTCCCCAATCCCCTCCGGCCTTGGCACAGGAGCCCCTCAGCCTGCCCCAGCGCCTTTCTCTGCCCCTTTGGGCTCCAGGCTTCCCCATGAAGCCACCCCCAACCTCCCAAGGGTGTCCAGCCGCACACTCAGCTGTCCTCACTGCTCTCCTCCACACATGCCTGCCCACTCCCTGCCCCTCTGCTGATAGAGTCAGGACTCAGATCAGTCATCTTCTGCCACCTCCAGGAAGCCCTCCCAGATAGCCCAGATGGGGCTGAATGACTGCTCTGGCTTCCGCAGCTTCTCCTCCTGACATGTTCTTTCCGTACAGCTCTCCGAGACTGAGACCCCTGAGGCCGGGGACCAGCTCCGATTCTCTTCGGTTTCCCCCGGGCCTTGCACAGAGCACATGGAGTCTCGGGCTGGATGCATGTGTGTTGACTGACAGCCTGAACGACTGATCAGAAGCAAGTGTCTACACAGCCAGGCGCTCTCTAGACCGGGCACAGCCACGGCCTTAGCCTCCCCGGCACACCAAGTGGTGACGAGCTGGGTCTCCTCATAAACCAACTGGGAAGCCTGGCAGTCAGCCCGAGGGACCGGGAGCTGATGGAGGCTTCTGGTACCTCAAAGGGCTGGGGCGGAACTCTGAGTCACGCCTGTCATCCCGGCGTCCCGTCTGGACTTTACAGGGGGGCCCCCCACAGGTTCGGAGGCCCAGGCAGGCAGGGGCCGGCCCTGACAGAGCTCCAGCTGTGAGCAAACATTCTGGACAGCATCCCTGCTCTGCTCACAATAACTCTTTGAAGTACCAGCTGCTGTCCCCATTTTACAGAGGAAACTGAGGCTCAGAAAGGGGACATGACTCACCAAGGTCAATAATTCAGTTGCTCACATCTGTCTCCAGCCCCCAAATCTCCTCCCTCACACGCCCTCCCCCCAAAACAGTGATAACAGCTGCCTCCAGTGGAGCCCGCACTGTGTGCCTGGCCCTGTAACAAACATTTTGTCTTCGTGATCTCTTTTTGTCACCAGAACAGCCCAGCCAGGAAGGTGAACGACTGTCCCCGCTTTACAGTGCAGGGGGCCGGGACTCAGAGCAGCAAAACGAGTCACCGGGTCACAGAGCTGGTCGGGTCTGTGGGTGGCACTGCACGGGGTGGGGGCTTCCTGAGCTGACCCAGGTCTTCTCCTTGGAGACTGCCCGGACCCCCGGGGCTTTGGGTTTCCCACTTGGGTGCGGGTGGGGAGACAGGTCTGGGTGCGCCTCTGCTGGCCTGACTTGGATGACTTCCCTAGAAAAGCAGAGCAAGAGGTTCGTCCCCCCGGGGGCCAGGAAGGCTGGAGGCCCCCCAGAAAGGGCAGGGGGTGTCCCAACGATGCCCCGTCATTGGCTGGCCCTCATGCCCTCACCATCCTGAGGCTCCGGACCTACCCCAGGTACCATGGAGGGTGCCAAGGCTCCCGCAGGTTTGCTCCCCACCTAGACCTCCATCCCCTCCCCCTCCTCCCCCACGCCAGGCCCACCCAGTTTGGGGTCAGGGCCTAGATGCAGCCCGCTGCCTTCTCCAAGCTCCCTTGCTGCTCCTTAAGGCCGGAGGCCATCTCTGGGGCTCTATCCCCTCTACCAGCGCCAGGCCAGACTCGCACAGTGGTTGCCTCTGGGAGTGGGGGGAGGCTGTGGGACAAAGGGAGAGGGACCCTTATTTCGAGATGATACGCTTTCCTAGATCCTGAATTGTTTCTCAAGGGCGTGTGATTATCTATTCCAAAATCAGTAAAAGTTGGGGCGCCTGGGTGGCTCAGCCAGCTTAGCTTCTGACTCTCGGTTTTTTTTTTTTTTTTAAAGATTTTATTTATTTATTTCACAGAGGGAGAGAGATCACAAGGAGGCAGAGAGGCAGGCAGAGAGAGAGGAGGAAGCAGGCTCCCCGCTGAGCAGGGAGCCCGATGCAGGCCTCGATCCCAGGACCCTGAGATCATGACCTGAGCCAAAGGCAGAGGCTTTAACCCACTGAGCCACCCAGGCGCCCTGACTCTCGGTTTTAGCTTAGGTCATGATCTCAAGGCTGTGGGATCGAGCCCCCCCCCCCACCGCCGTTGGGCTCTGTGCTCAGCAGGGAGCCTGCTTGAGATTCTCCCTCTCCCTCTGCCCCTCCCCCCTGCACATGCGCGCTCTCTCTCTCCCTCAAATAAATGAATCTTTTAAAAAATAAGTAAAAGTTAAAAGAAAAATAATCAAACAGCCCCAAAGGGAGCGTGGGATGGGGTAGACAGAGCTGGAGCCTGGTTCTCCGTGTCCCTGCTCCCGTCACTGACCCTTTGAGACCCCGTTTCCCGTGCACCTGAGATAGGACTGATGAACGGGATTCGGGGAGGGGGGAGGGCGCGCCGCTCCTGCACACGCGGCTGCCACAGCGACCGCGCCCGCGGACTGGCAGCTGTTGCCATTACCGTGAACGTCCTGGTCGGGCCTGTTTCCGGCGCCCGGGTGACACAGACGTGGAGGGACACACCCTTACCCTGCTCGAGGACAACAACGCGGGGGAGGGCCGATGACGCACCTGACCCAGCTGGAGGAGCCAGGGCAGGACGCAGGCAGAGGCGACCCCTGCGCCGGGTCTCCGGAGATAAGTAGGCAGGATCAGGGGACAGAGGGGAGGAAGCGCGTACCAGACTAGGGGGTGGGCGGGGACAGGCTGGACACACCTGTAGCCACACCACACTAACAGAGGAGTAGACGCGGTCATGAACTCCCGTGTGCACGCCCACCCATCCCACTCGCGATCCTCGCACCTGCCTGCGGGGGTGGGGAGTGGGGCTCCAGGGGCTGGGCCTGGAGGGCGGGCTGGGAACAGACTTCAGCCGGCCTGTGTGACCCCAGGCAGGTTACTTAACCTCTCTGTGCCTCAGTTCCCTCCCCTCTAACCTGGGGATCCTGACCCTATGTCACCCTGTCGTCATGAGGTCTGGATGAGCGGTTCCCCCTGCAGTTCCCAGCTGTTCACTGGTCAGATTTCTAAGGCTCAGCAGGGAGCCTGCTTCCCCCCTCTCTCTGCCTGCCTCTGCCTACTTATAATTTCTCTGTGTCAAATAAATAAATAAAATCTTTAAAAAAAAAAAAAAAATAAAAAATAAAAAAAAAAAGGAAAAAGAAAAAAGAATTGTCCAAAAACCTACCCCCTGGAGCTAAACGCTATTAATTTGTCAAATACCTTGTCAGTCTATTTTATGATCCGATGTACATAGATTAACTACACATACTTATATACTTCTGTTAACGTAAAATGTATATACTTTTCACGGGATTGCACTACACATAGGCTACTTCAAAACCTCAAGATGAGGGGGCATCTGGGGGGGCACAGTCAGTTAAGTGTCTGCCTTCAGCTCAAGTCAGGATCAGGGAGCCACAGGATCCAGCCCCCAGCCTTGGGTTCCCTGCTCAGCAGGGAGTCTGCTTCTCCCTCTCCCTCTGCCCCTCCCGCCCCGCCTCCCCCACTTGGTCTCTCTCTCAAATAAATAAATAAACTCTTAAAAGAAAAATATGCAGTGGTGGATATCCTTGCACACAAATATTGTGTGAATTTCTGGTTATTTCCTTAAGGTTAGTTTCCCATATGTGGGTCTCTCCCATGTTTTAAAAGTTTTGGCCTCTCAAGCAAACTAATTTCAGAAATAAGAAATGTCTACATTTAAAAAAATTAAGCAGGGCGCCTGGGTGGCTCAGTGGGTTAAAGCCGCTGCCTTCGGCTCAGGTCATGATCCCAGGGTCCTGGGATCGAGGCCCACATCGGGCTCTCTGCTCGGCAGGGAGCCTGCTTCCTCCTCTCTCTCTGCCTGCCTCTCTGCCTACTTGTAATCTNCCTCCTCTCTCTCTGCCTGCCTCTCTGCCTAGCTGTGATCTGATCTCTCTCTCTCTGTGTCAAATAAATAAATAAAATCTTAAAAAAAAAAAAAAAAAAATTAAGCAAAGCCATATGGAACAGCCAGTCAGAGCTTTGGATCAGCAGGAGATATCCACTGCTCCCACACGGAACTGACATAAATCATAGCCAAAAGGAAAGACACTCAACATGTCTGTGAGTCTCTACCGACTTCTTGTGGGTAAACACATCGTTACTTTCCAGGAGTCTGAAATGCCAACAGTAAGGACAACAGCTAACACTTAAACCACGCTGATCATGTGTCAGGCACTTTTCTAAGTGATGTACACATGACACACATCATATGATCCGTATCATTCATTTTACATATATATATATAATACACGTTTCTATACATGGATGTATACATGTAGTCTTCAAGAAAACTCAGGTGAGCGCCATTGTTTACAGGGAAAGAAAATGAGACACAGAAGGGTCAGCTTGCCAAGAGCCTCATACCTGTAAGTGGTAAGGCTGGGATTTGAACCCAGACCACGTGGACCTCACCACTATGCTAGACTTCGTGGACTTTTTGTGGGTGGATGAGATCCATTCAAACCCTGAGTTGTTCCTTTTTTTTTTTTTTTAAGATTTTATTTATTTATTTGACAGAGAAAGACACAGAGAGAGAGGGAACACAAGCAGGGGGAGTGGGAGAGGGAGAAGCAGGCTTCCCGTGGAGCAGGAAGCCCGGGGTGGGGCTCCATCCTAGGGTCCTGGGATCATGACCTGAGCCGAAGGCAGACGCTCAACGACTGAGCCACTCAGGCGCCCGTTTCTTTATGTTTAAAGATGTATTTATTTGAGAGAGAGAGTGTGTGCACTCATTCACATGTGCAAGCCGGGGGAGGGGGGGTTGAGGGAGAGAACCTCAAGCAGGCTCCCTGCTGAGCGAGAAGCCGCCACAGAGCTGATCTCACAACCCGGAGCTCATGACCTGAGCCAACCCCAAGAGTCTGCGCACTTCACCGACTGAGCCGCCCAGGCGTCCTGCAAACCCTGAGTCTTCAAGAGAGCACTCCGGCCCAGAGAGGGTTAGAAAACTACTTTGGGTACACAGCAGATCCGGGGGCTTTGCCCACCCCGGTTGCCTTCCACAGGATGTGAAACCCCTCAGTACCCATGGGAAACGAACTTACACCTTCCCAAAGGAGCTGCGGTGACCCAGAGTTTACACCCACTTGTTCCTGGGAGCAGGGCTTTGCTTTCTACGAACACCTGGGGGGCGTGGCGCCAGCCGCTCCAGGGCCCGAGGTGGGCGTGGCCTCGCCGTCAAGCCGCCAGGCCTGGTGCGCGGGCCTCCTTCCGCCCGCCCGGGGGCATCCCCGCCTCGGCTCCAGGTTCCTTTGGCGCTGGTGACGGTCAGGGCTCCAGTTAGTGTATCTGAGTGTGGTGCCCGGAGTGGAAAAATGTACTTGCTTATCTGCCTAACCACTGTCCGACTGTAAGAGATCGTGGTTCAAATATTTTACATTTTAGAGTTCTAGCATTAAGTAAGAATTCTCATATAAGGGAGTACAGAATTCTCAGCTTCCATAATTGGATTATTCGGCATTCTTGGGATTCTAGGAGCCTTTGTCTTTCATTCCCAAATGCTGGGGCTAAGGAAGGCCCCGGCTCCTTCCTTCAGGCAGTCAGGAAGTGGGCCCACCTGGAGGACACTGAAACCTAGGGCTGCAGCTGGTTTGGGCCTCTCAGAGGAGAGGGACCTTGACCTGTGTATTTTGCCATCTTTTCCTGGAACCTCTGGTGTTGTTTTGTGTGTTGCTTTCAGATGCCTGAGGGCCCCGATCCAGGCCCCTCTCTTTATCTCCTCCTCCAGGCAGCCTTTTGCTAATGCGAGGGGCCCCAAGGTCAAGGTCAGCTGACCACTTTGATAGCAGAGGACATGTCCTGAGGGTAGGAAAACAGCTGGTGCTGGTGTTGGTATTACTGCTTTTTGGGGAAAAAAAAGAGAAATACAAATGGCCCCTCCATGTGCCCCCAGGCTTCATCAGCAGGGCCCACACACTGAGTGACAGAAGCAGGGCCTCAGGCTTAGGACAGGGTGCTCCGGGGCCTCCTCCAGGAGAACCCCCACCTGCAGAACCTTCCATAACCTTCCTGGCTGTGACTGCCCAGTCAAAGCTTGTCCATGATGGGAAAGGACACAGAACCCGAGCACTAGGAAGGTGGAGGGACAAGTCCAGTGAGGAAATGGCCCCAGAGCTGGGCTAAGGTGGAGACTCGGGCAAAACCACAGGCAGAGCCACGATTGAGACCCACTGTCCTTGATAAAAGCCAGGTGTGAGTGCTGAGTTCCGGGACAAGGTTGCGGTTTGGCCTCATTCTGAGCCTGATGTGGGGGACGAGGGGTAGTTAGAAAGGTCTGGCCCAGGGCACCTGGGTGGCTCAGTGGGTTAAAGCCTCTGCTTTCGACTCAGGTCATGATCTCAGGGTCCTGGGATCGAGGCCCGCATCGGGCTCCCTGCTCAGCGGGGAGCCTGCTTCCCTCCCTCTCTCTCTGCCTGCCTCTCTGCCTCTTTGTGATCTCTCTCCCTCTGTGAAATAAATAAATAAATAAAAATCTTTAAAAAAAAAAAAAAAGAAAGAAAGAAAGGTCTGGCCCAGGGGTCTGGAATGGGGCCCCGGGGTGAGGGAGGTGGCCCATGGCACGAGCCCCCAGAGAGGCTAGCAAAGGGTCTCCAGCTCTGAGGGGCTGCAGGGTGGGACTCTAAGGACCAGGGAGAGCAGAAGTGGGGAGGGGCTGTGGCCTTGGCCTGGCACCCTGCCTCGCTCCCTCAAATATGGGGCTGAGAACAGGTGCTGCTGCTGGACTTGGCCTTGAACCCTCTCCTCAAATTTACTCTGTACATTTTCACCCTCCAGATGAGCTGCAAGAAGATGGCAACAAATACTCCCCTATCCTTTCCCCGGGCTCACCAGCTGTTGCAAGTCTGTCCCCTTTGTTTCCTCTCCTGTGGCTCTCTGTCGACTCCTGTGCCCGCATACGTACATGTCTACCAAGCTACATGGATGTCTAAATACACGGAGTTTGCTGAGTGCTCTGAGTTGCGGACATCATGACCCTCTCTCTCAATCCTTCCAAGTGCATCTCCGAAGTAAATATCACTGGCCCGCATCATCACCGTCGAGGCGCATTCAGGGACTAGAACCCAGGTACAAGAGTCTCTAATACACAGCCCGCATTCAATTTTCCCCACCTGCTTCTGCAATGTCACTTAGAATTTGTTCTTTTTAAAATGCGAGCTCCCGGGCGCCTGGGTGGCTCAGTGGGTTAAAGCCTCTGCCTTCGGCTCAGGTCATGATCCCAGGGTCCTGGCATCGAGTCCCGCATTGGGCTCCCTGCTCAGCAGGGAGCCTGCTTCCTCCTCTCTCTCTGCCTGCCTCTCTGCCTACTTGTAATCTCTCTCTGTCAAATAAATAAATAAAATCTTTAAAAATAAATAAATAAATAAATAAATAAATAAATAAATAAAATGCGAGCTCCAGGACACCTGGGTGGCTCAGTGGGTTAAAGCCTCTGCCTTTGGCTCAGGTCATGATCTCAGGGTCCTGGGATTGAGCCCTGTGTCAGGCTCCTTGCTTCTCCCTCTCCTCCTGCTGACCCCACCCCCCGCTTGTTCGCTCTCTTGCTCTGTCAAATAAATAATTAAAATCTTAAAAAAAAAAAAAAAGAGCAAAAAAAAAGCAAGCTCCATTCAAGGATCACGTGTTGTATGTAGTTGGCAGATTTCTTTTGTCTCCTTTAATCTGGAACATGCCTCCTGCTTTTTACAGTCTTTTGTGACTTTTGGAGGCTCCAAGCCTGTCATTTGGGAAAATGTCCTTTGGTTTGGGTTTGTCCAGCTCTTTTCTCCTGATGAGATCCAGGCTGAGTCTGAACAGGGTAAGGCCCTGGGTTGCTAGTGGGAAGCTATTATCCAGACGTGTTGACTCAATGTCCACGTCTGTGACCTTGGGGGGGGGGACGCCCCACTCTAGCACTGTCATCATTTCTAGAAGTCTTAGTTGATCCGAAAGTTGACAAGGGTGACATCGCTGTTGTTTATAGGTGCACATTTCTGCTTACTTACAGGGTCAAGGACATGCTGGTATTTACTGGTCTGTAAATAATGGTTATGTCCTCCCTCCTACTGGGGCGTTACCATTTTCCCCTTAAAGATTTGTAAGCACTCTTCAGTATGCCACAGACAGCTTCCATTCGTCATGTTTCCTCTGAAGGGTTTTTCCTATGGTTTTTTGTTTTGTTTTGTTTTGTTGTCTTTTCATCATATGTATGTTTTTGGACATTATGAAGGTTCTGCTTTCATTATAAAATACGTGCTTATCATTTGCCAAATCTTAAATTACAAGTTTAACAAAATAGAACGGTATAAAAGTAAAAAATAAGAGCCCACCATGACCCAGGTCCCCTGGTCAGAGGAAAGGGCCCGTAATAATGTGAGGGTCAGCGTGCACCTCCAAGGCTCCCTTGCCCAGCTTGGAGAAACTGGCTGGTCCCCCCGGGCTGCGCGGTTGGCTTCTAATTTAATCATCTCTCACTCTCTGCACAGGCATGCATTTATTAGTAAGAAGCCCAGTGTCTCCCTCTTGAGGTTTCTTCCAGAATAGCCTGAGAATCCCAGGGGATCACTGAGTCCCCAAGCCAGTCCCACTTCCACGGTGCCCAGGCCTGCCTGCCCGTGCGCCCCAAGGTTACAGCGCTCTCGTTCACACCAGTGTCCGTCCTCGCCCCCTGAAGTGGCAATGACGCCAGAATGGGTGCGTCCGGCATGGCTCCTGGCCCAAGCCACCCATGGCGTCTGTGTCCTCCCCAACCCCCCCCCCCCAGGCGTTGTGAAATCCTGGGCCTCTGGCCCTGGGCTCCAGTCACCTGTTCACACCCCTTTTCCCATGGAGCAAATTCCTCTTTTGAGGCATAAGTGTCCTCTTTGCCAGCTGCCCTTGGTCGGGACTGTCCCGATTCAGATGGCAGCTAGATCTGACCCACTGACCTGCCCGAGGGAGAGCTTGGGGACCGGAGCTCATCCCTCCTGGGGCTCCCGCAGGCCTCCTGGAACCAAGCGCTGCAACAGCGGTGGCTCAGAGGACCCGTGGCTCACAGAACACCCTGTGTTCTGTCAGGATTGGACATTCTGAAGATGGGACAGGTGTGGGGGGCGGACAGCCCCGAGTTCCTACCTGAACTTCTCTTTTTACAAATCACTAATAATACCCATTACATAGGTTCTTGTGTGAGAGTTAAATGTGAGAGCGTATGTATGCACCCGGTATTCAATAGATGTTCACCTCTGGAAAAGAAAGAAAGAGGAAAGATGGAAGATGGGAGAGAGAGAAAAGAAAAAAAAAATTGTTCCAAACTAAGAGGTTTGTGGGCTCTTTCCATTTTAAAAGCTGCAGTGACAGCTAATCTGGGCTAATTTTCATCTCAAGGTCAGCAACCTTAACTCCATCTGCAACCTTACCGCCTCCGTGCTGTGTAAGAGAACCCATACTCAGGGTCCAGGGATGAGGACATGGACATCTTCGGGAATATTCTATCACTAGGAGAACAGAGACAAACAGTGCGCTTTTCCTCTAGTGAACTAGACCACAGCCTGGGACAGATTCCCTGGGCAGTTAACCTCACTGAAGAGTTAGGCTCCCTTCCTTGCCAAAATCCCTGGCGAGGCCCTGTGAGGAGTCTCCAAGTCCCTGGTGAGGCCCAAGAGGGATACCGGCAGCGTGACTCAATTGGTTAATTAGCGAAAATACATTACTGAAGTGTATGATGCTTGTGCTATTCATCAGCTTTATTTTTTTTATTTTTTTTAATTTATTTTTTTTTTTAAAGATTTTATTTATTTATTTCACAGCGGGAGAGAGATCACAAGGAGGCAGAGAGGCAGGCAGACAGAGAGAGGGGGAAGCAGGCTCCCCGCCGAGCAGGGAGCCCGATGCGGGCCTCGATCCCAGGACCCTGAGATCATGACCTGAGCCGAAAGCAGAGGCACTAACCCACTGAGCCACCCAGGCGCCCTATTTTTTTTTTATTTTTTTTAAAGATTTTATTTATTTATTTGAGAGAGAGAGACAGTGAGAGAAGGAACACAAGCAGGGGGAGTGGGATGCTTAGCTTAACGACTGAGCCACCCGGGCGCCGCTATTTACTAGCTTAAAAAAAAAAAAATCTGTCATTGTTGTGAATTCCTTTCTCATTCTAAATATAGTTTTAACCTAATACTGTATTCTAATTTTATGTATCTTTAAAAGGACCCACCAGATGGTATAACTTCAAGCCCCATACAACCAGAATGTGCTCTGACCATAGGAGCCAAGATCAATGAGCCACAGCTACTTGCCCCAACGTGGATTACTTCAAAATACCCTGAGTGAGAGAAACAGGTCACAGAAAAGAGCGCTGAGGTGTGGCTCCCTTTGTGTGCGGCCTCCAGGCAGGCACAGCTAAGCTGTGAAGTGTATGCCGATGTGTACATATATGGGGAAACTACAGAAACAAGAGGATTCTTTACATGATTCAGGACAGAGGTCACGGCAATGTGACAAGGGAGGGGGTACAGAGGGGACTTCTGAGGGACTAGGAGGGTTGAGAACGTGAACCTGAGAGATGAAAGACAGATTTTTGTTTCCATATTACCTTGAGAATTGTGTACGGATGTTGCATACTCTCTTGCATGAATGATATTTGTCATAATTTAAATTTGTGTGGTTTTTTTAAAAGATTTTATTTATTTATATGACAGGGAGAGAGATCACAAATAGTCAGAGAGGCAGGCAGAGAGAGGAGGAAGCAGGCCCCCTGCTGAGCAGAGAGCCCGATGCGAGGCTGGATCCCAGGACCCTGAGATCATGACCTGAGCCGAAGGCAGAGGTTTAACCCACTGAGCCACCCAGGCGCCCTTAAATCTGTGTTTTTTTTTTTGTTTTTTGTTTTTTTTTTTTTAAATTTCTTTTTTTTTTTTAAGATTTTATTTATTTATTTGACACAGAGAGAGAGATTACAAGTAGGCAGAGAGACAGGGAGAGGAGGAAGCAGGCTCCCTGCGGAGCAGAGAGCCCGATGCGGGCCTCGATCCCAGGACGCTGAGATCATGACCTGAGCCGAAGGCAGGGGCTTTAACCCACTGAGCCACCCAGGCGCCCTTAAATCTGTGTTTTAAAAGAACTGGATTGGGGGCACCTGGGTGGCTCAGTTGGTGGGCGTCTGCCTTCGGCTCAGGTCAGGATCCCAGGGTCTCGGTGGGGAGTCTGCGTCTCCCTCTGCACCCTCCCCCCATCTCGTGAGCTCAAATAAATAAATAAAATCCTAAAAAAAGAATAAAATCACTGGACTAACACTTTAAAGAACCTTAAAATCCTAAGCTTAAAATTCTGCAGTGGCTTCTCAGGGCGCTTAGAACTAAATCCACGCCCCTTGCTGTGGCCCAAACCCCACGTGCCCCAGGTGGCTCCCCTCGCTGAAGGCATATCACACCGCATGCCCCCCCCGGGCTCTCGAGGGCCCGCAGATGGCCGTCCCCTCACTCAGGAGGGCTGGCTGCTACACCCCGGGGGGCTGGGTCCCCTCCTGTCAACAAGGGGTAACTCACGGTGGGGGGACCGCCAGAAATAGGAGCTGCCCCTCACCCCCACGTGGGCTAGGTGTCGCTCAGACTCTTTACATTGAAAACCAGCTGACTTTGGGGGGCACCAGAAATCTAACCGAGTCCAGCCTGGGTTTTTACAAATGCCCCCTCCTTCCCTACTGCTCGCTCTGCTGTGAGTTGACCAGAGAACCCCCTGCCCCTAGCTCTCCACCCACGTGAGATTTCTTGGAGCACGGAAGGCCCTGGCTGGGAGCTGGGTCGCACTCGCTGCCACGGGCACGTGTGGAGGGATGTCGCTCCCATCCCCCACCCCCTGCAGCCCATAGGTGTGCAGGGAACCACGTGTGAGAGGACTAACGGCTCCCCAAAGATGTCCAAGGCCCACTCCCCACAAACTGAAATGCCAAAGGTGGAGTGAAACTGATCTGGAGATGGAGATGAGCCTGAATTATCCGGGTGGTCCAGGGTCATCGAAGGGGTCCTTAAATAGGGGACAAGGACGGGGGAGGAGTCGGAACCAGAGAGATGGCATCAGGAAGGAGACTTGACCCACCATGGCTGGCTTTTGGGATGGAAAGAGCCCACAAGCCAAAGAATGCAGGCAGCCTCTGGAAGCCACGGGGCGGGAGGGGGGGGGGACACGTGGTGTCAAAAAGCAGATTCCTCCCCCCTACCCCCCAAAGCCTCAGAAGGAACACAAAGGAAAGACTCCTTTGTGTCGTTTTCAAACCACCCAGTAGGAGGCAATTTGCTACAGTAGCAGCAGGAATTTATACCCTGGGTAATTTATTCTTTTCTTCCCTCTCCACAGGGTAGAATTGGGAGGGCCAGGCGTAACTCTCTGACCTCATCTGGGGCGTAGGGGGGCAAAACCTTCTCTACTCTTAAAAGAAGCGTAGATGCACGTTATTCATAGCAGCGTTATTCACAATAGTCAAAAGGTGGAAGCATCCCAAGAGTTCATCAGTGGATGAATGGATAAACAAAATGTGATACATACATACAATGGAATATTGTCCAGCCATCAATAATGATTATTATTCAAAGGAAGGAAATTCTGACACAAGCTGCAACATGGATAAACCTTGAGGATGTGGCGCTGAATAAAGTCAGTCACAGAAAACAAAATGCTGTATGATTCCATTCACATGCGGGACCTGAAGGAGTCAAGTTCATAGAGACAGGAAGTAACCTGGGGGCGGTCAGGGGCTGGGGAAAAGGGACAGGGAACTGTTTAATGGGGACAGGGCTTTGATTTTGCAAGACAAAAAGTACTCTGGAGGTCGGTTGTGCAACAGTGTGAATATACTTCACGCTACCGAACACTTAAAAATGATTAAGATGGACGTTTTTATGTTGGGTGTATTTTACCACGATTAAAAAAAATAAAAGCAGGAGAAACATGGAAAGTAGGGAACATCACCTTAAATGAAGAAGGATTTCTCAACAGGAAGAAAAATCTGCAGACACTTCTCTCCCAATGTAATATGGATAATCTGTTTAAAAGAAAGGGACACATCATTTGTTCAATGAAATTAAGTTAGGGCTCCCTAACTTAAGGACAATGGTGATAAATCTATTCACTTGGTGAATTTCCCAGAGAAGGAAGGATGGCCACCGGTGATGTGACAGGGCCCCTGTCCCCTGAGCTATCAGCCTGGCCCGAGGACCTCACCCATCGCTCATTTCCTTCTACGTGTGCTCTTTAAAAAGAAGGAGCTGGGCGCCTGGGTGGCTCAGTGGGTTAAAGCCTCTGCTTTCGGCTCAGGTCATGATCTCAGGGTCCTGGGATCGAGGCCCGCATCGGGCTCTCTGCTCAGCAGGGAGCCTGCTTCCTCCTCTCTCCTCTCTCTGCCTGCCTCTCTGCCTACTTGTAATCTCTCTCTCTGTCAAATGAATAAATAAAATCTTTAAAAATAATAATAAAATAAATAAAAAGAAGCAGCTGATCAAAGTGGTACTTGATGTCAGATATGCCTCGGTTTGAAATCAGCTCTACCACTCACTGGCTGTGTGACTTTGGGCAGGTTACTTTACTTCTCTGTTTTGGTTTTCCCTATCTGTGCACTGGGGACAGTAACAGTCCACCCCTCAGCGCTGCTAGAAGGATTTAACTGGCCTGAAGTTAGGCCAGTGCTTGGCACACGCTGACACGTGCTGGCCATCCCAGGGCCAGGATTCATCTAAGATCACACTGTATTGGTTAATATCCTCTGAGCCGCTCTGATAAGAAAACTCCCATATTCAGCTTGGGGACCGATAGGACAAGTGAGGCAGGATCCTCACCCCCACCAAGCCAGGGAACTGACTGTAACACAGTTTGTCCACCTTGGCACTCTGGACATTCGGGGCTGGACCGTTCTTTGTTGGGGGCTGGGGATGCTGGGCTGTGCCTAGCAGGGCGTTAAACGACAGGCATCCCTCGCCTCTATCCACTAGATGCAGAAGCAGCCTCCCACTGGGACAATCAAACTGTGTCCAGACGTGGCCAAATGTCCTTGGGGACACAAAATTGCCTCCATTCGAGAAGCACTGAGCTACACGGCAAGACAGGGGAAGCTGAGAAGTCAGCACAGCCTCTGGGAGGAGATATTCCAGGGGCTGAACCTTGAGCTTGGCAAAGATTTCCAGAGGAGTGGGGGGTCATCATTCTGCCCTGACTCTCACCCCACCTCCCCAGCATTTGTGGCTGGCTCCTCTTCTGCCGCCTGATCTTGACCTGCTGGGATCTCGGGGCCGTGGACTTCTCTCTCCACACTTCCCTTGAGAATAGTGGCTCTTTGCAGCAAACCCTTCCAGTTTCCCATCTCCAGAAGCAATCTCTCTCCTGAGTCCCTGACTTCGTCCAGCTGCCTCCAGACACCACCACCCAGAGCCCTCCAGGCTCTACAAGCCCAACATGGCCAGAGTTGCCCCCTCTCCTACCTACCACAGTCATAGACTGACACCCCTATTGACACCTTCCGCTTGCTCGCCCTCATCCATCTCTCCCAGAGACTTGTTGGGCTGACCTCTTAAACGTCACTGAAACCCAGCCCCTCCTCTCCATCCCCACAGCTGGCGTTGCTGCCCCACACTTGTCTGATAGCACGCTGGCCCTCCAGGCCACCATCACGCTGCAGCCCGAGGACCTTCTAAAATGCCAACCCGGGGAACACCTGGCTGTCTCAGCGGTAGAGCTTGTGACTCTTGATCTCAGGGTCCCGAGTTCAAGTCCCACATTGGGTGCAGAGCTTGCTTACTTACTTACCTACATACATAACAGAAATGCCTACCTGATCATGGATCTCGGCTTGAGCCGGTCAGTCACCTCACTTCTGCCTGTGCAGTCACCTACCTGCCCCTGGCCCTGCCTCCACTCCTGCTGTTCCACCCACTTCCAGCGCCAAAGCCCCCTTCCAGTGAAAATCCTGTGCCTCCTTCAAAGCTCAGCTCCAGTGTCCTCTTCCGGGAAATCTTCTGTCATCTTGGCAAGGTTCTCATTTCCTCTTGTCCTTGAAGGAAAGATGTTTAAAAGCTGGGGGCTGAACCTGTGGCCGGAACCCCTGCGCCCCAGGCCCCCAGCCCTACCTGAGTCCCATAGAGCCGGAAGAGCTCTGGGCGATCCTCTGGTCAACCATCTTCATTCTCCAGATGAGGGGACTGTCCCTTCCATGAGGGCAGATGATGGCCTTTGCTGCCCTGGCTGGTGGTATTGGAGAGGCTGACCTCTCCCGCCCCACCCTGATACTCTTTCCTTCCTCCCTGGCTTTGGGGACACCCCTCCCCCCGTTTGCCTTTCCGGCAGCTCCTTCTTGGTCCCCTCTGCTGGGTGCTTCCTCCTCACTCCCATCTCCTCCTGTCACTGTCCCCAGGCCCGGTCCTTTGTCCTCTTCCCCTCCGCTCTCCCTCTGATCCCGTCCTTTAAATACCAGCTGTCTGCGGACAGCTCCCAAATGTGCATCTGAGACCTCTGACTCTCGCTGAACTGCAGACTTAGGGCCCTCCTATTCACCTGACTTCTCGGCATCCACACTCACCCACCTGGGAGACATCTCCAACCTAACCCAGCCAGACCCCTCCCACCTGCTCTGCCTTCAGTCTTCCACGACAGTTCTGTCTCCCAGTGTTCAAGCCAAACTCCTTGGGGTGCTCCTGGGACCTGACCACTTCCCATCCCCTCCACTCCTGACACCTGGGCCAAATTACCATTATCTTTCACCTGGATTATCACAACCACCTCTTCACCCTGCTTCTGTCTTTGCCCTCTGCAGCCTCTTCTCCACACAGCAATCGGAGTTAACCAGGGCTGACTATTGTCTGTCCGTCCTATCAAGTCCTCCTCCACTCAAAAAACTCTCCCATGGCTTCCATCTCATTCAAGTAAGAGCCAAAGTCCCACAAACCCATCTGACCTGTGCCTCCTTTACTTCCCCAGCTCTCACCTTTTTAAAATTCATCTCCTCCTGCTGTCCTCCTTAATTCAGCCACCTTGTACAGTCCTGCCACAGGGCCTTTGCACGGGCTATTCCCTTTGCTTGGAAGACTTTTCCTCCAAGAATAAGAATGCCTCCTTCCCTCACCTCCTTTGAATCTTTGCTCACATGTCAGCTTCTTAATGAGGCGTTCTCTGACCACTCCGTTGAAAATTGCAAACCACCTCCTCTTAGCACTGCCCCTTATCCTGTTCTAATTTTGTCTTTGCTATTATGGCCTTCCAACACACTGTATAACTGACTTCTTTATCTGGTCTATTGCTTATCTATCTTTTCAACTAGAATGTCAGCTCCACAAGGGCAGGAATCTCTTATCTCTTGTTCACAGCCATATCCCAGTGCCTACCCCAGTGCCTGGGATTTATCAAATGAATACCCTACGGTTCCAAAGCCGGGAATAGTGCATGTCTTGCAAAGGTCTCATGAGACCACAGGCAGTGCAGTGGGAGTCATTGGCTTGGGAGTGTCACCCTGCCACCCACTTTCAGGCTGACCCACCTTGGACAAGTCATTCGGTCATTCTAGACTCCCTCTCTGAAAAATGAAGATGTTATGTGTGTACCAGAGGCTTAATAAAGGCTGCCACATGCAAACATATGAAATTAGAAAAACTTGACCCCTGGCATTCTAATGCAATTTACACCTTTCCATACAGGATTTCATTCCACCCTCACAACAACCCCAGAGGTAGGTAGGACAGATAATGGTCTTTCACCCTTTTGCAGGTGGAAACACTGAAGCCTTTTTTGACAGGTGGAAAAACAGCCGGGAGGCCTGGGCCCCTCCCCGTGTGACTGGACAGATGATGTCTGACCCCCCTCCGCTCGTCGGGGGCGGACCGGCGGTTCCGAGGTTCGAAAGGGTCCCGGGTGGGAGAGGGATGGGGAACAGTGCGGGGGCTCGGCGCCAGGGGACTACATTTCCCAGGAGGAGTTGCCCGAAGCTCTGCGGCTCCCGGGTTTTTAAAGGGCTCGCGTAAAAGGGGCGGGGTGGGGGGGTTAGTTTCGCAGTCTGCCCGCCGGAAAACGGCTCGGCGCGTGGTGTGGAGGGAGAGGGGCTCGCGGGGGTGCCGGGCCGGAGTCAAGAAGCCCCCAGGCCCTACAGTGTCAGCCAGGCGAGGTGAGGCCAAGCCAATCTGGAGGCAGCCTTACCTCATCTTGTTGCCTTGATCTCCACTCTGCGCCCAACTCCCGGCCCCCTCCCTTCTCCTCCAATTCTCCCTAACTGGGGGGGGGGGGGCNGGAGGGGGGTGCTGTTGGGACGCTGAATCCCGCCGCCGGGCAGGACAGGGGCTGTCCGCCGGCGGGAAGCCCACGCGACTCCGAGGGGACCCCTTCCTCCATTTCTGGCTTCAGTTCCGGGAGAGAATTTACAGGTCTCTGGGATGGGCAGGGATATGGGATGTGAGCTACAAAATGAAGGGAAGACCTGGGGGCGCCGGGAGCTGAGCCTCAGTGCGCCACCATAGCCATCCTTCCGAATCCCGCGGCTTCCGCGGTAAAATGGGGGGAGGGGGGAGCGGAGGGATCACGTTGGCGGCCTCCCCAGGCTGGAGGCGCAAAGAATCAAGAAACGTGGAGGGCAAGCACTTTGCACATTGTAAGGCGCTGTGTAAATAAAATTGTTTCATCATCGTGCCAAAGGATTCATCTAGTCCTTATTTTAAGACGCCCACGGCCGTGGCGTGGGTGGGGGGTGCGGGGTGTGTATACACATCTCGGACCCAGGGGTGGCTATTTAGATTGCCTAGCCCCCCCTCCAGATCTTAGTGGGAACCAGAATTGTCTTTGTAAATAACTAAAACAAATCCACCAAAATGTGTTTTCAAATCAGGAAACTTCGGGGTAACTGACATCATTCAAATAAGAACCTTGACCTTTTGAACTAACCTGGCCCTTCGTGGCTTCCCTTCCCTGCCTGTGCCACCAAGATAAGCCGGTGAGAAGGCATCTGATAGCCCGTCTCAGGCTTCTCTCTCCCGCCTCCCAATCATTTGGATTAATCCATCCCTTGGTGTTTGTGGGGGAAACCTATTCATTTCCCTGGCCTCAGAGACTCCCCAAGTCCAATAGGAGCCCTTCCCCCCAACCGCAGCTATGACCCCCCCATCCCCCACCTAAACCTTCCAACCATCCCCCTCTCCCCTCCCCAACAACCAGTGTCTGCAAATAGCTCCCGGACCATAACAGAGACACGTTCATCATTTTGACCAGCTATAAACCCCCCACTCCCAGGGTATTGTTTAAATGAAGACTGCCCTGCCTCTTTGCTTAGGGAATAAAAGCGGGTTTGTTGTGGGAGGGGGCTTAGGGAGGGAGCATCCCAGAATCTCAACCCAGGGTCCCTGCCAAGCGGGCCCTGCACGTGATTAGGATGTGTTTCATAGACCAGGGGTCCCAGGAACTCTGGGGTCCCTTCTGCTGGCTCTGGGCCCCTCAAGTCCCTCGGAGCCCCTCAAGACTCCCTTCAGACGGCGACGCCCCTTGTTCGCCTCATCTGTACCTGCCGAGCAGCACGGAAAAGATGTATACATTTTAACAAAGACATCGCATCCTCCCAGCAAAATGGCGGTGGTCCCGGCCACCGCTCCCTCGGCAACTGCACACTTTCCGAGGATGCGTCGGGACCCAAGGAACGCGACCCCCTCCTCCACCTCTCCCCCAGAGCCCCGTTTTCCCAAGTCCCCAAAGCACTCGGGGCCTCTCTTCCTCCCAGGGGCCCCCAGGACAAGTCTCTTGTGGGAGGCTTTGGGACAGCTCCTCCATGGCAGACCCCTCCCCCACTGCCTTCAAGGGAACTTGGGAGGGGGACTTGACCCCCAGGCTGGGCCTCAGGTGTGGGGACTGCAAGGTTCAGCCTCTGAGACCCCGAAACTGCCGAGCTGGGAGAGGCATATACACGAATCCCCTATCAGGCTATATGGGCGATGTGGGGGTCTGTGAGGAGGGGAGAGGACTCGGGAGACCCCTCCTCCTTCCCCCGGGGGTCCCAGGCAGTAGTGGGGGTCCGGCCTCCGGAGAGAACCTCCACGCAGAGGTCAGGGGGCACGCTGGGGGAGAGCCGGCAGAGGAGGGGGAAGGGACAAAGTTTGAAAGTGCCCTTCCAACTCTTCCCGGGAAAGTTTGCTTAGGGGCCCCAAGGACAGAGAAGAGGTAGAGGTGCGGGGGGTCCGGTGGCGGGATGCCTCCCGAGAGGTGACCGGACCCCGGGGGAGCGACCCCTCCCCCCTGTCCCGGCTCGGCCCGGCTGGGAGTCGCCCGGCTCGGGGCAGCGTGTGTTAGTTGGGGCCGCTTTCCAGCCGCTCCGCCGGGCTGGGGGGTCCCGCCGCGGCCCGGGAGCGGGGTCTCCGGTAGCCCCAGGGGGGAGCTTTGCTACGGGGGGTTTCCCGCACCCGGGCTCCCCGGCCCCGCAGAGCCAGCCCCCCGCAAAGGGGAAATGTGCAGGCGCCCCGGCGGTCCTCGGCGCCGTTTGGGGCGCGTGGCGGGCGCGGGGGGCGGCGGCCGGGCCGGCGGGATGCCCGGCGGGGGAGCCCAGGGAGCCAGGCAGCGGCCCCGGGCGGCGGCGGGGAGCGGGAAGGCCCGGGCCGGGGGGAAAGGTCGGATTTGCTCGGCGGAAGAAACACAGATGGCGGCGGCGCGGCGCCATTCCGGGCCGGGAGCAGGCAGCCAGCAGCCCTGTCCTCACCGCGGTCCGCCCGCCGCCGCTAAATACCCGGATGCGCCGCCCGTGCGCCAGACGCGGAGCTGGGAAAAGGGAGGCAGAGGAGGCGGAGGCAGAGCCCGCGGAGGCAGAACCCGCGCTTGAGCCCGAGCCTGCGCCCGAGCCCGAGGCGGGCGCCGGGACCGACC